>QTSX02000109.1:0-275967 GCA_014839935.2 Entomophthora muscae
TGTGTAGGGGAACATTCTGTGAGTTGAGGTAAACTTTATTGCCTATTTCCAGAGGTTTCCTGGGGACTCTTTTTTTGTTGGCAAATGCTTTGTAGGTCTTAACAGCACGGGTCAAGTTCCTTAGACAGGATTACTGGGTGGGAATGTATTTTTTCAATCCAAGTTTGTCCTGCTGTATTCTGTTCCTTTCTGCCAATGCTAGGGCCCCATGATGGATCAAACTCATAGTTGGCCTTGAACAGAGACATCCCAGTGGAGAATGGTCTTTACTATTGTATGCAAACTGGGCCATGGGAAGCATGTTGGCCCAATTGTCCTGGTTGGCGTTGGCATAGCATTGGAGGTATTGTTCCAGGATTTGGTTAATCTGTTCAGTTTGTCCATCTGTCTGCAGGTGGTAGGAGGTCAACACACAACATTTTATTCCAAGGTACTTCATCACTTGGGTCCATTAGTGGGAAGTAAACTGGGGTCCTCTATCAGTGATGATTTCTTCTGGAGTGCCATGTTGTGTCAAGATGCGGTTGTGGAAGTGTCTGGCGGTCTCAGCTGCCATGCAGTGGGTAGTGGTTGGGAGAAAATAGGCCATTTTTGTGAAACGGTTCACCATGACCAGGATTGTGTCAAAGGATTTCAAAGGTGAGAGCTCTACTATGTAGTCCATTGACACTGACTTCCAGGGGCCAGCAGGGATGTCCAGAGGTCTCAGTAACCCTTCTGGCTTAGAGCAACGCGTCTTGATTCTTCTGCAGGTTTTACAACCATTGATGTATACAGCTACTTCTTTGTCCATGCCAGGTCATGCATAGTTTCACTTGATACTTGAGAGGGATTTGTGTCTACCTGGGTGGCCGGCCATCTCTAAATTGTGGTGGTCAATCAATACTTTTGTTTGGGCTGGGCCTTTGGGTACATAGATCCTGTTGTGGAGCAGCAGGGTAACACCTTTCAGGGAGTACCCTTTCTTCAAGTTATGGCAATCTGGGTCCTTTTTCAGGGCTTTGACTAGCTCAGTCAAGTAGGTGTCCTGTTTCTGGGCTTCTATCACATTGGGTTTGCTGGCGGCAATCTTTAAGTACTTCAGTTGTATCCCTAGGCTGGTGGGGTCTAGTAATGTGTGGGTGTTGCAGTCCTTGATTTCTGTAGAGGAGGTGGTCAGGTCAGCTCTTCTGCTCAAGGCGTCTGGTACCATGTTAACCTTTCCTGGCTTGTAGTCTATGATCAAGGTGTAGTCAGCTAGTTCCAAGGCCCATTTTGCTTGTTGTTGGTTCAGCTGGCGTGGTTTGAAGAAGTAGACTAAGTTCTTGTGGTATATCAGAACTTTTACCAGATGTTCAGCACTGCACAAATACCTGCACCAGTGCTTCAATGTCTTCATTATAGCTAACAACTCCTTGTCATATATTAGGTAGTTCCCTTCAGCTGGTAGCATCTTCTTGGAGTAATATACTACAGGATGTAGCATACCATCTCCTCCTTCCTGAAGAAGGACCCCACCCACCGCAAAGTTGGACACATCTGTCTCCAGTACAAAAGGTTTAGCTGGGTCAGGCATGGCAAGGACTGGGGGAGACGTGAAGGCTTCCTTCAGGGTCACAAACACAGAGGTGCACTTGTCAGTCCAGACAAATTGGACCTTGTCAGAGCAGAGACAGGTCAGGGGCAATGCAATCTGAGAATTTTTTTTGGATGAAATCCCTGCAATAATTTGCCAGGCCCAAAAAGCTTCTCACATCTTTTCTGCATTTGGGTACTGGTCAGGATGTTATAGCTTCCACTTTGTCCTGCGCCATGGCAAACCTGCTAGTCTTCACCACATATCCCAGAAATTCGACTTCAGACTGAAAGAATTCACATTTCTTCAGCTTGGCGTATAGGTTGGCCTGCAAGAGTTTCTCCAGTATTTGGTCAAGGTGTTGGAGGTGTTCCTCATGTGACTTGCTGTATATGAGGATGCCATCCAGATATGCCACACAGAACTGGTCAAGGTACTTGCCAAGGACAGAGTTGATCATCCTTTGGAAAGTACTGGGGGCATTACACAAGCCAAACGGCATGACCAAGTACTTGTACAAACCATATCTAGTTTTGAAGGCTGTCTTGAATTTGTCTCCTTCTTTGATTCTGATCTGGTTGAATGTGTCTCTCAGGTCAATTTTTGAGTACACCTGGGCTCCTGTCAATACGTCACAAAGGTTGTCAGCATTGGGAATGGGATAGTGGTTCTTTACAGTGATGTTGTTCAGTTTCTGGTAGTTTACACAGGGATGTATACCGCCATCTTTCTTCCCTACAAACAGCATGGGCAACAAGCAAGGGCTTTTTGACACCTGGATGAACCCTTTTTTGTCATATCCTCCAGGTAAGCTTTCAAGGCCACTTGCTCACGGTGATTGCAACTATAGAATGGGCCATGATGTGGTTGGGTACCTGGTATCAGGTCTATAGCGTGGTTGTAGATTGAGTGACTGGGGAGCTGGTTTGCTGCTTCCTTGCTGAAGACGTGGCTCTACTTCTCCAAGGGGGCAGGTAGGCTTCCCACACTGGGTTCCATTCTCAGGGTCAGAAGTGTGTTGGGTTCTTTACTGGTTGGGCCCAACTGGAATGGCACCACATCAAATAAATTGTCTCCCTTCAAGGCAACCGTTTGATTATATAATTTCATAATAGCGCTGTGTCTTTGGGACCAGGAGTCCCATAGAATCAGGGGGTGGGGAAGTCCTTTCAGGATGATGGGAAACACTAGGTACAAGTTCTGCCCAATTTTAAGGGGAAATTCAGTAACACACCTGAAACCCAAGTTGTGGGAGCTGTTTCCCATGATTACTTTGACACTTTCATTGCTGGCCTTCAGTCCAAGGTCCTTGGCAAGGGTGGCATTGATAAAACTCTCCTCTGCTCCAGTATCAATGAAAGCTCCAACAGTCTGGGATGTTGTGAATGTTTTTGCTTTGACTTGGATAAATTTGTAAAATTGAGTAGAGGTGTTTATTTGCACCAAGGAAACTGAGGAGTTACTCTTCTTGGGGCAAGCCTTGGTGAGGTGCCTGGGTTTGTGGCAATAGAAACACAAGCCTTTGCAGTAGTGGCACTGTAGTTCATCAGGGGACATCCCTGGTCTGCTGGATGTTGGGGCTCAGTTTGCGCGCTGGGTGGAAGAGGGGGTGCCTTATTGGTTGAGGCTCAACCCTCTGCACAAGAGAAGTAATTCATCCAGGCCAAGTGTAGGGGGATGGTGCTTGAGGAGCTCTTTCAGGGCAGGGCAGGCTCCTTGGCGGTACAAGATGGCCAATAGCTTGTCCTTGAGTTTGGTTCTGGCTTTCAATTTCAGGAACTTGTTGGTGTAAGCTTGCAGAGAGCGTGGTCCTTGTTGGATGTCCAGTAAACTGATTAGGGCGTGGTGGCAGGTATCTTGGTTGTCGCCTGTGGCCATCAATTTGTTCTCAAATTGGGAGTAGTCTAGGCAGAACTCAACATCCTTGGCGGTTGCTTTCCTGAAACAGTCCAGGGCATTGCCAGAGAGCATGGAGGCTACCCCAAGGACTTTCTTGGTGTCGTTGGAATATGACTTTGTGTTGGCTTGAAAATGGAGGCAGAGGACTGGCATTGCTCTTCTGGCTTCTTCTAGGGTGAGCTTCCCCATTTGGGGCATGTCTACTCTGGTTGTGGTCTGGTTTACTATGACGTTCTGTACCTGCAAGTTTGGGGTCTTGGTCTTCTCATTGCCAAGCAGGGCGTCCTTCTGTTCAGGGCTGGTTTGGTGTCAGGTTACTGAGGTGATCAGGTTGGTAGCTAACTTGTACGCATAGTAAGCTGAAATCAATAAAAATAGCATAAAGGATGCCCCAAGAGTTAACAACATCTTGGGGCCCAGGTTACCGTGTTTGAGGTAGATTGCCATAATTTCAGGGATCCAACCAGTGGGGGGTTCCTGAGAACTCACAGGCGGACAATCCGCGGGCCCAGCAGGGAGAGCCCACCACAAGATTGGGGCTAACTTTACAATATAAGATAACAATTTTCCAAGGAATGCCCAAGGTCCGCTTACAGGCACCATAGAATTAATCAGTCCAGTGAGAGTGATATACATCACCCCAATTATCTGGGTGGAAGTGGATTCATTAGTGGCAACAGATTCTTTCAGGCAGTTGGGCCGCAGGGTGAGGGGCAGTGTCATTGGAACCAAATATGCAGGCAGGAAATTATACTTGTCGTGGAATAGCAGAGGAGGCTGGATAATTTTAGTGCCTTCTCTGTAAAGGACTTCTGTCTCTCTAGTTCTAGCTTCAGGGTTGTGAATTAGGATTTCCTCTAGAGTAAACTCCAAATATGCCAGGTTAGGTGGGTACTTGGTGAAATGTACTGGGCCAAAGGGAGCTCCTGGTGGACAGTAAAGATCAGGTGGCTGGTCTGCGGTTTCTTGGGGTAGGTGAGTGTGGGGTGCAGAACTGCGAGATGTAAGCTGTAAATGAATTAGAACTAATAACAAATAAGGTATGATCTGGTTGAACCAAAGGTTCATGTCACTTTATTGCAAGAATGGCAATGGGCATCTTCCTGGAAGTCCAGGGTATAAGTATGACCATCTGTCATAGTAAAACTTTCACAAATTCCCTTGTCCCGGGTTTTCCCGTTTACCTGGGTTTCACAGTCCTCAGTGGCATCCATTGCGGGGGTTATTCCATTGGCTGGCTTGAACTGAGAATGTTCAAATTCCCTAGTTGGGTTGTGGGGTTGGTTGTCTCTGGGTGGCCCACGTTCTATGGGAAGTTTCTCTGTTTCCCCTTCCGCGTGGGCCTGAGTTATTTTGGGATCTATGGCTGGACCTGCCCACTGATTGGTCAAGTTAACAGGAACCTTTAGTGTGGGAAGTGACAATGTAAGTGAATTTGATTCATCAAGCTTCAAAAGATTTTCCAAAGTCAAATCCTGCTCTGGTTTGAGCCCAAAAAACTGCAGGCAGCCAGGAGGCTGGCCCTGCAGGCTGGCGGCCTGTGGGGTGTCAGGGTTTGAATCCTGTAGTTGAGGCTTTTCAATAAGCATAGTCAATAGGAGTTTGTCACTTGTGACAATGCCATACAATCAGCTAATGTCCCAGACTCACAGAATGCACCCCCAGATAAAGACCCAAGAACCTCTGAGAATGATCTGGAAGAATCAGATCAAAGGGTATAAAAAGAGCCTGATTCCCCTCTCCTTCATTTGTGGTCATTTTTTGGTCCTTGAAATAAATAAATCAAATTCATCCAATCTTCAATTCAATGGTTCAGAGTCAGAAGCCCTTGGGCCCTGACAGTATTAGATGGGCAATTGATATGAGTGCCATCAAATTAATGATTACTTGGGAAATTACTTCCCTGAGAAGAAGTAACCATAGATGAAGTGAATCTTCCCCTGGGGTACTGGAAGTCAGAGAATTAGGAATTTTCTTTAGAGTTTCAGGGATTCAGGCTTGATATCAATCCAGTTTTGCATTGGGACAAGGAGCTGTGAATTTTTTTTGTGCTGTGCTTACTTTGCACAGGTAGAGTTGGCCATGATGCATGTGTTTTAACTCAGTACAAGCACCAATTCCTTTGATGAGGTAGGTCTTGTTTGGTTTGACTTCCATTACAATTCTTGGTCCTCTTAACCCTGGTTTCAATTTTTGCAAGTCATAGTTGACAACCAGAATCTTATCTCTGACTTGGAATTGTTCCTGTTGGATTGGGATTGTCTCTCTCTACTATTTTCTTTTCTTTGGTCCCTTAGTCCTTTATGAAATGTTTTACCTCAGGGTCATTGCCAGCTGTTACTGCGGGGTTTCTGTTCACCAGTCCCCATTGTTTATCCTGGGTCATAGCCAGAGACCAACTGGAAGGAGTTGTCATTCCCTAGTAGAGGTAGGTGGCTAGCTTTAAGTTTATACTTGGCTTGTATCACCGCAAACTCTTCTAATACTTTTCCTATGACTAGACAAGCATCTCTACCATGCACTTGTACTTAATCTGGTGCTAAATCCTCTGTGGACCTGTACCAATCCTTTAACAGCCTATTAAACTCATTCCCAATAAATTCCTTCCCCCTATATGTCATCTCAAGGTGTCTAGTTAACCTTTCCCACTCCTCCTGGGAAGTTTTACTAGTGGCAAACCTTCAACAGCTTTGAAAATAGTTATCTTCCTCCCCTTGACTAGGGTAGAAGATATTGGGCAATTTACTAATAGGGACTATTTGCACTACCTGGAAATTTGGGCAGGGGTTGAAATGGAATTTTATTTGCTTTCAGAAGGAAGATCTCCTTAGAAACCTTCTGGTTAAGGCCCAGGGGTCAGGGAAACAATATATATGTGCCAACACTTGGATCCCTCTAACAATCTCTTGGACTCATTTTACTGTTAATGGGCTCCTGCACCTTAGTCTTGGAATCCTGCTCCTTTATCTTGGTCTCCAGCTCTCTGTGTAGTACTAGTGGCCCTTGTTATCCACTGTTTTCAATCCCTAAAAAGCCTCAGACTACTCCCCCTTATATAGCTTCTTGTTT
Organism: Entomophthora muscae; assembly: GCA_014839935.2. Lineage (NCBI taxonomy): Eukaryota > Fungi > Entomophthoromycota > Entomophthoromycetes > Entomophthorales > Entomophthoraceae > Entomophthora > Entomophthora muscae. Next base: position 6,524 of record QTSX02000109.1, read on the forward strand.
CAGCTCCTTTCCTTCTCAGAACTCTGTTTTCTGGGCTTAAACTATCCAGTTTCTTCTGTTATATAATATATTAAACCTTTTTACTTACTTTATCCAATTAGAAACCAGCTTTTTCTGGTTTATTCCTGTTGCAAAATTGAAGCTCTACTTTATTTTCTTTTGAGTCAATGGGATTTATACATTGATAAGATTTGACATTAGGCACCCAAAGTCAATTTAAACTATCTGATTGCTATGACATCATTGAGCTGAATTATTCAGGCTTATTATCAACCCATATTAGTTTAATAAACACAGCTTTTAACCTTATATTTAATACATACTTTGATATTGCTTTTCTATTTAGCAGTTGAAGCTGGAGTTTACTAAGCTTTATATAGCCTTAGTATTATTAGTATATTTTATCTATACTTTATTTTAGATAAACTTCAGATTGTAGATTTAGCTAGTGTATATGGCCCAAATTTACAACAATCACCTCATTTTTTAGGCTCAAACCCTTCAGTTAAAGCCCTTAAAACCTTGATCAAATAAGCTATAAGCTGCAGCCAATAATTTTACCATATTGAGCTGTTTTTCCAAAATATTTGCCCAAATGACTTGCCCTTGACCCTGGTTTGAACCTGGCATTATCCTGCTCAGGATAACCACTTGCTCCGCGCTTTGAACAATTTTAGCTATGATTCCTATCAAATTTCTCTGGGTAAACTTGAGTGTTTTCAACTATGTTTTACTTAGGAGATTTTCAAACTCTAATTTCTTTAACATTTCTCTGTGTTTCTCTGTGTTTTCTTCCACATTTCAGCCATTTGAAACTGCCTGCTGCTTGCTTCTTGCTTCACTTAACCACTCTGGCAAAACTCCAGCCTTTGTCCTCAAAGTTTCTCTGTTCTGTTTCCAGTTGCTCTAGCTTCTTCTCATTCAATCAATTCCTTATATATTCACAGTACATTTTCTGTAAATTATTTCCTGTTTTCTTCTTATTTATTTATATGATATTTATCTTAATCTTTTTATCATATCTTTTATCATTTTACTTAATTCTTTTATCTGCTTCTTTCTTATCATTAATCCTATTTCCAGAAGTCCAAGTCCATCATTCCTGATCCTTCATCCACTTATGCTGGCCCTTATTAACCAAATTTCAATCCTTTATCTAGCCCTCACTATGAATCAACATGGTTCCACTCCTAACTATGAATTGCCTCAGTTCCATTTTTAGTCCCCATTACCAATACCTAAGACTCAGGCAATAAGTCTACAAGGATGCTGGAATTTGACTGGGCCCCTGCAAGTGACCTCCATTGGGGCCATTCAACCACAGACAATTCTCATGTCTGTGAAGTTGTATTTCCTCACTCAGGTGGTTAAGTCTGAGCTTTAAGTTGTAAAGTAACCAGTTTTACTTCCCAGAGACCTGTTCATCATCAAGTTCTGTAGCTGCTTTCCCAAGCAGCTACCCTGACAACGTCTCTGGGCATATTCATATCCCAATGGTGCTTCAAGACCTCCTCAAAATCTCCAGGAAAACACAAACAAGGACATCTTACCAGATCATTAGTAAGGCCACCACTTACAGACCTCCTGTAAGTGGCCAAAAGATTATGGAGCTACCTCAGCTCTTCCCTTCCCTAGCATTCCTTAGTTACCTGCTAGGTTAAATCACCCATTTCCCCTAGCAGTCAATGCTAACTGCTAGATTAAAAAGCCATCCCTCCCCAGTAGCTCTTTGTTACCTACTAGGTGAAGACCTTATTCTTCCCTAGTGGCCAATGTTACATATTAGGTCCAGACACCTAACCAGCACCCTAGTAGCCAATGTTACCTACTAGGCTGCTTCATTCCCCACTCCTAGTAGTTCTTTGTTACCTACTGGGTGAAGACCTTTTTTCCTCTAGTAGACCATGTTATTTACTAGGCATTTACCTGTCCTAAAACCACTATACTTTTCTAAATTTCAGCATAAAGTCTTCATTGTGGCCAAATAAGCCCTTGCCTGCACAACAGCTTCCATATAGACTGTCACAGTTACTTTATTAGGTAAACATAATTGGGGTCCTAACTTAGTACTGACAATGGTGGGCTTTTGCCCATAGAAAATTTAATACAGGTGTTTGCCCTTATTGTGGTTGACATGTGTTTGACATACAATTAACACTTTAGGAAGCATGTAAGCCCAGAGCCATGAGTTGTTGGTGGATAGTTTAATGAGTGCCTCTACAAGATCACCATTCAAACTTTCCACTCTCCCATTGGCTTGTGGGTATAAGGAGTTAGCAACTAATATCTTTATTCCATTTTATCAAGATAATATTTGTAAATTCACTGCCACCTCTGGCTTTGGACCGCTCAATCTTTCCCTGTTGTACCAAGAAAGGTCCCAAAACGCCCGCCAAACCCCTCTATTTGTTGAATAATTTAGCTCACACAGTTGATGAGAAGTTTGTGCTGGCTTATCCTGTGGAATCACTGCCTTTGGTTGCTCCTTCCTGGGAAGAAACCCTGGTTAATTTGGACTACCTATTAGCCTGGTGTTGTCCGTTTTTAAAAACTATCAGAGCCACCCAATCAGGTGTTGCCACATTGACGCTTGATAACCCAGTTAACCCCCAAATGTCTGGCATCTCTTCCAGCCAATCAGATTTGATTTTGGAAATTGGAGTAAAACTCTCCAGTGCCCCTGAGCCCATCCAGCAAAGTTTTGTACCTAGCCAATCAGGCTCACCCCCAACTGTCATGTGACCAGTTTTTTTTGCAATACATTCCTTTTAATCAAGCAAGGGGACTTTCAGTCCCCTGCTTGTCTATTTTCCACTTAAATTAAAGTTTGGAGTCACCTGCACCTTAATTTTCTTAATTTTGAGTTTCCTGGAACCAGTTGTGTCCCTAAAGCTCAAAATATTAGAGTGTAGCCCCTGCCCTAAGCTTACCTTTAGCCAGCTGGTTTTGAACCCGGCTTCTCTTCTGGCTCCTTGTACAAGTGTTCTTTCACTTAGTTGTTGTCTCTTTTGCTCTTGCATTCAAAATTAAAGTTTGAAGCTCAAAATTTCAATTGAATTTTCCTATAAATTCTATTATTATCTTGAATTTTCCTTTAAAAATCATTGTTTTCAAACCTGCTTTTGCTTGCAGTTATAATCCAAGGGCCCCAAGACAACAGCAAGGCTACCCAAACCCGTTCTGCTGTTTTCCCAAGGATTTTCCAAGGACTACCCTAGTCTTGCCATTTTCTCTCCTTTTTCTCCAGAAACTATACCATCCTACCCCAAATTTTGTGCTGGTTCTTTCTATGATACTTCTGGCTCTTAAATTTGTTGTTTTTCCCTGGCTCTGTTTCTCTTGCTTCTGTGGTCCACCTCCCCTGACCTGTGGGGGAAAATCTCCTCATTGGCCTGTCTGGTAGGTAGCAACCCTGCCAGTCTCTGGGACCTCCCCAGCAGTTTTCTCTTTTCTGGAGAAGCTGTGGTTAAGAGCCTGACGTGTGACAATCTTGACCTGGACGTCGTGGAGCTTACTTTGCCTAGTTCTGAAGAGGTAGTGCCCCCCACACCTCCTCTCCCCTCCATGGTTCAGAAGAATGTGGTACCCCCTAGGTCCTCCAAGGTGGCCTCCCCCGCTCCTACTTGCACTCCCTGGTTGCTCACTGGCCTGATTCTAATGGGTTTGAACACCTACTTCCCCCAGTTGTCCCCAGTGTCCTCCCTGTGGTCCCCTCTCCAAGCGGCCATCCCAGTTGCGCACTGGATGGTATCCTGGTGGTTTGTTGCACCAGGATGGGAGCCAAACTTAGTTAGTTTAGCCCCTCTCTCTCACAATATTGGTGTCAATGACAGTGAGTTCCATTCCTCCATCTGCAATCAGGAGTTCAGGCTTTCTGAACTTGGCTATGGTTTTCTTTACCAATAAACTGTCTCAAATCAGAGCCTTTGTGTTCTTTTATAGCTTGTACCACAGGCCGCCTTGTTGTATAATCAATGGCTATGATGATGTTTTTTGCTTTTTTATCTTCAGGAATGAGACTCACAATGTCTAATGTCTATAATTTGAAGGATTGGGTGATTGATACTGGCATAACAGACTTGAGGGATGCCTTACAGGCTGCATACTTTTCACATAATTAAAGTTGTTTGAGCAAATGTTTGATGTTGTCTGGCATGTTGAGCCACCAACAGAGTGTCTTAAGATATTCATGAAGATTTCTATACTTATTTGGCCCAAATTTATGTGGTAGCAAAAGATTGTGTAAATCTTTTATGTTGACGGTACATAATGCACTTTGTCTCCAATTGGTGATATGTGGTGTAGAGTGCTATACACGCTTTTATCCAGGTGTTTGTTATTAAGAACCTTTTATTGTAAGTTCATTGGTGTACCAGGTGGGAATCCTCTTAAAGATTCCCTATAATTAAAATGGGCCAATTGGGGTCCTCTTTGTTAGTGCAGAGTAAGTGCTTACAGTATATCCTTGATAGGGTGTCTGTGGTAAGTAACTCCTTGCCTGGTTTATATTCAACTATCATAGGATACCTTTGCATGAGGCTCATCCATTCAGCTTGTTGTCTTGATAGGTGATCTTATATCTTAAAAAATACCAATGACTTTTAGTTGGTTAGCACTTTGAATATTTGTGCGCCTTCCAAATAGAAACACCACTTCATAAAGCAGTGGACAATGTCTATCAATTCCTTGTCCTAAATTAGATATCTTTGTTTACCTTCAGATATTTTTATGGATTTATACACCACAGGAAGGATCCCTCTTCTGTGGTTTGAATCATAAATACTACTCCTATAGAATATTTGGAGGCGTTTGTTTCTAGTTTGTATACTCCTTCATGGCTTGAATATTGTAAGATAGGGGCAGTGATCATGTGTTTTTTCAGCTGTCAGAAATGTTGATCTCTTATCTGTGTCAATAAGAATTTGGTTGTCTTGCCTGTGATTGCAGATAAGGGAGCAGTCAAGATGCCCCATTCAGGGATGATTATCCTGCCATAGGCTACCATGCCTAGGAATGTACAAGGTTCACTCTTATTTTGCGGCACTGGCATGTTGGTTATGGCTTGTATCTTTTCTGGGTCTGGATTTACTCTTTCCTTGCTGGTAGTGTGTCCTAAAAATGGGAGTTCTGCTAGGAAGAAAACATATTTTGAGAGTTTGACTATAATTTGGTCATCTTGAAGGGTGAAGAGGACCAGGCAGATGCCTTTCCTGTGTTGTTCCTTAATTATGCTGTATATGATTATATTGTCAAGGTAGTCAATGGCCCTTTTCAAATTTTCTCTTTGAATACTTCATTCATAAAGGTCACAAAGGTACTTGGGGGTATTTGTCATGATAAAGTTAAGGACCACACATTCAAACAAGTCATACTTAGTTCTGAAAGCTGTTTTAGGTATATCCTCTGGTTTAACGCAGATTTGATGGTAACCTGCTGTCAAGTCAACTTTTTTGAAGAATTGGGACCCCTGAGGGCGTCAAAAAGGTTATCAATCAGGGGCAGGGGATATCTGTTTTTAATTGTGACCTCATTGAGCAACCTGTAGTCTTTGACCAGGAGGTGTCCTTTATCCTTCTTTGCTAAAAAAAGAGGCCACACCAAAAGGAGATTTAGAGGGTTGTATGTGCTCTTTTTCAAGTGCTTTGTCTAGATAGGCCTTTAGTGCACTGTCCTCTTGTGGTGTTAGGAGGTAGATAGGACATGCTTTTAGTATACTACCTTTGAGGTCAATCTTATGTTGAATGGCTTTGTTGGGCGGTAGTCCTGGTAACTTTTCTTGGAAAACTGAAGGCAATTCTTGAATTAGCTGTTGTTTAATTGGGCTTTGCACATGTGAGGTCTCTGCATTTTTAAAGTGGATAATCTAATATGCGCAGATGTTCAAATTGATTTTGCTAAGGTTTTTTCCTCTTCTTTTTCCATAACTTTCACAAATACATGGTCTCTCATAACTGTGTCAAGGTGGGTTAGATACATGTGGTGGTGCACCTCACCTAGTTGTATGGTGAGAGTAGCACTATCCCATTTGATATGAGGTTTTGTCTTTCTCATCTAGTCCAGACCAAGTATAACATCATACTTGGGGATTGGTATGATTGGACCACTAAGGATAGTCTGTACATCTCCTATTTGGGCACCAAAGGGTTTTGCTTCTCTGATGACTGGTGTGCTCATGTTATCTACCGTGATAACTCTCTTGACATTACTTTGAACTGTGGATATTTTCATTAGGTTGGAATTTTTTATAATTGAGGGATCAGTCTGCTCCAGTGTTGAATACTGCTGTACCTTGATATCTGCAAAAGAAGAAATGATATATGGGGAATTTATTTACAGTTTGGGAAGAAAACAATATGGGATTGTTGAAGGGCACTTGGATTATAGTGATTGAGTCCACATCTTGGTCCCTTTACAAGTCTTGCAAAGTGGGGAAGAGCGGCTTGCCTAAGCACTCCCCTGAGCTTTTCCCTCCTTGGTGGTGTTATCAGTGCTTATTTGATTTACTTAGGCGGTACAATTTCCACCTCAAGGATGGGAGTCATTGGCTCGGTTGTTCTGCTTGTTAGTTTGAGGGTACTTCTTTGCTGTTTGACTTTCTTTTTGCTTGTTTGTTGTGTGTGGGCTATCAGATTTTTGTGCAGCTTGCTTTTCTTTCAAGAGTACATCCTGGAGGTTCTTGTAGCAGCTCATATCAAACTGACATCTAATGTGTGTTGGAAGGCCATTTTAGAAGTCCATATGTGGTACAGCTTCATCAAAGTCAAATGTGTTAGGAGCTCATTCACATATGTGCTTGTATGCTGCAATGTATTCTTTGATGGTTCCTGTCATTTTTAGGGGTTTTAAGTTCTTTCATAATACCTATATCAGAATTCTTTTTGGCAAATTTTTACAAGAAGGCTTTCTTGAACATATCCCAGCTTTTATTATTGGGGTGTATTCAAACCAGTAGCTCACAAAGCAGGAGGCATCCTGGTAACTTATAAAGAAACTTTACTTTCCCTGAGTCTTATGGAGTAGCCAACTTGTGTGAACTTGTTCTTTGTGCTTTTGAATCCAGAGGTTGGAGTTTTTACGGTGTAGTCCTGAGAACATCCCAATTTCGCCTGAACAAAGGTACTGAAATACAATGTTGGGTATTTTGGGAATGTCTTGATTTGGAGGCAGGTTCAGGACTTCTTGTGTAATGAGAAAGTTGTACTGTTTGATTGGTACAAAGATATTGTTGAAGACAGTGTGTCCTGTAAGGACATCATGAACTCCCTATATTTTCTCCAGCCAGTGGGGAGTGCCATCTGCTGGGTTCTTTTCTTTGGAAGAATTTTTCTTTAAGTTGCATAGGTGTAGATAAACTACCTGTGCTACCACTGTCAAATATATACTTATTAGAAGTATATATAAAAAGAGGTAAAGGGGAAGATTAAGAAGAGAATGATACTTTATTGATATTAATATTAAGGGTTATATAGTATCATGGGAAGCCACATGCATTCCATGTACATCATGGTAGTTATGGGACTTGTCCAGTAATTCTTCATTTAGAAAAAAAAGGTTTGATTACCATATTAAATTTGCAATTGATAAGAGTGCCATCAAATTAATGGTTATTTAGGGAATCACTCAGGGAATTACTTCCCCAAGAGAGAGTAATTGTATATATTGCAACACCCTCAAAGGTAAAAAGAAGAAAAATCAGGACATATTAATTGATGCATTCCTGACAGCTTCCCCAAAAGAGACTTTATTTTACTAAACCATGTCCAGCTACACAAATGGATACATGTACAAAAAATTCCTCTCAGACCTGCTTGCTATCTGTAGCTTGGGCTATGCTGGATTCAGAATTTTTGTGAGCCATCAAATGGAATGTGCTTAAGTGGCAGAATAGAAGATCTAAGCAGGCAGTCATAACATGTCTATATTCCCTAACAGCCATGCCAATGCACGCCTGGGAGATGTATTATTCTACAACATTGCATATAAGATCAGAGAATACAACCCCAAGACATTTAACTAGGTGCCTCTTGCAGCCTACAATCACACTGGGCTTCCCCCTGTCAGAAGGTTGCCGACATGTAGCCAAGATGGCCCTCAATTCTCATAGCATTAGCCAATCATCAAAGGATGCACAGCTGCCCCCTTGTTAGTCCATGTCATGCAATATAATTAATGTGCTCCCCAAGCGTGAGTATGATGTCATATATCATTATTTTCTCCAAGCCAGCCAAGGTAAAAATGCGCCCCTAGTTATAACAGAAATTGCAGGATAGTATGAAGCTGTTTCTAAGTGATGGGGAATTACCACCCAAATCCACATAGAATTAATGATTAACCACCAATGTGGCTTCAAATATCTTTTTATGAAATTTCCAATTGTAATACCAGGATTAAGCAGAACAATTAAGCTTAACCAAAGTAGCCCAAGATAAATGGCCTGAGAAAACATCAACAAATCTTCAGAATAAAATTCTGGACATTGGGAGGCAACACAATTTTCAGTTTCAATAATGGGGGGAGGAGCTACAAAATTGGTTGGCGCAAAATTAACATTGGGTGGCTCCAACAACAAAGTTCTGAATGCAGGACCCCATCTTCCAGAAATAATTCTGTTGAGAATCAGATTGTCTGGAGTATATTGTAACAACCCAACCACAGGAAATTTTTAAAAAGTAAATTAGAACTGGGGATAAATGATTTTTATTGAGTAAAATTTTGGGAGGACTCAACTCTTAGAGTTGAAACAGTGAGAATTATTCAATATATATCAGAAAAATTGACTAAGCAATACCACCTGAGTCTTGACCTCCTATTCCTTCCACATTGTTAAGTAAGTATCTGGTCCAGGTTGCAAAGAACCCTTGTGTGACTAGTTTCTGATGACCATGCTGATTGACAAGCTCATATTGGGTGACCCTCAAATTATGCCAATTTACCAATGTCAATTTGAAAAGGGGAACTGGTTTCAGCTGACAGACTGGAGCAGCCATAACCCATTTCTGATTGACTGTTTGATTTAAATCTGTTAACTTGGTCAATTTTGATAAAGGTTTTCTGGCTTTTTGAGCCTTCTTGCTTGGGCGGATAATACCTAGCATGATGGAACCTACTGTGATACTATTATCTTCCACTGCCCCATTTCCCAGCCAAACCTATGAGCCAACCAAATCCCAACCCCTCTGCCAAGCCAGTACTTCCTCCACAATTCAGAACAGCCAGCCTGCCAACTAATTTGCCCCCCACTCCCACATTTTTCCAATTAAACCTCCCCCAAACATTTTTTTAATTATACAATCTTGATTATTTTAACTTTTGGGTATTTTTTAATATAATAATATATTAAATTTAGTTATATTGATTACTGATTTTAATTAAGTCACAGTTTTGATACAAATAATTCAATATTTATTAAGACTTATTAAATTAAAAAGTTTAAATGTATTCTTGGGGATGGTTTTTATTGGTATAAAAGGGGCTGGGAAAGAACAAGAAGGGCATGTCCAAATTTGAAGCCTTGATCAATGGGTTGGACGTGGTGGTGACCAAGGTTAAGGAGGTTAATCAAAAGGTTAAGGAAAAGATTAAGGAGATGGTGCTAAAAGGTGACAAATTAAACAAACTTAACTGCAAAGGTGTTAAAAACAAGATACCAAATACAACAGACAAACTCATGGCCAGGCTCCTAAACGTTTAAAAAGATGTTCTTGTAGCAATACATTCAAACCATAGGGGTTTTCAACAGCAGAGGTATGGGAAAAGAATCCAGAGATGTTTGAGCAATAAAAAATAAAATTAAACCAACACCAAATGACCAGCAACCCGCAATTGAGAAGACACGTGAAGCTGCCCCTGTCAAAGGAGCAACTGGAGAGGACATAAAAATAAGGTAAGAAAATAAATTAAATCAAATACTAACTTTTTTTATTAATATGAGCATGAAGATTCACTACAAAAATCTCCAAAACCTGATTTAACCAGGACCTTCTACAGCAACTATGTTCCCTGTTTGGGTGTCAGCTGATTCTGACGCCAACTGTCTAATATGAAATTTTAGACAAACTGAAGAAAACTTACAATATCAATAAAAATAAACTTTCCAAAGTATAACCAACACCAAAAGACACAAAATGACAGGTTGCAGCTCTGACTGTGACCCCAAAGATCTCCCTTAACCACTATGTTCCACCTTAAATTCCGCAAGCTCTTCATCCTCCTTGTCCAGGACTTCATCAATATCATGCCATATCACAATATATCATAAATAGATAGAGAACAAGAAGAAGTCAAGTTTTGTTTTCCGCTCAAGTACACAATATTGCACATATTAGAAAATTCCAAAGAAAAAGTACCAGATCATACCAGTAGGACCTCTGCTGTCCTGTCCTGCATCCTGGGCTTCCTTGGAGACTTCTGGGCCTCCTGGTGCTATAACAAGACTGATATCCTGATCAACATGGAAAAAACATTTACAATAATCTTCCAAAAAATAAAATAAGTACCCTATATAATATATTTTAAGAGTTTTGGCCCTGTTTGCAGGGAAGAGACTTCATTTAATTGGTTACCTGGGTCTTGTTTTAATGATGGGTATTAAAGAAGAGTATTGAAACACATTTGACATTACCATTAAACTGGTGAAAAATGTGGCAGTATCTAGATGGAAAAGGGATTGCACCTGATAAGAGCTCAATAGAGAACTTTATTCAAGATACAGTTATTTTTGCAGCCACCTATGGAATGTCAGCCCAACTGAAAAGATCCTCTTGCCCAATTTTATCACATTGTTGCTGTATTTAATTTGCTGTGAGTTATATAATCAGGGAGCCATTTCAACCTACACCCTAACCATAGAAAAATCACTTGAATCCAAAAACAAAATCTAGAGTTCCACTGATCCAACCCCCAATAAATCCCATCCTATCCTATTTAAATACCATAATAATTATATATATTCATTAAAATCCCCTATATTTTCAGACAATTGTCAATGATCTGGATGTACAAGTATTCTGGCTACCGTCAACTTACTTAACATCCAGTCATTGCCCAATTTGGCGCCCTTCCAAGATAAAGTTTGATATACCGTAAATGGCAACCAAGAAATATCACATAACTGTCCAAGTATCCAGTGGCTTGAACCCATGACCAACCCCTAGGTTTGATCTAACTAAATCTCTGCCACAGCCAAATCTATATAAGTCTAAAGTATTATCCAATAAAATATACTTCTCTTCTTTCTTAATTCCATATTTGAAGCTTCCCCAAAAGGCGCCCCTTATCATTGGTAGCAGCTACGGGTTTTGATCACACCCATGAAAGAGAAAATGACTGACCAAAACCCGCCCACCTTTGCTCATGTACTCAACCAGGCCACATCCCAGTAGACCTGGAAGAAGTACTTCTGCACCCAAGACATTGACAAAGATATACCCAGTGGATGCACTGTATTTGAAGGACAGGTCATGCCCAAAGCATGCACCAAGATAATTCAATACAGTTGCTCTCTTCAACCATAAACAAACGCACAACCACCTATCACAGGTGAAGTTAACAACACCAAGTACATTGGTATTGACAAGTTCTTTGGTAAAAACAAAGAAAACATTATCAACTGGCTAGACCACTCAGCCGCTAAACTCTGCGCCAGTTGCATCCCCCATGAAAAATGGGTCCAGGAAACCAGCAAGCGCCTGTACAAGGCTGCAGCTAACTGGTTTGCCACCTGGGTTGGCTCACAATCTGACAACCAGCTTGACAACTGGGAAGAGTTCAAAGCAGACATCATCCACAACTTCTGCGTCACAGAATTCCTCCAAGAAATTGCAATACATCTCAGAAATCTTCCTCAGAAGACCACTATCATAGCATACGCCAATGAATTTGAGGAAATACGCCGCAAAATAAAAAATCCAGCGCAAGCTGACAACGTACAAACCAGAGCCTCATTCATCAACAGAATGAAGCCCTCTGTTGCTGCCCTCACTGCCCAGAGGCTAATACCTCCATGCCTGCACTCATTGCAGAAGCCAAGCACGCAGAAAAACGCGCAAACATGGAATATGCTGCACACAACAGCAATTGCTCCTCAAACAGCAATGGCAGAAAAAACTCCAATGGCAACAAATGCCAAAACACAATCATAGCAACAGCAACTATTATTGCAACAATGGCAATCACAGCCAAAGTGCAAACTGCTCCTGTCCCAAAAAGAGGACACTGCTGAAGTAAACAATGCTAAGACAGCAACCCACTATGAATCTGACCCCACATTCTCTGACCTCAAAGGTTTTGAAACAGAGTAACTGGGAAAAGAAGAGGAAGAGCTGGCTTAAGTGCCCCTGTCTCCCCCTCAACTTGAAAAGAAACTGTACCAAGGCACAAACTTTGCTGCTTGCATCCCACATGTCCTGCAATCCTCCATTTTTATGAACAAAAAAATTAAAGATTGCCCACAACTTCTTGTCTACCCATGCACTTACAAATCACATACACATACAACTTTATTTGACTCTGGTGCGTAACACACCATGGTTAGCAAACCGATTTGTAACCAAGTACAAAATACCAGTTGTCAAATCCAACTTCAAATACTCCAGAATGACAGACAAATCAAAGGTTCTACTTGAAGGCAAAATAACTCCCTTCAGAATTGACCTCCAAAGCATACAAACTTTCATCAAAGGACTTTTCATGAACAACATAAACTACAACATTGTAGCAGTCATGGACTGGTTCCTCTGAGTGAACCCCTGCGTATATTGGAAAACAAAAACCATGACCATCAAACGCAACAGAGTCAATTTTATATCCTCAAAGAACCCAACAGCCTCATTTTAAGAGACACATTTTTTTCCAGGTCATAAACCAAGACAACTCATAACGTCTAACCAAAGACAGTACCCTCCACATAATGAGGTACAATGAATTCAATAATATACAAACAACCTAAATACAATGCCCAGAACTTGCGGCACTCCTAAACAAATACACTCATGTATTCAAGGAAGAGCTCATAGAGTTATCATCAAAGCAGGAGGTCAAACATGTCATTGGCCTATGTAAAGCCATGCCTAAACCTGCACCCCTCTATAGAATCTCCCCCATGGAGACCCAAACCCTCAACCCCCATATTAAAGACAACCTAGCTAAAGGATTCATTCACCCATAGGAATTCCTGTGTGGGGCAGCAGTGTTCTTTGTAAAGAAAAAGAAAGGCAATCTTTGCCTAGTAACTGACTACAGAGCACTAAATGTAAGCACAGTAAAGAATAAATATCCCCTTTCACTCATAGAGGATCTGTTTGCAAGACTCTCAGGAGCCAAATCTTTCTCTAAAATTGACCTCACCTCAGGTTATAACCAAGTAGAAGTAAAAGGAAAGGACATACCAAAATCCGCGTTCTGCATGCAATTTGGATCCTTTGAATTTAAAGTAATGAACTTCAAGTAGACAACCTATATTTCACAGCTTAGCTTCACTTTTTGGAATCTAAGCATTAATAAAGCAATTGAAGCGCATAAGATTCTAAGTTTACTTTAGACTTTTATTATAGGTAAGAAAGGTATGACAACCAACAACTCTAGATCCTGGGCCAAGGTGGTCCAGGGCCAGAAACGCCCTGTTAAGGGCCAACTGGTGAACCCTACAAGAACCATCAAGAAGGGACCATTTTTTCCATCAGAAGAATGGATGAAGTTTGTGACCTCTGAACACTGGTTTCAAGACATTACCAGAGCCCTCCCCAAGTCCCCTGTTCCCCATGGGATCAGAGTCAACTTTGGAGGTGACCCTACTCAGTTCCAGGAGGCAGCAAAAGCAGTTGCCACAGCATATCCTAAGCCTGTGTCACTTCACCAAAGCCCAATGAAGGACTTATTTGATCTTGGCTTTCTCTTTAAAGAAGATGCTGATCAGAGAGCTGAGGAAATCTTCACTCTTGAGATCACTGACCTCAAGGGTAAGAAAACCTAGAAAGTCCTATCAGCCATCCACACCCGGTTCAATCAAGATACCACCCTCTTTATGTCTTTTGAGGCCTTGCCATTATACATGCCCAGAGGGGAGGTTGAATCACAGCTCAAGGAAGGGCTGGCTAAGTATGGAGAAATAGTGCAGTTTAGACTGCTCAAAAATCCTTACATGGGCCACCTGACCACACCAAAAATCATGGCCATGATCAAACCCTTTGCAGATGAAAGCTTGTCATCCATTCCCTGTTGTGCAACCATTCTCAAGAAGGATGGCACCCTTAGTAGCAAGTTCAAGGTATTTCCTGAGCAAACTCCGCCCATCTGTGCGCTGTGCTCAGCCCTTGGCCACCGAGAGGCCCTTTGCCCTACAACCATAGCAGGAGTCCGTGCCGCACAACAAGACACCCCCAAGGAGCACCAGAATAGTGAACCAACTGAGTCCTAATCCAATACTCTTGTAGCCTTGGCCTGGGGCACTATGGCTGAGTATGCAGTTGTAAAACTAATCACATCCTGCCAGAAAAAGGCTCATGCAAAGGCTCAAAATTTGTCTCAGCCTCAACCAATCAAGGAGACAGAATGTGCCCAAGAAGAGGCACCTCAACCCATGCAAACGCCTGAACATGAGACCCAGGCAGTTTATGACAATGTGGTTGATGAACCAATGGAAATTACAGAACTGGCGGTGCAGGAATTAGTGGCCAGCCTGGCCCACAGTTTATTAGACAGTCACCACAATGTGGTGGTCCAATGGAAATTACAGAACTGGTGGTGCAGGAATTAGTGGCCAGCCTGGCCTGCGGTTTATTGGACAGTCACCACAATGCGGTGGCCCAAGATAAATTGCTGGAGGCCCAAACTCAGGATACACCCAATCAGGAGCAGGCACTTTCTGCACAGGATAATTGAAGACCAAGACACAAGGTCTAAACCAAACTTGCAGCAGTAACTAAGCCATCCCCTTACACTGCAGGGGATCCCAGAAAGTCCAGGGCACCCAAAAAAGCCAAAGATGCAGCAGCCAATGACAGTGGTGGACCTACCTCTGGTGGAGTCACTAATGTATAGTGGCTAATGGACCTCACCAATGGGACAAACTCTTCCGCAGGATTTCTGGCCCTAGTCCCAGGCATGAATAGGATTTTCCTGCAACCTCAAAGCAGTACCAATTGGCCCAGATGTACTAATGACTGCTTTGAGCAAGGCCATACTTGGTATTGACTCTTTCATATATAATTGGACCATAAAAAGCTGCATCTGGATTAAAGGAGTTCACCATAGCAGCAGTCAAGCATGGAAGTAAATTAGTAACAAAAAACCCAGGCCAAAGGACCACATTTTTTGGTTTAACACGGCCCGCAAAATTACACCTTATTTGCTCCCATTGAACAATACATTCTGCCTTCAGACCCTTTATACATTTTCCCACAAAGCGCCACACAATCCAAAGTGGGCCAGCAATTTAAGAAAAATGTGGCCTGGCGGTTAACACAATATGTGAAAGCCACATTTCCAGCAGATTGGTACTCATGTGTGATCTACCAGTTGCACGGAGAGTACAGCCTAGAAATTCCGCCCTAAATCAGCCACAGACATATTAAATCATCCTGTAACAGGCACAGACCCTCCAAAAAAATCTGGGCAGAAGGCCCAAGGGCTAACGGCTGGGAATGACTTGGATTGGTTATTGGCCCTTCAATCTACCACTCCACAACAACCAGACCCTAGGGATTACATCCCACCATTTTGAGGGCACTAACCCTAGGCATCAGCCCTGAAATCAAAGCTGCACACAGATTTAGTCACACAAAATGTGTATCAGGCTGCTCAACAAAAAAACATGGGCAGCCAGCCCAAGGGAATTTTAGCCCGGATCATTCCAGATCAGCACATTTCAATTGGACCTTCTGCCCAGATTTGACTTGCTATTTTTATCATTAGGGCCCAATAAGGGACTCTAACCCAAAAGCCTCTGCTACCTCCCAGACCACACACACACCACTGGCTACACATACAGATGGAAGCAAGCAACAAAAAAATGCAGGCCATTGGCCTAAATTTTGTCTGGCCCAGTTTTTTCTGGGAGCAATACAATTCAATCTGGACTGATGGCATCCACTATCCAGTATTCATAAAAGTTATATTACCCCCATAAGGAGGTATATAGCTCAAAGCACTCTTCCCCTTTACACCATTCTCCTTCACCCAAGGTTTCCCCCCTGCCCTGCAGATTTCCTTGCCTCCTCCTCCTTTTTCTTTTTTTATTGTATACAAGACTTTTTATCATTTCTTTATGGCCCTATGAGCCCGTTGTACCAGTCAGAGATGTCTGGGCAACTTGAATAAATGAACTTCAAGTATACCAAAGCCCCCACAACATTTGTCACCATGATGAACCAATTGCTGAATAACCTCTCAAATACATTATGCTACCTCAACAATATCATCATATTCTCAAAAACAAAAGAGGAACACCTCACGCATGTCTGCAAGACACTCAATTGACTTGCAAAGCACAAACTTTATGCAAATCCAAGTAAGTGCCAATTTATGGAAAAGGAACTCCTGTTCTTGGGCCACATTGTCTCTGATGGTGGCATCAAAGCAGATCCAGACAAAATAAAAGCCATAAATAACATGCAACGCCCCACCTCTGTTAAACAAGTTAGATGCTTTCTTGGTATGGTAGCTTACCTAAGGAGATCATCAAAGACTGCGGAAAGCTCACCGCACCAATCAATTACTTAACCAAGGGTAATGCCAAAAAGAAATTCATCTGAACACCAGAATGTGACAAGAATTTTCAATTATTAAAACAGGCTTTGATCAAAGCACCAATCTTGAAATACCCCAATAACAACAAATGCTATGAGCTCAAATCAGATGCCAGTGACACCGCCATTGACGCAGTCCTACGCATCTGCCAACCAGGGCAGCAAGACTTCATACTAGTATGTTATAAAAGCAGAAAACTAACCAACACTGAGCAAAGGTACCTGATACACAATAAGATATGTTAGCAATATACCATACATGCAAGAAATGGAGATGTTATCTGCAAGGACATTTAAATGTCTGAGTACTAACTTACCATAAATCTTTAATCTACTTTAAAACCCAGAACACACTTGCACGGCAACAAGCCAAATGGGTGTCCCTGCTAGAGCAGCTCAATTTGGACATCCAATACAAAAAGGGGGCAGAGCTGGTCACGGCTGATGCTCTCTCTAGGCTATGTCAGCCAAGAGAGGATCATCCTGAACACCTGGACCCTAACTGACCAAACCTATAAAATACTGAGTATAAAAAAAAGGGAAAGACCCCTCAATACACCAACTAACCCATGATACATTAATAAGGGAAAAAATTATTTCCATGTATTAAACGGCACTGTATACCAAATCATTAAAGACAAACATGTTCCCTATATCTCACTTGCACAAAGAGTTGACACCATATTAAGACACCACTGCCTACTAGGACATACAAAAAAACAACCTATATCTCACATTAAAAGAGATAGTATGGTGGCCCAATCTCAAACAAGATATAATTGATGTTCTGAAAAAGTGCACAGTGTGCAAGAAATACACCAGCACAAAGGCTCCCCAGCCAACAGTCAATCTAGTACCTGACCCTGAACCATTCAAGGTTTGGGACTGGACATAGTGGTCCCCTTCCCAGAAACAAAGACAAAACAACATTTCCTAATTGTAGCCATTGACTTTGCTACATGCTGGCCCATCTGCTGGGCAACAAAGGACCACAAAGCAGAAACCATAAACTGATTCATTAACAAAGCAATTATAGCCAACTACGGCACCCCAGACAGCAACTGTGATAATTTTGACTCCCTGGTGATTGACTCCCTTAAACTTGACTCACTGGTAGTTGACACTACAGTAAAGTGGGAATTCAGCTTTTGCCCTGATCAACAACTGGAAATTGACACTTTTTTAATTAACAAATAGTGATTTAATGAAAAATTTTAATATAAAAAATTAAGCTTTACAGCTATGGTATATTAAAGTGACCTCAGAGAGCTCAAAAATGCAATAAAAACAGTATCTTACTAAAAAGAAATAAGGAGAAATATGCAATTATTTCTCATTTTACTATGTAATTTACACTCTTCAATATAAAAATTAAAATTCCAATGAACCAAAAATAAACACAAACACAACAAATAACTTTATGGAAAATATAAAAAAAATTTAATGTTTATTTGATATAGTTCATATAAGCACAACTGTGAATATCATATGTTTTATTTAGAAATTAACAAAAATTAAGTTATTTCACTTACTTTCAACTATAAATATTCATCTCAAACTTACCATGTATACATAAAATAATCAGTGTTATCTAAGTAAATCAAAAAATAGAAAAATTAAAACTAAAAACTAATTGATCAAAGCTAATAAGTAAAAATTAAAGTTAAAAAGTTAAAAGTTAAAAGTAAAAATCATATAACTGAGCAAGCAAGCAAGTTTATTCATCATCATTTTTCCTGTTTCATTTTGGCCCCTTCCAGGAGGACACTGGCAATAAGCTCAAGCTGCTGCTTAAGCTCAGAGGCCTTGTATTTGTGCTTGGCCGCACCCTGGATGGCCTTGGTGAAGAGGGTACATTGGGTGGTTGGCTTGGTGGGGGGGACACAGTTGGAGAGATCTTTGAGCTTGGAGATTGTTTTCTCTTGATCGTGCTGCAGGAGGGAGAAAAACTTATTGAATTTTGGGTGGAGCCCAAAGTTGGCCTTGGGGTGTTTGTGATAAGCCTCTAGCGCTGAGGTAGACTTGAGCTCACCATTCACTGCCGCCCGGTACACATTCCAGCTGACCTTGGCACAGGCCTTGCCTTGCCTCTGCGTGACAACCTTCCCAATCCACTAGGGCTTGAAGTACTCAAGGAAAGGCTTTAACTCGGGTGCTTCACTATGTAGGGATCCTTTGAGAGCACCTTGAATCCCTGCCCAGTGTTCTCTGGCTTTAAAAAAGCCAAGGCACTAAATTGTGCCAGCACAAATCTGCAGGTGTCTGAAGTATCCCTCCGGCTCAACCTACTAAGCTTGGTGTGGGCCTGTACGTTACAAGCAACTGATTGGTGGTAGTGGAAGTGGCACCCCTGCACCTCCCTTCTGAACAGCTGCTCAAAAACATTGACCTGAGCAGGCTCAAAGTCCATAATGCACACGCAAGGCCCAAGAGCTCTTAGCCTTGCCTTTTCCTCTGAGTCAAGGGTGACCTGGTCCTTGTCAGAGGCAGGTGGGTTAGAGCGGGTGTGGGGGGAGTCTTCTTGGATTTATCATTGTCAGCAGGAGGAAGAAGGGCAATTGCTTGGCAGAGGATGGAGAACGTACGGATATAGATGGCCTTGGTGGCCCCAGGAAGAAGAAAGAACGCAAATGGAATCACCTGGATGTCAATCTGGGCATGGATCATCCAGAGCTGCTTGAACATCTGGGGGCAAGTGGCAAAGGTACCATCAACTAGCCAAGTTGACGCCCTTTTCAACTCCATCAGGTTCTTCTGAGTTGAGTAGCAGATTATGTGGTCTTTTGCAGCAGGCCCGTTGTCATGAAGGAGGAAGCGCTCCCCACTTGGAAGCTGCTTGAGCTTGTGGGTGAGCGTAAGCTCAGAGAGGACATTAGAGGCCTTGGGAGGAGGGGGATTGGCAGAAATTCTCTTGTTGCTGATGAACTTAACAAGTTGCTCCTGGGTGGGTACTAACTTAAGATTGTTGGGCTGAAGGTGTTGAAGGGCCTTATGGCCAGATCTGAAGCGCGGAGGTTGGCAGAGGTGGGGATCACTTGGACAAGGTACCACTTCAGTATCCTTGTGATCAGGTGATTGGGAGGCTCACAGGTGTGCTCCCCCTTCTTGGCAGTAACCTGCTCCCAACCCTCAGTGTTCAGCCAGGCCCTGCAAGTCTTATCCTCACATAAAAAGGGCTTGCTCTTGGTGGCACGCTTTTGATTATTACAGTTGAAAATTTAATTATCTGTGATGTAGCCAGGGATGCCCTTTACGGACATGATGGGGAAGTAATAGGGGAAGCGCTTGGGAACTTTAAACTCTCAGTCCACATTACAGATATTGTGGATGGCCAGTGGATCCCAAGCCACATGACCAGAAGCTTTAAACTTCTTGGAGTAATCCTCCAGCTCATCTTGGGGGTCAGATGAGGAAGGAGGGGAAGAGCCATTGGTAGGGGGAGGGGAAGGATTCTTTGAGGCCTGCTTGGATGCCTCCTTTTTCTTACCAGAAGAAGAGATAGGCTCCTTGGTAGCCTTTACTTTTTTGGTATGCCGCTCCTTGGTGGGCTTGGAGTCGGCCTCTGAGTGGTAAAAGGAGTGATCATTAAGATCACCATAAGATTTATTGTGAGAGGAATTTTGGGGGGAAGGTGAAGGGGATGTGGAAGATGAGGGTGGAGGGGGGAGGAGTAGGAGGAGATGGAGTGGAGGCAGTTTATTTGGAGCCCTTAGAGGCTTGGCGCTTGGGCTGTTGGCTGTTCTTGTTTGATTTTGTCTAAATAAGAGTTTAGAATTGTAAATAATAGAAGTATGAAAGATATGAAACACAGAGGTAAAACAAAGCAAAAGTTAAATGAAAAGTATGCAAATAAAGTTTTATTTATAAAAAAACATAAAAAAGCAAATAGAAGCAACATAGAAACTAGAAGTATAGATATAAAGGTTAAAACATAGAAAATAGGTGAATTTATTATGAAGCATCAAAGATGTTAGGTTCAGCATAACATCTTAGTGTTAAATCAATGTAAAAGTACAATTAAAAATAAAAAATAAATGAAAATTCTATGAAGAGCAGCAGAAAAAGTAGTAGATTATAATTGCAAAAAAATAAAAAATTATTATGTGGAATTTTTTTATTGAGAGTTGAAAATTCAAAACATAGTAAAGTGTCAAGTTTGGCACTGTTGATCAGCCAGAAAAAGCTGAATTCTCACTGTTGAGTATGCTGGAGTCAAGCAGAAACATAAAATTTACTATGTTTTTTACATATAAAACTTGCTTAAATTTAAACTGGGTTTGAAAGTTAACCCAAAAGCAAGGCAGTTTTGTATGCTCAAAAATTAAAAAAATACAACATAAGTAAAAAAAGTAAATAAATGGGAATGTGTTTATTAGTGTTTAAGTTATGCTGGGAGGAGCTGGGAGTGAATTATTTACCATAGTGTTGGTTAAAACATTAAGAAGCTCTCTGTACTAATCCCCAAGTTAAAGTGTTGAGTGGGTGAGTGTCAAGTGGCGCTCATAGTGCGTCACATATTAATTTAGCCTAAATCCGAGCCTTTGATTAGTTAAATCCAAAACCAATTGGGTGTCAAGTGGATAGAGTCAAACAAAGAAAGTGTTGAGCTTCAGTTTTTATAAATTACATATGAAATCTCTTAATAAATTGGGCTTAATTTATGTGGCACCACTTAATCCAAAAACCCAGGAATAACATAAAGTAAAACAAGTGGGGTATTTGATTAATGTCTATGCCACTAAATCTAGTATAGTGGTGCTTGGGAATCTAATCAACAACTATGGACACTAATAATAAAAATATAATAGTAAATAATAAAATTTTATATAAGCGCATATGTATTTTATTAATAAAATTAAAATTTGGCTTAAAAAGTGTCAAACTGGTCACTTTTTGGTTTAGAGTGTTGAACACAGGTTTTTTCATTTCTATTAGTAAATTTACTTATAAATTGCCGCTTAAATTGGTATTTTAGCTAATGGATTTATTAAACAGAGTTGAGTTTGAGTAAATTTAACCTTAGTTTTTGGTTTTAAACCCCTAAATTACTAGTAAAAGTTAGCTTAAAATTAGTTAAGCCAAAAATACTAATAGATTCACATATGCGGCACTTGACTCCCTGGTACTTGACAAAGTGTCAAGTACCAGGGAGTCAAGTTTAAGGGAGTCAAACTTGCCACAGTTGCCCCCCCAGACTACATCATAACTGATTGAGCAACTGAGTTATCAGGTCACATAGTAAACAACAACTTAAAATCCAAATACATTAAACATTCCACAACCTTGCCCTACAGGCCACAGGCCAATGGCAGAGTGGAACGCCTAAACAGCAGCCTTATCAGAACCCTAGAGAAAATAATGGATGGCAAAGCCAAAGACACATGGCCACTATATGTGGAACATGCATTACTAGTATCCAGGGTCTGCACCAATCAAGGGACAGGCTACTTGCTGTTTGAACTAACATACAGATAAAAACCAGAAATAGTTACCCGCAACAAGCAACCAAATGTAAAGCTTCCCCCGGGGAAACCCCCCACAGTAGAACAAGTACCAACTCTACAACACATAGGCCTCAAAGCCAAAAATAGAAGAAATAAAAAGGCTTAAAACACAAAAGGTAACATTTACAGAGGAACCACTTCCTATCAACTCCTCTGTCTGGGTTCTAGCTGGAAACAGAAAGAAGCTATACTCAGTACACAGAGGACCAGGAAGAATCATCAAGTACAGACCAGACCAAAACACCTATCTAATGAAATCCCAAGGTGCCAAACCCCCTGTTGTCAAAAAATACCACAGAACCTGTCTCTGCCTTAGCAAAGGAGAACACTTGACTAGACTGGTACCAACTAGCAAACAACTCCAGGAACATCAGGCAGCAGCCGTTAAGACAAAGCCTTCTCCTGATGTACCAGAGTAACCCCTTAAGGGTGTGTGTCAAGGATCTGGATTTACAAGTATTCTGACTACCACCAACTTACTTAATATCCAGTCATTGTCCAATTTGGTGCCCTTCCAATATACAGTTTGACATACCAAAAATGGCAACCAAGCAATATCACATGACTGTCCAAGTACTAGTGGCTTGAACCCATCCCGCACATGACCAACCCCTAGGCTTAATCTAACTAAATCTCTACCACAGCTAAATCTATATAAGTCTAAAGTATTATCTTGTAAATATACTTCTCTTCTTTCTTAATTCCATATTTGAAGCTTCCCCAAAAGGTGCTCCTTATCACAATTATCTCAAACCTAATAAATATATGTTGAAATATTAAAACTTTCAGCTGGTCAATTTTCCTTTGCTTTGTTATTTTTTACTATACCTGATGACATATACTGTGGAATTATAAAAATTTCATTGCTAAACTTACTTTTAAAACAAATTTTAAAGATAAAATTAATAAAAAAGATAAGCTGTATATTTATTTTATTGGCTTTTAGCAAGGCACACAGGGATGAACAAAGCAGAATATGAGTAGAATTTAGCCACAGTCTCTACTGGAAGGGTATGGACCTAAACCTGCAGCAAATCAAATAAGGCCTCTGACCCAGATGGTGTCCCCTGCTTGAAATTTTGCTTGAGCTACCCAAAGACCCATTAATTGGGTTCAGGAATGGGAATAAGAAGGAAGAAGTAATAGGTGTAAAGGCGCTGTAGCCAATTGTTGATGGCCAATTTCCATGCCTGTATTGATCATTGGGAATTACTCAAGAATATCTTTTACCTTGTGAAGTCTAACATTATCTAACACAATAATATTTTTTGAACTCCAGCTAGAAATTCTGAGGTGCTCATGAAACAATTGGATAGATGCAATGAAGGTCTCACCATTGTGGGAACCCTCAATTATTTGATACAATTTGACGCTTATGGGACCAAGAAGAGCTATCATTGAGTAGGTCACACACAAACAGACACAAACTGGGTAGACCATCCTTGGCACCTTTAGGAGCATAGCTTTAAGCATTGTGCATGAAATACATAAAGCATAATTCATCAAAGTAGTAGAATTTACTGTGCCCGTGTCTTTTAGTGGAATGTATACACAGTGTATTTATGACATGTCTCAATGTTCATTGTACTATGCTGATTGTATGGAGAAACCCTGAGTTTTTTCTAAGAGAATCTCAATCCTCTAATCATAAAATAGTAAAACAGAATCAAGGCCTTGATTCCAAAAGCAGATTTGACCATGGATTGAATATTTTCTAGCTTAAGATGGCAATTTTGGTTAATTCATTTCCTGATTGCCCAGATATGCTCCTTTTCAGTATGGTTGACTTGTGCTTGCTTTTTTCTGCAAAGAAAATTCTGCCAGTTTTCAGGTGCATACTATACAGTTTTTTGGGAATTCTGACCAATAAATGATGCCAGTTATGACAGAGCTCATGGATTGTGGTTTCTGCAACCAAACTCATAAATTAGTAGTATAAAAACAATTATGCTAATTATGACAGAGCTCACAGATATGAATTGTGTTGTGTTCTGAGGCGCAGCACATAAACACAACAGGGAATCCTAACCTTAGGATTGGATTTGTACTAAGTCTTGGTTAGATGGCAGGGAAGGCTATGCAATTACCATGTGGCCCTGAATGAATAATCTCTACTAGTTGTGGCTAGAGAGAGGCGCCAAAGTACTTGGAGACACAAAGACAAGAATGTAAATAGAACTTAATTTTTTGGTGAAAATTAAATAGGGTATATAGTGATTGGCAATACCACAAAACAGTACCAGGTGTGTAGGATCACTTGCCACAAGCATGAGTGGAGCAAGTGAGTTGCACATAATCAGAAAAAATAAACAATTAAATTTTCCAGTTTGGTAACAGACTCATTTCAAGGAATGGAAGCAAAAGAGAGAGATTTGTCCTCAAAATAACCCATCAAAAGCAAAATTGAAACATGTTGAATGGCAGCATTCACAACATTACCCCCCTCTAGATTGTCCTTAGGGGGTAGTAATTGTGGAGGAACTTGGCATGCACTCAGGCAAACAGACAATCACTAGAGTAGAGCTTTACAGTGTACTCTGAACCTTGTTTGAAGGTCACTTCTAGAGGCCCAACTCACAATTTATCTAGCTTGTGAGCACAAACTTCTTTCTATGCTGATAATAGAAAACATGATCCCTGATGTTGAAATCAGGCAAATGGGAACGGCCAGCATTTTTAGGAGAGAGCTCAAGCATCTTTTTCTTATATGCAGAAGTATACACTGTGTCCTGTATGTCAATTATGCAATTGACTAGATCTTTGACATGGTCATTGGGGTTCATAGCCTTATCAGAGGAGAGTAGGAGACCCCCAGGAGCAACAAAGTAGTAGCCTCACACCCATAAAGCATATCAAAGGGTAACACCCAGTGACCCAATGTTTGCTAAGGCAATAAGCAAAGAGATCAGTGGGTAAGTATAGATCCCATCTTGCAGCGTCAGAGTAAGTGAGTTTCCTCATGATAGAAAAAAGAGTCAAATTTGCATGCTCAACTGCCCCATTGGTAGAAGAATTATAGGGGCAGAGAAAGACAGGTGAGATCCCAAGGTCTTGACAGCAGAGGTTATCAACTTGGCGTTGAAGTTAGTCCCATTGTCAGACAATAACACCTGAGGGCAGCCATGGTGGTAGAATATGTCTTGCAACAGAAAAGTGGCAGTTGTCTTAGAAGTGATGTCCTTAGTAAGGAAAGCTTCTACCCACTTGATGAAATGATCAACAGCAATTAGTATGAATTGGCAACCAGAACAGGAACAGGGGGAGGCCCTACAGCATCAATGCTGACAGTGTGAAATGTGTGTTGAGGGGGGACTAGCTTGAACTTGTGCAAGGCAGCTTGAGGTTGCTGGAGCTGGCAGTTGTGATAACTAGCAATGACGTCTTGAATCAGAAGGCAAAGGTTTTCCCATAAATAGTTTTTCTGGAGCCATTAATGAGTCTTATAAATGCCTCCATGTCCTGTCTTCTTTTGAGCTTGAAGCACCAACAAAAGGCAAATACTAGGCTATACATAGGGCAGGTATTGTTCTTGCACTTTTTTGAAAAGCTGGTTGTTGAAAATGAGTGTGTCCTTGGATAGCTTAGACAGAGCAAGTTGAACTTCTTCTGTCTTGATTTCCAAAGAGGAAGGATATCCAATTAGTTCATAAAGTTAATCAGTCTCAGCAGGGTGTAAAGCAAAGATGGGCATTCTTTATAGTCCATCAGCGTTCTGATATTGAATCCTGGGACAGTGTAGTACTGGGAAGCTGTAGCCTTGCAGGCAGAGAGCCCATCTAACTATTCCTTCTGGTTCCTTAAGCTGGTGTAACCACTTAAGCAAAGTGTGGTCAGTGACCAAAGTTAAATGGGTGCCATACATGCTGTTTTTGGCTCCTGAGGACAACATCCAGGAGGACACAGCAGGAAATCTTTATAACAAAAGCTTTGAGGTTCAAAGCTAGTCTTGAGTTAGTCTTCAGGTCAAAATTAAGGGCACATACCTTAATTTCCTGGAATATAAGATGAGGAATTCCTGTTGGAAAAAAGGAAAGGAAAAGCTTGAAGAATATTAAAGCCAACACAAATGTGGGTAGCCTTGTCTTCATTAGGAGAGTTGATTCTACTTAAATAGCAGACAAGGGCCACAGATCACTCATTAAGTAGACAGAGTGGCAGAGGGGATCACGTTGGGGTGAGGTCATACCAGGATCAGATAA
Organism: Entomophthora muscae; assembly: GCA_014839935.2. NCBI lineage: Eukaryota > Fungi > Entomophthoromycota > Entomophthoromycetes > Entomophthorales > Entomophthoraceae > Entomophthora > Entomophthora muscae. The sequence continues at coordinate 32,969 of QTSX02000109.1, forward strand.
AGGCAGGTATGATATCCTGGAATGGGTGGATATTGAAACAGACTCATTTATGGAAGGCAAGGAATTCCCAAAATTGAAGGCAAATTAGACCATATCTTTTTACATCTCATTATTCAGAGGTCATATCAAAATAGCATTAATGGCTCAATTTACAGCACACGTTTTTGTCAAGGGTAGAGTGGTCTTCTTTTAAGTGATCCACCTCATTGGCCAGAGCAATCATCTCTCTAGCACAGTGAATTTGGGGGGCTCCTGATAGGCCAGGGAAGCAGCCATCTTTGTTAATAACCCTAGTGGGACTAGCAGTAGTTGACATCATTTTGTGTAGGGCAGCAACCCCCTGCTGCAGCTCAGAAACTTGAGTTATCAAAGCAAGCACCTGAGGATCTGGCTGAGGAGCTTCAGTAGGGAAATCTTGACTGTGGGTAGATGCTTGTAGCTCTCAAATGGCATCCCATAGTTTCTGTTCTCTATTCATCAAATTTTCTGAAGGGGGAGAAGGAGGAACATCTGGCTTGGGCGTGGACAACTCATCTACTTGAGTTTGAAGTTTGGGAATGGCAGCAGCAGTGGCTACCCTTTCTTGATCAAATTCTTTACTGAGCTTGAGAAGTCCTTTAACAGCAAGGTCCACTACTTGTATTGATTGATCAAAGGAGTAAGCACTAAATGCATTGAGCTACTGCACAATTTGTTTGAAATTGGTCAGATAAGCATTCAAGGTAGAATCTACTTAGGTTTCCCAGGGCTGTTCATACTGGTGGAACTCATTTAGCCACTCCCTGATTTATTCAGGAATGGCCTGACGCATTCACTTGATGGAATTAACCAAGCGGGTTTGAGAGGTAACAGAGTTGTGCTGATTGTCTGATATCAAGGAAAACAAAAAGTTGATCCACTGTTAATACACAGCAACCTGGTCCCAATGATTAGTGACAGCTGCTTGTAGGGACAAAATCTCCTGCATATGGAGCCCTAGCACCATTTAATGATGGGTTAAGGCAGGTTGTACAAAGGGTGGCAATATGTGCTCAGAAGAGCCAGCTGCTGAGAGGAGATGCTGTAGAAATTGCATTGCCACAATCAATTTTTAGTATTCCACTTGGATGAAATGTAATTGGAGGCAAGGGATGGCTCCTTCACAGGCTATCTCAAGGGCTACTGCCATAACTTGTTCTAAGTCAGGGGTACCCAAAGGGTAGGCTACTGGGCAGGGACCATTTCCACGGTTCAGCACATTAGGGACAATAGGTGGGTCTGTGATGTCTTTCTCAATAAGAGGACGGGTGATTTCAGGTGAAGACAGCTCTTGTATAGGGAGAGTCAAAGGACCTAAAAACGTGGTTGTAAAAGGGATAACCAAGGGGCTTAAAGCCCCTGTAGTGAGCACCATTTTTGTTGTGTTCTGAGGCGCAGCACATAAACACAACAGGGAATCCTAACCTTAGGATTGGATTTGTACTAAGTCTTGGTTAGATAGCAGGGAAGGCTATGCAATTACCTTGTGGCCCTGAATGAATAATCTCTACTAGTTATGGCTAGAGAGAGGTGCTAAAGCACTTTGAGACACAAAGACAAAAATGTGAATAGAACTTAATTTTTATTGGTGAAAGTGAACTGGAATATATACTGTGTAGCTTTACCACAAAAACAGTACATGGACAGTAGGATCACTTGCCACCAGTATTGGTGGGGCAAGCAAGCTGCAAAAAGTCAGGAAACTGAACAATTTTATTTCCCAGTTTGGATACAGCCTCATTTTTGAAGGGCAAAAGAAAAAGAGAGAGATTCGTCCTCAAAATAACCCATCAAAGTCAAAATCAAAACATGGTGAATGGCGGTATTCACAACAAATTGCAGATGCTAAATAACATAAATTGGTAGTATAAGTTATATGCATATTAGATCAGCAGTAGTCTTCTGACCTGAAACTTAAATTATCCAATGATAAGCGCTGCTGCAGCACTAAATGATACATGATTTGCTGCAGCGCCACTTTGTAAAAGATACAAGCGCTGCCACGCCATTTTGTAAAAGATACAAGCACCACCTAGTAATTGAATTAGGCGCCAAAGCGCCAAACTACTTTTACAACAAGTACCAACTGAAAATTATTGCTAGCGCCAAGGTGCTGGGTTCAATTCCCTATAATCTCAAATTCTCATATTTATCATATTAATAAGCATCATGGTTGGAGTATGCCATGGAAGTAGGAAGTGATCCTGAAGTAACTAAATTATTCCATGCCAGCAAAGATCATCTGTATTGGGTGAAGATTAAGATATTATATTGGTTTTTGTGTGATAAGCGCCAAACCTAGATTAATAATTACCCAAATTAGGGGCATTTTAGAATGTCCTAGAAGAGATTGCTAGCAGCCCAGGGGTTAACCTTGTAGAAGTTATAAAAAGAATCAATCAATTACAATAAAATCATCTTTGAATCATCTTTATTTTATCCTTAATCTGGTTGGCCTTTATCCTAATCCTTAAGTGCTTCTGCGCAATCAGAAGCCATTAATGGGCAATAATCATGGTTCTGTTCAATCCTGGCCCTTCTGATACAATAATACTCATATCCTCACATATGACTGTATTCTGGCAAATGTCTTGTGCCCTATAATCTCAATAATTGTGGCGCTGTAATTCAAAAAGTGCAACACAGTTGATGTGCATATTTATCCAATATGATGATGGTTGCCACGGTTTTCTTATAGTCCCAAGTTTCCTTGATAAGTCTAATAAGGGTTTTACAGGTAGAGTTTGGTATCACTTTCAGGATACCAAATCTATGCAGAGAACTTGTTAATCTCAGCAGCCAACTTAGGTTGTTGAGAGGAGGTTAGGGCTCACCACAGGAGGGGTGCTAACTTGATAAGGTAAGATGCTGAGAGGCCTATCAAGGCCCATGGTCTATTGAAGGGGACCATAGTGTTGACTAATCCAGCAAGGGTAATGTGGGCTATACCTGCATATTAGTTGGCAAAGATAGGTTCATTCTTGGGCTGGGGGCCAGCAGTTAGTTTTGGTTAGAGGAGGGGCTTCTGTTTTAACTTTATAGACTGGAAGATAGTTTTATTTCTCACAGAACAGTGCAGCAGGGTGTTTGTACCAGGCTCCTCTGTGATCAACTGTTATGTGTGTTCTCTGTCTGTCCAGAAAATTAAAGCAGAGGATGTTATCCAAGGTGAACTTCTTGTATTCTGGCGTGAGAGGGTATTCAGAGAAGTATACTGGACTGTAGGGAGCTTTTAGTGGACAAAAAATCAGTCTGGATTTCAGGAACTTCCTCAGATAAGTGTGCTGTCAGGCCAAGTTTTTCTGTTAGAGCAGTAGTGAATTAAAAACAGCCAAAAATAAATACAGAATAAAATAGTAAACCCAAGGTCTCAATTTATTATTTATTTCAGGATGGTAATACCATTTTTACATGTGTCTTCTGGATTTAAATAACATTTTTTGCTAGGTTTGGCTTGACTTTATTCACATGTTAGCTAAGTTTTGCTCAGTTCTTCCAGGTCAAGAGTTCATAGGTCATGATATACCACATGACACATTATTTCCTCTGGTAAGATGGCCTCAATCTGAAGGGCTATTGATTGTCCAATAGTGACTCCATCATTCTCCATCTTGTTCCTGTCATGCATGGCTTCAGGTTCCTTAGAAGGTATCAACTGAGTCATTCCTAACTTAATGAGTTGGATATCCTCTGTAGTGGCTTTCTTATCATTATCTTACTGTAAAAAACACATCCAAGCAGCCCTAACTTTTGACCAATCATTGATATTATCTTTGGTATTCAACCCTTTAGTCTTAGCAACAATTTTCTTTTCTGATGGCCTGTTATATATGAAAGAAGTGATAGTATGTTAATTAAGTGCCTTCAGAAGTCTAGATTGATCTGAATTAACCACCATTGCACAATTCTAATTTACAAGTGAAGAAACATCAGTAGTATTCAGCTGAAAATCTACATGATCAATCAGTTTTGAACTACTGGCTGGCTCTTCTTTCTTATTGGCTACCCGCTAAAAACACAGGTGGGCTGCACAAGCGCCCACAGGGTCTAGGAACTTGTTAGAGGAGGGTTATAGGTTTAATTCTGCTAATTGAAGTGTTGCAACTGAGCTTCCAGACTTGCCTGCCAACGTATCTCACAATACACAGGGGACGCTTAATGAGCCGTCCCTTGACGTATCTAACAATATGAATCAATCTGATGGCAATGTCAAACTGTGAGCACTTTCTTCCTCATTTAGAGTGCTACCAATTTGACCTGCTGATCCTTCACAAGTTATTCCTTGGCTCCAATCCTTACATGAAACATGCCACCATGCCACCCCCTTGTGGCACAGTGGCTTTCCCCATATAGTATATCAATTGTAGTATTCTATAATAAAAAATACATTATTCTTATTATTCATGTTCTTTCTATTGGACTGTTGTCTTCCCCAATTCAAATACTGACTCCTCATTGGTTCAGTTGCAACAGTGGTAGCAGTAGTAGGTTCACAACCTATCTAAAGAGAAAATTCCCCCCAAAAAAGGATGAAGTACAGGCTGTATGGCTACTCCCCACCAAGAAACCTTTCTGCCAATCCCCAAGGGGGCATCCCTGATGGGGACATCATCTACCAAGATCAACTGGTACCTAAAAGTGTGTACTATCAACTCTGCCTTGGGAAGCACAGCGCTAGTGTCACTCTGCCCCAGTCAGATCTGTTGCAACGCATGCTCAACCTCCAGTTGGAAACCTTTGCAGATGGCGTGGAAGGGACTGACATTGTCAGCTGGCTCCATCCACTAAAAACCATCTTCATATATGCCAGGTACCTGAGCCTATGTGGTTTGCCACTGCTTTAAACTGCCTTACAGGACCTGCTGCAGTTTGGTTCACAACCTGGGCTAGTCAAGAAATAGAAATCACCTGGGCATCATTTGGGGATGCCGCAAAGTCCTGCTACAGTGAGACCCTCTCACCCATTGTGGTAGGGACTCCCCTCCTGACTATTAAACAGACTTGGTCTGTTCCTGAGTACCTTGCTACCGCCCTAGAAGCTGTGACCAATGGAACACCATTCTCCTTACCTTGGTAATTAATGGGCTCAATCCCCATATCTGTAAGTGAGATCTGTAGGCTGTTGCACCTCTATTGATGACTGCTATATAGCAATTGTGGAGGCTAATAATCAGGCTTCAATGGGCTTCTGCTGTACCAGTGACACTCCATCCTAGCCTAGTACTGCACCTGGCAGTGCTCATAACCAAGTAGGTTGCTGCCAGCCACGCCAACAAGAAAATGGGATTAATTGCCCCTGAAAAGGAGAACTCCAGCTAGCACAAATTGAGGACCCGGGAAAAGCCTGGGGGTTGTAGTTACAAGAGGCTCTACAACCACACTCAACCCTCACTCTCAATCTTTCCTATCAAAGAACCCCTGCAACTACAACATTCACAAAGTTGAAACCCTCAATGTCTTCCAAGTTCATAGCAACAACCCCATACTTCAAGCCAGTCACTCTCCAAATAAAGTAACCCACTTGACCTACCCATTTTGTTTTTGTGGGAACACCCACAAACTACTGGTAGATACTGGGGCCAATCACACTATGGTTGATCAGAAGTTTGCAGAAGCTCAACAACTAGACCAAGTGCCAATCAGTTTCAAGGCAGTACAAGTGGCCAATTCCCAAAGAGTGGCAATTACCCATGAGACAGTACCCTTCTCTGTGAGAAGGGGTAACGTCCAGGTTAAGCTCTCTGGACCAATCATGGCAGGTCTCAGCCACAATGTCATTGCTGGCCTCAACTGACTTTTCCACAACTGTCCCTACATCAACTGGGATACATCTGTAATTACCCTCAATTGAAATGGGGTTGGTTTTCATATATATCCTGTCAAAATGAGCAAGTTGCTTTACAATACTGTATTTGTCAGAATAACAGAAACAGGCTCATACAATTTCAAGGGGGTAAACTAGACTTCACTCAATATTCAGTTGAAGTTATCTCTGCAGAACCACCTGTAGCTCTCCCCTTGACTACTCCGCCTCCACCAGCACTTGCTGCTCTCCTCAAGGAGTACAAGGACATTTTCAGTGAAACACTAGAACAACTACCCCCTCCCTGGGAGATCCAGCATGCTGTACAACTAAAAGGGTTGATTCCCAAGGCACTTCCCCTCTATTGCTTGACACCAAAGGAAGATTAAACCCTCCGCCAGCACCTTTTGGAAACACTTGATAAGGGCTTCATATGCCCCTCACTTTTGCTATACAGGGCTACTGTCTTCTTTGTAGCCAAGAAGAACGGGTCCCTTTGCTTAGTCATAGATTACTGTGGCCTAAATGAGGTGACTGTTAAGAACAAGTACCCCCTGCTGCTGATTAATAATCTGTTTGATACACTCACAAGTGCAAAGGTCTTTAGCAAGATTGATCTCACTGCAGGGTACAACCAGGTCTGCATTGCACCAAGGGATGAGGCAAAAACTGCCTTCCGCACACGCTACAGGTTGTTTGAGTGCCGGGTCATGAACTTTGGAATGACCAACGCTCCTTCCATCTTTGTCATGTTAATGAACAAAGCATTTGAGGAACTGATTGGAAAGTTTGTTGTTGTGTACCTTGACAACATTATTGTCTTAAGTCAAGATCAAACCACGCACCTCCAACACCTCTGTGCTGTCCTTGACACCCTTTGGAAAAAGCAGTTGAAGGCTAAGCCTTCTAAATGTGAATTCCTCAAGTTGGAGCTCTTGTTCCTTGAGCACACCATCTCTTCCCAAGGGATAAAGCCTGAACCTGCCAAAATCAAGGCAATCACCAGCATGCCACCTCCCACCAATGTGGGCCAGGTGTGCACATTCTTAGGCATGGTTGCCTACATGCGTAAATTTATCCCCGATTGCAGAGAACTTATTGCACCTCTCACTAAGCTACTGAACAAAAACAGTGCTTCCATTGGACCCCTGCCAGAGATAAAGCCTTTGAGATGTTGAGGCAGAGACTTACAACTTCACCCATATTACAGTTTCCCAATCAAAACTGCCAATAAAAACACATGACTGATGCCTCTGACAGAGCCATAGGGGGTGTGTTACAGGTAGAAAATTGACAAGGGCGTCTTTCTCCCTGTGGCATACAAATCCAGGAAGCTCACTGACTCAGAACAACATTACCTAATTCATGACAAGGAGCTAGTGGCAATTGTGCACTGGGTCAAGAAGTGGTGCTGTTACTTGGAAGGGGCCACTTTTTCACCCTGTGTCCTGACGGACCACAAGTTGCTCCAGTATTTCAACATAAAGTCCCACTTGACACGCTGCCAGGCAGGCTGGGTTGAGTGCCTATCTGCTTACCAGTTGTGTATCAAATACAAGCCTGGAAAAGAGCTTGTAACGGCATATGCCCTCTCAAGGCTCTATGTGGTGTCCATCACCGGGGACAATGGATTGGATCCAGATTGTCCAATGCTTCACCTCCACCCTGAAGCAACCCACTATGAAGGCCTTAATTTGGTAACCATCTCCAAGCTGAAGGACAATGAAAGTCAGTTCACCACCAATTTGGGCAATGTCTGCCTCTGCGTGAAACAGGAGAAAAGAAACCCTATATTCCCACCACACAGCAAGGTGACACCATACTGCACTAACATTGCACCTTGGGCCATTTCAGAGGATTTAACTTCTTTGAAATCCTGAAATGATAGGTTTGGTGGCCGTGTATGCGCCAAGACATCTTGGATTTCTTTGAGACATGTGTGTTGTGTGAAAAGAACATGTCAAAGCCTTCAACCCCCAAGTCCATCCTACCCATTAAGGCCATGGAACTCTTTGAGCAGTGAGCCCTTGACATTGTTGGACCTCTCCCCAAAGACAGACTTGGGAAGAAATATATCATCACAGTCATTGACTACTTCACCTGTTGACCATTAGTGTGGGCAACCACTAACCACATTGCCATCATCATCACTTGCTTCATTGGCAAGGAAATTGTGGCCTGTTTTGGACAACCCAAATGCCTCATTATGGACAGGGGTCCCAAGCTTAGCGGACATGTCATGAAAGTGTACTACACCAAAAATGCCCTACAACAAATAGTCACAAATCCATACCATCCACAAGCCAATGGGCATGTAGAGCAATTGATTGGCTCCCTGGTCCAGTTGATTGCCAAACTCTCACAGGAACATCTTAATACTGTGTGGACTGAACATCTGCCCATTGCACTGCTCATCTTACAAGAGAGAATCAACAGGGGCACTGGGTTCAGCCCCAGCACCTTGGCCTTTGGGACGCCCAATGGTTTGGCAGGAGTAGAACAAGAGAGATTATGATACATGATTCCCGCAAAACCCCCCTTTTTGCCTACCCCTTCCCTGAGCCAGTGGCGCGCCAAGGCTCTAGACATTAAACACAAGCAAATTGAGGGAGGGACAAGATACCTTGAGGCCAGATACGCTGTAGGTGACCCCGTTTACGCCCTCAACCCCAATTTGGCTAAATTAGAACCCAACCACTTGGGGCCCTTCAAGATAGCCATGATCAATGACAACCAAACTTATATTGGAGGACGCCCAAGGGAACACCAAAAAGCTTCACCGCACTTGCTTGCGCCCCTGCTGCGCCATCCCCACACAAAAGTTGTTTGTGTGGACCTTCCTAGATCTCCTGCAAACTCCAATCCTGGTGTCTGACGGCAAGCAGGGGGCAAGGGGGATGTTGAAACCAAGTTTCCAGACTTGTCTGCCAACGTATCTCACAATACACAGGGGACACTTAATGAGCTGTCCCTTGACATATCTAACAACATAAACCAATCTTATATAATTTCAAACTGTGGGCACTTTTTCCTAATTAGGAGCGCTACTAATTCAACCTGCTGATCCTGCACAAGTTATTCCTTGGCTCCAATCCTTACATGAAATATGCCACCATGCCACCCCCTTGTGGTCTGGTTGCTTTCCCCATATAGTATATTAATTTTAGTATTCTAAAATAAACAATACCTTATTCTTGTTATTCCTGTTCTTTCTATTGAACTGTTGTCTTTCCCAATTAAAATACTGAATCCTCATTGGTTCAGTTGCAACAGAAGTTTATCAATTCTGTTGGAAGAAATGTCAATCATGAAAATCACCTTGTGTTTGGTTTTTGGCATTGACTCTGTGGGCTCTTCCAAGACACAGAACATAGACACCTGGCTATAAAACACATCAACTATTTTAAGCACCTTCTTTCCCTTCACAGTTTGATAATACTGTGAATCTTTGATGTTGTCTTGCCCTTTGCCATCACTCATGCAAGGCTCATAGGTGGTATCCAGAACAGGATTAACACTCTCTATAGGACTGATGAAAATACCATCTTGGCAGTATCAGAAAATTGTGGACCATGGTATTTTATCATATGCCAGCTAATATCCTAAGTCTTCTAACATTAGGAAAGTATAGAGAACCTGTGAATTTGGCATAACCTTTGGCCCAGAATATTTGTTGTCATTAGAAGTAGCAAGTCTGACAGGACCCAAGGCCCAAAGGAATTGGGATGGTTCTTCCTACTTCTGGATATAGGTTCATAGTTGTCTCTATATTTTACTACATACAATTATACTTTATGACAACAGTATCATCTTTTGCTCTCCACCAATAAAGCCTAAGAGAGGATTTCCTTAAGGAAATAAGATGTGGATCAATCATCAAGTCAATAAGGAATCATCAGTCTTTTATTCTAATGGACTGTGTCAGGAATGTGCTTGGTATAACTCCTGACAACAATTTATTGTTTGGTTTAGGAGAAGATAGCGCTTCTCCTTTGGTGGTTTCTGAATCTCCTAAAATTATTAAGTTATTTGGTAGTAAATGTTCATTATTACCTGATAATGTCAACTCCAATATGGCTCCAGAGCCAGGAATTGCAGCAACGGGATTTGAACCTGGGTCTTCCTTGGTCTGCATTAACAGTCAATCACTTGAAAGTGTTAGTATGATATACCAGGACCAATTGTTACCTTCAAAATTCAATTTCAGCCAATCAGATTGAGCAACAATTAATCCAAAGGGTTCCTTTAAGTGCTCCAGTGACGTTGGCATCAGTTTTGACCTTGGTTTTGACCTTGGTATGCTGTTTACGGCGGTTTCTTCTTCTAATCCCTGCCCTTCTTCCCCAGTTTTATCTGGCAGATAGCTGGGAATCTCCTGTTGCTTCTTGGATATTGGTTATTTAAAAACCAAGAAATTATTATTTTTAACTACTGAGGTCAGTATCATGGTTTCAAAAAGTCAAATAATTCTACTTTTAACTCCAACACTCCAGGATCTCCAAATTTCTCCAACTTCATCCCCATGGGGGATGATCTCCTTTATGCTACCTCTAATTTATCTTTTACTACCAAGCTATATAAGCTGGTAGGCCATAATCTTTCAATTTGTTCAATCAATAAAGTCTACATTCACCCACTGTGAATCATTTTGCTTATTCTTTTATAACTTGACCTTAAGCCTTAAAATCCAAGACCATGAGATTACCCAAGACTCCTGCCATGGAGTCTCTTGGGTATAAATTGTTGTTTTGTATAATCTTGCTGCCAGCTGCAATGTCCAGCATTTTGATGGGTTTGCATGCAGATTCCGGCACCTCTCCAGAAGTACAATTCCTCAACAGCTCCTGGTACCAGGTTATACCAGGAGTATGGTATACTGCTACACCCTTATCTCATAACCCACCTCTCAGAGAGGAAACTAAGAACTACCAATCCACCTCCACAATCCACAATCCCCAAACCCCAAGTCTTTTGTCCCTTGGCCTCTGCCTTCCTCCTGTTGTAACTGAACCAATGAGGATTCAGTATTTGTAATTGGGGAAGACAACAGTTCAATAGGAAGTACAGAACAATAAGAATAAGGTATTGTTTATTGTGAAATATTGTGATTAATATACCATATGGGGAAAGCCACAAGAGGATGGCATAGTGGGAAGTTCCATGTAAGGTTTGAAGCCAAGGAATAACTTGTGCGGAGATCAGCAGGTCAAATTGGTAGTGCTCCTAATTAGGATGAAGTGCCTGCCATTTGATATTGCCACCAGATTGGTTCATGCCGTTAGACACGTCAAGGGGCAACTCATCAAGCGCCCCCTGTGTATTGTAAGATATGTTAGCAGGCAAGTCTGGAAACTTGGTTGCAACACTTGCCTTGCCCCCTGCGTGTTGTCAGACACCAAGACCGGAGTCTTCAGAAGGTCTGGTAAGGTCTGCACAAACAGCCTTTGTGTGGGGATGGCACGGCAGGGGCGCAAGCAATTGTGGTGAATCTTCTTGGTACTCCCTTGGGCATCTTTGAGTTGATAGGTATGATTGTTGTAGACAGCAGCTATCTTGAAGGTCCCTAGGTAGTTGGATTCCAACGTGGCATAATTGGGGTTGAGGGTGTAGACAGGGTTACCTACGGCGTACCTGGCTTTGAGGTGCTTTGTCCCTCCTTCAATTTGCCTGTGTTTGATCTCCCGTGCTTTGGCACGCCATTGGTCTAGGGATGGGGTTGTCTCTAGGGGAGGCTTTTTGGGAACTCTGGACTGTAGCTTTCCCTGTTCAACTCCTGTCAGACTGTCAGGCGTCCCAAAGGCCAGGGTGCTGGGACTGAACCCCGTGCCTCTGTTGACTCTTGCCCATAGGATAAGTAGAGCGGTAGGCAGGTGTTCATTCCATGCGGTGTTGGGGTGCTCTTGTGAGAGCTTGGAAATCAGTTGAAACAGTGAGCCATTCAACCGTTCAACCCAACCATTGGCTTGCAGATGGTAGGGGGTCATAAATATATGTTGGAGTGTGTTATTGGCGCAGTATGCCTTCATTAAATGCCCAACAAGTTTGGGGCCACCATCTGTGATGAGACGTTTGGGTTTCCCAAAGAGGGCCACAATTTCTTTGCCAATAAAGCAGGTGAAGGTGGTGGCAGTGTGGTTAGTTGTTGCCCAGGCCACTTGCCAGCAAGTGAAGTAGTTGATGGAAGTGATAATATACTTCTTCCCCAGTCTGTTTTTGGGGAGTGATCCCACAATTTCAAGAGCCCACTGCTTGAAGGGTTCCATGGCCTTGATGGGCAAGACAGACTTGGGGGGTGCAGATTTGGACGTGTTCTTTTCACACAGCACACACGGTTCAAGGAGGTCCAAGATGTCTTGACGCATGCGCAGCCACCAAACCTTCTGTTTCATGATCTCAAAGAGGTTACACCCTCTGATGTGACCCAGGGTTTGGTGGTAGTGCAATATTGTGTCACCTTGTTGTGTAGTGAGAATGTAAGGTATCTTCTCACCTGTCTCTGCCCAACAGCAGATGTTGCCAGCATTGGTGGTGAACTGACTTTTATTGTCCTTCAATTTGGAGATGATTACCAAGTTAAGGCCTTTGTAGCAAGTTGCCTCAGGGCAAAGGTAGAGCATGGGTCAATCTGGGTCCAAACCATTGTCCCCAGTGATGGACGCTACGTAGAGTTGTGAGAGGGCGTCAGCTGTGACAAGCTCTTTCCCAGGCTTGTACTTGATGCACAACTGGTAAGGGGATAGGCTCTCAACCCAACCTGCTTGGCGGCGTGTCAAGTGGGACTGTATGTTGAAGTACTGAAGTGACTTGTGGCCCGTCAGAACGCAGGGTGGAAAGGTAGCACCTTCCAGGTAACATTGCCACTTCTCAACACAGTGCACAATTGCCGCCAGCTCTTTATCATGAATGGGATAGTGTTGTTCCAAATTGGTAAGTTTCCTGGATTCATATGCCACAGGGAGGAAGACAACATTGTCAGTTTCTACCCTTAGTATGCCCCCTATGGCCCTGTCAGAGGCATTGGTCTTGAGTTTGTACTGACAGTTTTGATTGGGAAACTGCAGTACTGGTGCTGTTGTGAGTCTTTGCTTCAACATTTTGAAGGCTCAATCTTTGACAGGGGTCCAATGAAAGTGCTGTTTGGTGTTGAGGAGCTCAGTGAGGGGTACAATAAGTTCTCTGCAATTGGTGATAAATTTATTCATGTAGACAACCAGGCCTAAGAATGTCCGCACCTGGCCCACATCAGTGGGGGGGCGGCATGCTGGTGATTGCCTTGATTTTGGCAGGGTCAGGCTTTATTCCTTGGGCAGAGATGGTGTGCCCAAGAAACAGCATCTCCAACTTGAGGAACTTGCATTTGGAGGGTTTAGCTTTTAGCTGGTTTTTCCAAAGGGTGTCAAGGACAGCACAGAGGTGTTGGAGGTGCGGGATTTGATCTTGACTGAAGACAATAATGTCGTCAAGGTACACAACCACACATTTTCCAATCAGTTCCTCAAATGCTTTGTTCATCAACATGACAAAGGTGGAAGGAGCATTGGTCGTTCTGAAGTTCATAACCTGACACTCAAACAACCTGTAGCGCGTGCAGAAGGCAGTTTTTGCCTCATCCTCTGGTTCAATGCGGACCTGGTTGTACCCTGCAGTGAGATTGATCTTGCTAAAGACCTTTGCACCTGCAAGTGTATCAAACAGGTTATCAATCAGCGGCAGGGGGTACTTGTTCTTAACAGTCACCTCATTTAGGCCACAGTAATCTATGACTAAGCAAAGTGACCTGTCCTTCTTGGCTACAAATAAAACAGCCCCCCTCCATATGGAGAGAGCAAGAGGCAAATGAAGCCCTTATCAAGCGTGTCCACAAGGTGCTGGTGGAGGGTCTTATCTTCTTTTGGTGTAAGATGATATAATGGTTGTGCTTTAGGCAACAATCCTTGGAGTTGTACAGCATGCTGAATCTCCTGGGGAGGGGGCAGTTGGTCCAGTGTTTTACTGAAGACGTCTTTGTATCCCCTGAGGAGGGCGGCAAGTGCTAGTGGAGGTGAAGTAGCCAAGGGAGGGACCGCAGATGGTTCAGAGCAGATAACTTTGACTGAACATTGGTTGAAGTCTAGTTTTCCCCCTTGAAGTTGTAGGAGCCTGTCTTTGTTATCCTAACAAACACAGTATTGTGGAGTAACTTGCTCATTTCCACAGGGTAAATCTGAAATCCCACCCCATTTCTATTAAGGGTGATAACAGATGTATCCCATTTGATGTAGGGACAGTTGTGCCAAAGCCAGTTGAGGCCAGCAATTACGTTGTGGCTGAGCCCTGCCATGATTGGCCCAGAGAGCTTAACCTGGATGTTCCCCATCCTCACAGAGAAGGGTACTGTCTCATGGGTAATAGCAACTCTACAGAAGTCAGCTACATGTACTGCCTTAAGCCTACTAGGCACTCAGTCTAGTTGTTGGGAGCCAGTGAACGCCTGGTCCACCATAGTGTGTCTGGCCCCAGTATCTACCAGTAATTTGTGGGTGTTCCCACAGAAACAGAAGGGATAGGCTAAGTGGGTTACTTTATTTGTTGAGTGGCTCACTTGTAGTATGGGGTTGTCATTGTGGACTTGGAAGACGTCCAGGGTTTTGACTTCATGAATATTGTAGTTGCAGGGGTCCTTTGCAAGCAGGGATTGAGAGTAAGAGTCATGTGGGGTTGTAGGGCCTCTTGTTTCTACAACCCCCAGGCTTTTTCCTGATCCTTGATCTACGCTAGCTGGAGCTTCCCCTTGGGGGGCATTTAGCCCCATTATCCTGCTGACAGGACTGGCAGCAGCCCACTTGATTGTGGCCATTGCCAGGTGCTGTACAAGGTTGGGTTGGGGCATCACTGGTATGGCAGAAGCCCATTGAAGCCTGGTTGTTGGCCTCCACAATGGCCTTGTAGCAGTCATTGATGGAGATGCAGCAACCTACAGGGACCCACTTACAGATATGGGGTTTTAACCCATTAATGATGAGGGTGAGTAGCATTGTATTTCTGTCAGTCACAGCTTTGGGGGCAGCAGCAAGAGCTTGCTGCCAGGCTGCAAGGTACTCAGGGACAGACCCATTCTGTTTGATTGCTAGAAGAGGAGTTTCCACTACAATGGTAGAGAAGGTTTTGCTGTAACAGGACTTTGCGGCGTCTTGGAATGCTGCCCAGGTAACGTCAAGTTCCTGGCTGGCCCAGTTGGGGAATACATGACAGCGGGCCCTGTGATACAGCCAGATGCAGTGGCAACCCACATGGGCTCAGGAAAATGGCAGATATGGAGGCAGGTTTCAGTTGACTGAAGCCAACTGACAATGTTGGCCCCTTTGACGCCATCTGCAAAGGATTCTAGCTGAAGGTTGAGCATGCGTTGTGACAGGTCCAACTAGGGAGGGGGTGAGGCTGGCGTCACACTGCCCAAGATGGAGACAATTATACACGCTTGTGAGGACTAGCTGGTCTTGATAGATGACATACCTGTCAGGGATGTCCTCCTTGGGGATTGGCAGGAAAGTTTTTTTGTTGGGGAGTAGCTATACGGCCCATACTCTGTCCTTTCTTAGGGGGAATGTCATGCCCTGCCCTAAAGGGCAGGCTTTTTAAGATACTTAGTTAATTTTATTTTTGCTTAAATCTTTCTTTATTTATTAATATTTGAAATTTTAAGTTAAATTGTTAATAATTTAGTATTTTAAGTTAGTTTACCTTTGTTTTACAACATTCACATTATAATTTTTGTTGTTGTTGTTGCTCTGTCTTCCCTATTCTTATTCCACATATATTTATACTTAAAGTTAGAATATTTTCACCTTATCTTACCTTTTGAAACTCCTGCTTGTGTTGTTGCCGCTCCCCCAGCTTTACATTGCTGATCTGCATACAGTACTGGCTTCTGTTTCCCCTTTCTGGTTCTGGTTGACTCCAAACTTCTCCAGTTGCTCCTCTTTGTTGTAACTGTGCTGTTTTAGCAGAGTTACACAGGTAAAAATATTTAGAAGATAGATAATAATTTTTATTGAAAGATAGTGATTATATAGTTCATGTGAATCCAGGATAACAGGAATATTATTGGTGATCACATGGCTGGATGGAAGAAGGGGGTGGCTTGATCCTGGTAATGAGTCAAGCGCCAAAACAAGGTATCCACCATAAAGGATCATCATCTGTTCATGTTGTTAGATTTGGTAATTTGAGTTGACTTCCTAGTCTGGCTTTGAGTGACCAGATAATCAGATTGTGGGTCACAAATCTGCTTGGTAAGAACCTTGCTGGCGGGTTGAGCCTGCAGTTTTGACCCCCTCCCCCCCAACTGAAGGTTGGCCTCCTCTGGGGGCAGGTTGTCAGGGAGGTTGTCAGTAGCCCAGGTGCTGTATTGAACTAGTTGCTGTTCTGTGGCGGGCAGGGCGGTTTCTTGTTGCTTCTATCTTGCTTTGCAGGGTTGTAGGCAATCATGGTGTAGGGTCTTGTCTTGCTTACGTTTGCCAAGTCCTTGCACAAGGTAAGTGTTATTGTTGTTTACCTTCAGAATGATTGCTGGTCCCACTTTTTCAGGTTGTAACTTGCTCTTGTCAACATTCATGACCCATACTTTGTCCCCAACTTCATGTCTATTGCGGATGGGGAAAAATGTCTTTTTCAGACGTTCATTCTCTTTGGATGTTTGTTTGCTGTTAGCCTCTATTACTTGAGGATCTGAGCGCGGAGGAACTTCACTTGGAATTTCCTGTTTAGGTCCTGTCAATGCTTGAATGATATTTGGCTGTGTATTGTATACCAGTTTAAATGGGCTTTTTCCGGTGGATCTGTTCACCTGGGTTTGACACACAAGTAGTGCAGTTGGTAGCTGCTTATACCAGTCTTCAGGTCTCCTGGTGGTGAGTTTGGCTAAGGCTTGCACAAGGCTACCATTGAGCCGCTCTACACGTCCATTGTCCTGTGGGTGGTATGGTGTTGTTATGGTGTTTTTGACCCCATTTTTGGTGAGGTATACATTGGTGTTTTTGGAGGCCAGCTCTTTGCCTCCATCAGTTATCAGAAGTTCTGGCTTTCCAAACTTGCTGATTATTTCTTTGCCAATAAATTGTCAAACGTCATTGCCAGTGTGTGCCTTCACTGCTTGGGCTACTGGCCACCTTGTTGCAAAGTCAATGGCAGTGATCATATATTTCTTGTCATTGTGTTTTCCTGGCATGAGACCAACAATGTTAAGAGCCCATACTTTGAAAGGTAGTTGTGTGCGGATGGCAAGTACTGACTTTGGCAGGGTTTTGCTATTTGCAAATTTATTGCACACTTCATATTGGTCTAGGACTTCTTGAGCGTCACAATACAGGGTTGGCCACCAGGACTTGTGTTTAAGGAACTTGTATAGGTTGCAGCTCTTGGTGTGTCTGAGGTCTCTGTGATATTGTATGATGGTGTCCACTTGCTGGTGCATGGGGATATAAGGGATGGTAGTACAGTTAGACATTTTTCTGTGCAAGGTCCTGTACACGTCAGCAAATAGGTGTTTGTTTTTGATGACTGTTTCTTTTGTTATGTTAATTGTACCTGGAGGAAAACCCTTTGTCTTTTGTCTGTAACACCAGGAGAGGCCAGTCTGGGTCAAGCCCATTCTCTCCTCTTGAAGCACAGACATACAGACAAGACAGGGCGTCTGCCATGGCAAGCTTGGCCCCAGGCTTGTACTGGATGAGCATGTTAAACCTCTCTAATAGTTCCATCCACTGCGCTTGGTGGCACAACAGATTTTCTTGGGGTTTGAAGTATATAATTGACTTGTGATTGGTTAATGCTGTGAATTCTTCTTGGAGTTCCAAGTAACAATGCTATTTGACTAAGAAGTGCACAATAGCCAGCAGTTCCTTGTTGTGGATGGTGTATTGACACTTGCCATCTGTCAATTTTTGCAATTTGTAGGCTACGGGGAGGAAGTCACCGTCACTATTTTTGATTTGTAGTACTCCCCCAATGAATGTATCTGAGGTGTTGGTTTCCATTTGGTATTCCCCGTCACGTTTGGGGTATTGCAGGATGGGAGCTGTCGTGAGCTTCTCTTTGAGGCGTCTAAAACAGAGGTCACGTTGGGGGGTCCACACAAACTTAGACTTGGCACCTGTTATGGCAGATAAGGGGGCAGTCAAGACACCACAGTCAGATCTGAAACGTTGTACATAGGCCACCATTCCCAAGAAGGTGCAGAGTTCTGACTTATCCTTGGGTGGTGGCATCTTGCAGATGGCCTGTATCTTTTGACTGTTGGGTTTTATGCCGTTCTTTGAGACTATGTGTCCCAAGAAGGGTAGTTGCTCACAGAAAAATTGGCACTTGGAGGGCTTGGCCAACAGTTAGTGTTGTGCCAAGGTCCCAAAGACTGCCTCCAGGTCTTTGTGGTGTTGTTCCACCAAGGGGCTGTAGACAATAATGTTGTCTAGGTAAACTAGGGCATGCTTGCCTATGTGGGGCGCAAAAACTTTGTTCATGAAGGTTAAAAAGGTGGACAGGGCATTGGTCATGCCAAAGTTGAGTACCACGCATTTGTAGGAGCCGTATTTAGTGTGAAAGGCCGTTTTAGGAATGTCTTCCTTCTTGATACAAATTTGAGTGTAGCCTGCAGTTAGATCAATCTTGGAGAAGACTGTGGCTCCTCCCAAGGCATCAAAGAGGTTGTCAATCAGCAGCAGTGGGTAACAATTCTTAATAGTAACTTTGTTTAGGGCGCAGTAGTCTGTGACCAGGTGTAAGGTACCGTCTTTTTTGGCCACAAAGAATACGGTGGCCCCAAAGGGAGACTGTGAGGGGCGGATAAGTCCTTTTTCCAATGCCTCCTTGAGATAGGCGCGTAAGGTGTTGTCCTCA
This sequence comes from Entomophthora muscae, assembly GCA_014839935.2. Taxonomy (NCBI): domain Eukaryota; kingdom Fungi; phylum Entomophthoromycota; class Entomophthoromycetes; order Entomophthorales; family Entomophthoraceae; genus Entomophthora; species Entomophthora muscae. The sequence goes on from QTSX02000109.1 coordinate 51,663, forward strand.
TTTGGGGTCATCCTGTAGATGGGGCGCGCCTTGGGTACAGCCTCCTTGAGTTGGATAGAGTGCTGAATATGCTTCTCAGGGGGCAGCCCAGATAACACTTCCTGAAAGATTTCTGGATGGCGGGCCACAATGTTGCGGTCCTGGGGCGTGGAGGTATCCTGGTGGTCTTTGAAGTGTATGATCTTGTACTGACAGGAGTCCCAGTCAATTGACTTCAGGTCTTTCTTTTTGTCCTGGGTCTCTGTGATACACACAAAGATGTGATTGCAAGCAGTTGGTCCATGGAGTCAGGATAGATCTGGTGGTTGACGCCTTCACGCTTGATGGTCAATACTGAGGTCACCCAGTCTACGTGAGGGTTGTTCTTTCATAACCAGTCTAGTCCCAGTACAATGTCAAACTTAGGAAAGTTAATGACGGGACCTTGGATGGTGGAGTGAAGGTTCTCAAGCATGACAGAGAAGGGGGCAGTTTCCTTTGTCACAGCAATGTGGTGTTCATCAGCTAGGACCACATTTTTAATCTGCAAAGGATTAGTTGCCAGCTTGAACTTATCCACAAAGCTACTGTTGACTAAGGTTTGGTCTGCGCCCGAGTCCAGGAGTGCTGAGTCTGTGTAACTGCAAAAGCAAAAAGGGTAGGACATCTATTTATTGGGATGTCTGGCAATGGTGTACAGTACTGGGTCTTCCAAGGGCATCTGGATCATTGGGCATTGGTTCACGTCCTCAGGTTGGTATTCATTGTTGGGCAAGTCAGGAGTTGCGTGGGAAGAGCTTGGCTTGCTTAGTGCTCTCCCCGGGCTTTTCCCTCATCTTGGTTGCCTTGCGTGGCGGTGACACAGAAATGAGTATAGTTTGACTGGTCATTGTTTCCATTTCCATGCCCATTAGAACCCGTGGGTTTGTGGTTGGCGTTGTTCCTGTTGCCTCCAGGAGGTGGTTGAGCAGAGCGCCCGCTTGGATGGGAATCCTTGGGTCTTTTTTGTTTCCCAGTTTGTGCCTTGTGCAGAGCGTTGGATGTCTGTTCCGCTTTTTCTGCTTCACAGTACAGGCTTTGCAGGTTGGTCACTTGATCCAGGTTTACATGTCTCATCACGTGCAACTTGAAGGTGTTGTAGTACATGAGGTGTGTGGCTGGGGTGTCAAAGGCCATGTCAGATGGTGCACAAAGACCAAGTTCCTTGTAGTCACGGGTGAGTTCCTTTACAGTGCCTGTCTGAGTCAGGTTCTTTACTTGACAAATGATCATGAGCGCTGTATCTTTAAGCAAAAATCTTGCCAGGAAGTCTTGCTTAGAGGTATCCCAGTTCTTTTCAGTATGCTCCTCATGCCACTTGTTGCACCAGGTGCCAGCATCATGTGTCAGACAAATGGAAATTTCTGTGATCCAAAATTGCTGTGGGCATTCCATCTGAGCTAGCTTGCTCTGGGAGGACTGGATCCATACTGTGAGAATTGGGGAGCAGGTTAAGAGGAAATAAAACCAAGCTCTCCACCACAATAAAAATTGCAGTTTCAGCAACAAAAAAAAGGTTGTTGCCAACAATTCCTGGGTAGGTCAAAGGGGGAAAGGAGTCAACTGAACACTGCAAAGCAACAGATAAAACCAAATGACCAAAATTACTAACAAATTTCAAACTTTATTAGATTAGAGAATGATGAAGCAAGGTATTTTACAACACTTGCATTCATTTAAGGGATGTGATAGGATTAGAGTGGTAGATTGAATATCACAATCCAATTGACCAATGATATGAGTGGATACAGATGCATTTCTTGAGGCAGGAAGATCTTGACAAATTTTGAATGGACATAGTTGAAAGGAAAACTGAACCAACTAACATCAGGAATATGCTTTGGATGCAATTATCACTGCTCCTGGCCGCTCTTGCACATGATATTTAACCAGAGGTGTCTCTTGGGTGGGTTAGGCGGTGGCATTTTGAGAATAATTCTAAAATATTAAATTGATGGCCTTTCTTGGGCTTTTCCAGTAACCTTTCAGATAAATATTCAAACATAATTTGGTAGAAATTCCCAAGCATTTGGCAAGAATTGAAGTGAGGCCTAAGGGGGAGGCATAACTTTACATTATCCTTTCCTATTAAAGGAGTAGGGGACCAGCCAGGGACTAGAGCATGAAAGAGTCATCAGCCAACTTAGGAGACCTTCAAAAGGCCAATCTGGAAGCTAGTTATAAGGAAGGCTTTCATGAGGCACATATTTTTAGAGGGATCAGATAGAACATTCTTTCCAAGCAACAATAGGGAATTGTTATTGATGTTCACACTTAATTGTGAGCATCCTGAACAACTACTATGCAGCCATGATAAGAAAGGGCGCAGGAAGGACAAGAAAAAATAAATTTGCCTCTGCTAGGACCAAAAGGGAGGGACAGGGTGCAAGGGCAGGAAGAAAACACCAAAGCCAGGAGTGAGCTAACCAGACTGATGGCTGACATGAGACTAAATCTCATACAATCTTATATTTCAAGATGACAGCCAAATAAGGATAGGGGCACCACTAACCAGGAGAAGGGACAAGAACAGAAGGAAAAGACCAAAACCATGATCAGGGTAAGCTATCCAGACTGATGGCTGACATAAGACTAAATCTCATACAATCTTATATTTCAAGATGTCAGACAAATAAGGGTAGGGGCACCACCAACCCAGAGAAGGAACAAAAACAGAAGGAGAGAACCAAAATCAAGATCAGGGTGAGCAATCCAGACTGATGGCCAACATGAGACTAAATCTCATACAATCTTTTATCAAAAATGACAGGCAAATAAGGATAAAACTATCACTGACCAGAAGAAGAGACATGAACAGGGGGGGACCAAAGCCAAGAGGTGAGCAATCCAGACTGATGGCTGACATGAGACTAAATCTCATACAATCTATTATTTTAAGATGACTTCCAAATAAGGACAGGGGCACCACTGGTCAGGAAAAAGGAAAAGCAGGGACAGGGGGAGCAGGAAAAGACAAGCAGAGCCCACAGTGTTTTGGTTTTATTGCAATATGCCAAACCATAGAGTCTCAAAACACCAAGAGGCTCAGGGGTCAAACAGTAGCTACTGACAAGTTGGCAGCAGCAAAATAAATTGCCTAGGTGATTTGAAGACAAGATTTCCTTTTACAGAAGTCAGAAAATCATACACTCACAGTTCAAGCACTTTCAGAGGCACTATCCAATCAGCTTTTGTCAAAAAAGTGAGAAGCTCTTTGATTATAGGATTATACTTCAAATTGGATGATTTGGATAGAACTTCAAGGGAGATGGTTTGGATAAAATTCCAAATGTGATGGTTTGAATCAACTTCAAATGGGGTGATTTGGGTGTGAACTTCAAGTGTAATGGTTTAGATTGAACTCTAAATGAGATGGCTTGATTTGAATTCCAAATTGGAAAGTTTGGATCAAATTCCAAATTGGATGATTTGGATTGACTTCAAATAGGATGATTTGGATTAAAATTCAAGTGTGCTAGTTTGAAATGAGCTTCAACTGCCACCAAATTGCACTGGTTGACTAAAAAAAACCCAGGGAGCAAGCCAGCAGAACCACAATTATAGGTCAAATGAAAACCATGAAGTAACCTGCATGCCAAGATAGCTGATGATGCAAGGAAAACCATGCAAGCTAAGGTAAAAAAACAACAGAAGAGTAAGCTAGGCCAGGGGAGAGAGAGACAAGCCTCAAAGGGGCGCAGATGAGTTGTGGATGAATCAAGATGCAGCAACTAAACTTTGGACTCAAACATTTCCAATGTAATAGTCAAAAAATTGAAACTGCAAGTCCAACCAGTGGCAAAAGACTTAAATGCCTGAAAAATGGCTTCATCATTATGTGAGAATACAAGGCAGGTTAGAAAGAAATAAAACCATGCTCTTGACAATAATAAAATCATGATTTCAGCAACAACCAAATGGTTTTCACCAACAATTCCTGGGGGCCATAGGGGGAAGAAATCAGCTGAACACACAAAGCAACAGAAAAAACCAAATGGATGTATTAGACTAACAAATTTCAAACTTTATTAGATTAGAGAATGATAAAGCAAGGTCTTTTACAACACTTGCATTAATTTAAGGGATGTGATAGGATTAGAGTGGTAGATTGAATATCACAAACTAATTGACCAATGATATGAGCGGATACAAATGCATTTCTTGAGGCAGGAAGATCTTGTCAAATTTTGAACAGGCATAGTCAAAAGGAAAACTGAACCAACTAACATCAAGAATATGCTTTGGATGCAATTACCACTGCTCCTGGCCACTCTTGCACATGATATTTAACCGGAGGTGTCTCTTGGGTGGGTTAGGTGGAGGCATTTTCTGAATAATTACAAAGTAGTAAATTGATAGCTTTTTCTTGGGCTTTTTCAGTACCCTTTTAGATAAATATTCAAACATAATTTGGTAGAAATTCCCAAGCATTTGGCAGGAATTGAAGTGAAGGCCTAAGAAAGAGGTGTAACTTTACATTATCCTTTCCTATAAAAGGAGTAGGAGACCAGCCAGGGGCTAGAGCATGAAAGAGTCACCAGCCAACTTAGGAGACCTTCAAAAGGCCAATTTGGAAGCTTGTTATAAGAAAGGCTTTCATGAGGCATATGGTTTTTGGAGGGACCAGATTGGACATCCTTTCCAAGCAATAATAGGAAATTTTTATTGGTGTTCACACTTAATTGTGAGCATCCTGAACAACTACTATGCAGCTATGATAAGGAAGGGCGCAGAAAAGGACAAGACAAATAAATTTGCTTCTGCTAGGACCAAAAGGGCAGGACAGGGTGCAAGGGCAGGAAAAAAACACCAAAGCCAGGTGTCATGGCCTGGGTGACTCCCAGGGGAACCTTCAGTTGAGGGAAAGGGTCAAGCCTGGAAGGCTCAGTAAATGACGGGAGCCATCTGCATCACATAATTGGCAGCAGTAACCCAAGGACACCACACCCCCATGTGGGGTATCACTTTCTCAGTGAGCCCCAGCATGGTCAAATAGGCGAATCCAAGCTTACTGTAGTCATATGATGAAGCAGAAGGAATGAGAGAAAGTTCTCCTATGGCGGCGCTCATGGTCAGGCTTGGCTGGGCAAGTTGTTAGAGCAAAGGAACACCAGAAAAGGAGGGGCGTGGTGTGGAAGCAGGAATTTTTTCTTGGTCCAGCACTCTAGGAGATGGGGTAAAGGCTGGTGGTGGTTGGTTGGAGGCAGCTAAAAGTTGCTCCATTTTCCAGCGCTGGCGTTGGTACTGGAGGTACTCTCTGTTTGAAAGCACCAGCAGTATAAAATTTTCAATAATGTAATAAACCCCTGCAAAGTATAAATGCTCAGTGTGCATTAACCAACAAAAATCATTGGATTAAGATGTCAACAAAGAAAGAGGATGCCAGTGTTCCCAGCTATATCCTTCTGGAAAACTGCAATTAGACTTACTGGCAACTTTTTATTGGTTGTCAATGGGCTATTCTCAAGCTGGGCCCCATTGGTGACTCTTGATTTGTCAGTTAGATAAATATTTTCATTATTTTTGCCCTGGGGAAGCTGGTAGGAGGATTTTGGTCCATTTGGCAACCCAAGTCCCCAATTCTGGGTTTCAGAGGGTGTGGGCCAATTAAAATCTTTTTTTCTTGGCTTTAGGACGGTTTCCAATTGCCCCCAGGCTTGGCCTTGACCAGGGTTTGATTCCCCACTTGGAATTAAAGTTTCCTTTGGGTAAATCTGTGTAATTGATTATGCAATCAATTGGTCGCGTGATTGCTCAATTGCAGGTGTTGAACCTATGTAACATAGGGTTTTGTCTGGCTCATTCTGGGCCCTGACACCAGGGGTGAGCTAACCAGACTGATGGCCAACATGAGACTAAATCTCATACAATCTTATATTTCAAGATGATAGCCAAATAAGGATAGGGGCACCATTGACCAGGAGAAGGGACAGGAACTGGGGGGAGGACCAAAACCAGGGGTGAGCTGACCAAATTGATGGCCGACATGAGACTGAATCTCATACAATCTTTGAAATTAAAGATGACAGCCAGATAAGATCAGAAGCACCACTGGCCCAAAATAAGAGAAGTGCAGGAACAGGGACAGAAACAGGAGGGAATCACCAAACCAAGAGCCAATGTGGGCAGGGGGACCTCTCAAATGTGAATGGAGACTTGACAGCACAAATACATAGAATATAAAGGATATAAGATATATGAATATATGAGACACATAAAGATATGAAACATGCAGAACACATGAGTATGTGAAATATACCAATTACATAAAATGCATAGGTGTAGAGACGTATAAATTATATGGATAAATTATATATGTATACATATAACGTACAGCTGGTGCAATCACACAAGGGGCTTTAAACTGCTACCCAAAACGCAAACAAGCTACACAAATCAAAGCAAGCTTACAACCAAGAACAGCGTAAACTCTCCACAAGAGGGACACAAAAGTAACAAACTATTTGCGCCAGCAACTACTCCAAGTTGCTGCTGATTGCAGGGCAGAGGATGAAGATCAAGGTAAGCTGGGCCCAACAATGCGGCATCACAATGCCAAAGAAAGACAAAGCTGCCTCTAAAACTCCCAAGCACTAGGCAGTCATTGCGGCAATTGTCAACCAATCAAAAACACTACCCAAACCATGATTATTTTAAAAATATTTTTCAAATATTTTTAAGGGCGCTGGAGAAAATTGGGTGATGATTTGGGACACTGGGAAGAGGGAGCCAATCAAAATTGGTTGGGAAGGAGAGCAAGAAGAGGGGAAAGTGTGAGCGTGTATGATTGGTTCACACTAAGAATATCAATTTCAAATCAAGAGCAAGAGCGGCAGAGCATATAGATCAGGAGAAGTAAATCCACTAATGGGCCCAGACAGCCAAGCAAAAGACAACACAAGGTAAACTTGCTGCAACAATGTAAGCAGACTTGATACCAAGTATGTATTAACCTAAACTAACACACATAGATATGTATAGCCAAAACTAACACAAATAGAAGAAGTTATGGTCCTAAGAGAAAGGATGCCAAAAGAAGAGGATACCAACCATAACAAGGGAAGCAGAGCAAGACAGGAAGGATGGAACCAATTGGAAAAGAGGGTAAAGTGGGGGAGATCAAAAAGGGGGCCAATCAGAACCAGGTAAGTGGGATAATCTCAAGATCAAGGGCAAATTTAAATCATTGGCCAACATGGGGATCAGTAGCCATACAACCAGAACCAGCTGCTTGGAAGAACCAATCAAATTAAAGAGAGGTAAAATAAAATATTTTTTCTTCATAATAGAGTTGATTGTGCCAAGCAATGGGCAGGCCACACAAGAAGCCCAGAGGGGGGGAGCCAATAACAATTTGGCTGGGGAAACAGTGAGGAGAAAAAGGGGTGTGGGGGTCTAATTGGTTGATTAAACTTATCTTCTCAAAGCAAAGCAAGCGGGATCAATCATGATGCTGGGCCAAGAACAAATCAACTTGCCTAACAAATATGAGTCTAAGGTAGGCTAGCGTGTGCAGCAACGCAAGAAGAACCCTTCAGCAACAAGGTAAGCGGGCTTGTACCAGCCACATAAAACCCATACTAACATACCCAAGCCACTCAATTGATGGTAGGTTTAGCAAAAGTTGCTACCACCAAGGGGAAGCAATAACCCAAAGAAGATAGAACCAACAGCAACCAGGGAAGCAGGGAGGACCAGGAAGAGCAGAAAGGCATGAGAGAGGGAGCCAACAGGGTAAAAATCCCAGGCAAGGTGTTGGGGGGTACAGATGAGCTGTGGGAAGGCAGGATGAAGGGCAAGAACTTTGGATATATATAATTTTTAAGAATTTTAACTTCACAAAGCAGCCAACCATCAAACCCAACCAGTGGCAAAAGGCTCAAAAGCCAGAAAAGTGGCTTCATCATTATGTGAGAATTGGGGAGCAGGTTAAGAGGAAATAAAACCAAGCTCTCCACCACAATAAAAATTGCAGTTTCAGCAACAACCAAAAGATTGTTGCCAACAATTCCTGGGTAGGTCAAAGGGGGAAAGGAGTCAACTGAACACTGCAAAGCAACAGATAAAACCAAATGACCAAAATTACTAACAAATTTCAAACTTTATTAGATTAGAGAATGATGAAGCAAGGTCTTTTACAACACTTGTATTCATTTAAGGGATGTGATAGGATTAGAGTAGTAGATTGAATGTCACAATCCAATTGACCAATGATATGAGTGGATACAGATGCATTTCTTGAGGCAGGAAGATCTTGACAAATTTTGAATGGACATAGTTGAAAGGAAAACTGAACCAACTAACATCAGGAATATGCTTTGGATGCAATTATCACTGCTTCTGGCCGCTCTTGCACATGATATTTAACCAGAGGTGTCTCTTGGGTGGGTTAGACGGGGGCATTTTCAGAATAATTCTAAAATATTAAATTGATGGCCTTTCTTGGGCTTTTCCAGTAACCTTTCAGATAAATATTCAAACATAATTTGGTAGAAATCCCTAAGCATTTGGCAGGAATTGAAGTGGAGGCCTAAGAGGGAGGCATAACTTTACACATGTGGTGGTGTTGTAGTTGTTGGCCCCGGCAAAAGGCTCCAAGGTGGCGCTCTGTAGTCTTTGAGCTACATAGGCAGGCATGGTGTTTTTGTTGGCTGGTTCCAGCATCAATGAGAGAGTCTGAAAGAAACCTTGTGCAGACATGGTGTTGAAGGTGGGTAGCAGGATTACCGTGTTTTGGTATAGGACAAAGCCATCAGGTATGGCGGTACCAGGGGTGTACAGAGTCCATTCAGGTGGAAGGCCAGACATAATTCTGTCAAGGATTTGTTGGTCGCGGCGTGTGCGGGCAACAGGCAGAATTTTTCAAAATAAGGTAGGATGGAGAACCTACCTGTGCTACCAATGTTGTAACTGTGCTGTTTTAGCAGAGTTACATGGGGAAAATTATTTAGAAGATAGATAATAATCTTTATTGTGAGATAGTGATTATATAGTTCATGTGAATCAAGGATAACATGAACACAATTGGTGATCACACAGCTGGATGGAAGAGGGGGGTGGCTTGATCCTGGTAATGAGTCAAGCGCCAAAACAAGGTATCCACCATAAAGGATCATCATCTGTTCATTTTGTTGGATTTGGTAATTCAAGTTGACTTCCTAGTCTGGCTTCAAGTGACCGGATAATTGAATTGCAGGTCACAAATTTGCTTGGTTGGAACCTTGCTGGCAGGTCAAGTCTGCGGTTTTGACATCTTGGCTGCTTCCTTCCTGTCTATCAATTGCAACAGAAAAGGCTTACTCTCTATAAATAAAGAGCTTTTGAAGAGTAGGCTTTAAGCCAAAATTCTAAGTGATTTCTTCCCTTCAACTTTTTACAATTTTTTAAACTTCAAATTTGTAATTTTAAGAATTTTGTTTTTTTAATTCATTTTTTTAGTTTAGCTTTTCCTTAAATCATAATGGAACTTGTAAAACAACAAGCCTTGGGCTTGTTGTATCCATTTTTCCCTTAATGAATCTTTCAATAGTTATATGTATCAATTTGCCAATGGAGAATATCCTAATATTGATATTCCCTTAGTTACAAATTGTTCACTATTGAACACTTTATTCTATCTTCTTTAATTAGGGTTTTTACACTCTATTACTTCATTTGTAATGCAATATAGGTTTTTAGCAGGTTTCTGTAAGATCATCTTACAGACAGTTCCTACGTTCTTATATCTTTTAAATTTGAATCCCAATGCTTTGCACGCTCTAGTCTATAACCTTGCACTATTATGAGCAAGACCTTATAGGGAATTTTGATTTAAGTAGGTTGTGAACCTACTGCTGCTACCACTGTTGCAACTGAACCAATGAGGATTCAGTATTTGGAATTGGGGAAGAAAACAGTCCAATAGGAAGGACATAATAATAAGAATAAGGTATTGTTTATTGTGGAATATTGTGATTAATATACCATATGGGGAAAGCCACAAGGGGGTGGCATGGTGGGAAGTTCCATGTAAGATTCAAAGCCAAGGAATAACTTGTGCGGAGATCAGCAGGTTGAATTGGTAGCGCTCATAATTAGGATGAAGTGCCCGCCATTCAATATTGCCACCAGATTGGTTCATGTTTTAGACAGGTCAAGGGGCAACTCATTGAGCGCCCCCTGTGTATTGTAAGATACATTAGCAGGCAAGTCTGTAAACTTGGTTGCAAAACTCCTGTGTTACCTTAGGGCATAATTCTTCTTGGGATATTTCAACCCGCTGTTGGGCAGATATTGTCTATTTGGGAAAATATTTCATCTCGGAATGGTGTCCTTGCCGGTAGGCTCCTTGGTGACTGGACTAAGTCCCTCTACTATAATTCATCATCTAGGAAGATTTCTTGCTAGTGGGTGGGTGCCTGACAGACTGGCTTTAAGGCGCCTGCCTGAACACGTGCTATCTGAGTTAGCTCACAATGCTAGAAGAGACTGAAGTAGCATTAGGGCGACACAGCAGGAGGCCCAGCCTTTTTGGGGTGGTTTTAACGGAAGGCTAAATTGACATCTTCCACAGATTGGTATCTTTTCTGTCTACCTGGGCTACTTTCAGGGCTAGCTAGCCAGTGGTTGGCTACTAGTTCACGGATATGATTGTTTCACTTAATCAGAGCTACTCTAATACAACAGGCTCAAAGCCTTTCTATCTTAGAGTGTTTGGCCTGGCAGCCCAGTCCGTTTTGCACTCTTCTAGAAGTGTTTCAAATGATGGCCCATGTGATGATCCTTGTTCTAGGATATAATTAAATATTAGAATAGTAATTATTATGAGAAGCATGTTTGAGGTGGTTGTTAAGATGGACTAATCAATGAGCAGTAATTGCATGTTCCATTAATTAATTTCAATGCATGAATTTGTCAATGCCAGAATATGATTTGGTCATTGATTCATAGATCCTGCAGCCCGCAGTCTGCATTATTCTATTGAACCCCTTCTTAAGAGTGATTGATAGCTGGCCCGCGTTAATTGGTTGAATCCATTAATTAGTCAATATCCCAAAATCCTGACAGGCGGTATACAGGGTATTATACAAAGGACACCATTTTAGTGATAAAGTCATTTATTGTTCTTGTGGTGGTGACCTTGGTGGACTTACTAGACAGCTTTGGTACTCTTGGATTAATACTGGCTACTCTTTCAGTCTGGGTGCCCTGGGTTTGTTATTGTGTTTGTGTGGTTTGGGTTTCACTACCTAACTCAGAACAACTCCCACCATCTACCTCCTAGACTACAGCACTCTGTTCTTTGACCCATGAGAGTATCTTATCCACAGTGTACACCTTTGGCTCTTTGGCTCTGTTGTTGCAATGTGTAATACCCAGTTACGGTAGGTACTACTTGCAGCAGGTATTGCAGGAGGTTGGCAAATTGGAAGCCAGTCAGGGCGGTGATGATCAGGTAGATGGTCATCAACCAATGGAAGACCTTAGCATGGAGGTTGTATCTTTTGAAGCTCTCAGAAAAGTATGTTAACACATAGTACATGAAGGTGTATACTACAATGGACAGTGTGGATTGCGGGGACACCAGGGGAGGCCAGGAACCAGAGTAGGAGAAGTTGAGTTGTCCAGGGTCATAGTGGGGATCATGACCTAGCCCTTCTGGTGAGGGGCCAAAGAACTCTGGTCCTTGTTGATAGCCTCCAATCCCAAGGCAAGCTGTAAGCACAGCTGTGAAGATAAGATGTTTCATCTTCCTTGGATTGGAGGGAGTTGGCAGGGGCTAACTATTTAAAGTTGACTTAAGTTTTAAATAAAATTTAGCTTTATTGAGGGTATTAAACTCAATAATAGCACAAGCTACCACTGAGGGGGATCCTTTATTTATAGTTTCCCCCACTGTGCAAAGTTTTGCAAGTGGGAGTAAAAACAGGGGATTGGGGATCCCAAAAGTTTGGAAGGTGAGACTTGGAATTGGTTCTTGGGGATAAGGTTGAACACTTGTTTTTGTACAATCTGTTGTTAATTTGGAAGTTCTTGACTGAGGCCAATGGGTTCTTGTGGGCCAGAGGTCATGTGGTGAGAAAAACTCAAGGTACCCTTAGAATCTATTTCTGTCTTGGGGCACATGATTTGGTTAGAGCCTAGACTCAAGCTTGTGACCTGGGAAGCAGCAGCCCATTGGTCATGGGAGGAATTATTGCTCACATGTAAAACTTGGGCTTGGCTTTCTTCTTTTGGGCAGGAATAGTTTTTAAAATCTGAAACCCTATTTTCCCTTTCTTCTGGATGGCAGTCATTTTTCAGGAATATCTTCCCTGCATCCAGGGATTTTTCTGATTGGCTACAATTTATGGGGGCTCCTGGTTGGCTGGGGCCTGGGGCCCGGGTGGGTGGGTGGCTGGCTGCCGACTGGGACCCGGGGGCAAGCAGGTGGGCTGGCAGCAGGACCCCTGGTGGCTGGGCAGGCAGGAGCCTGGCTGAGTGCTGGGGGGCTGGCGGCGGGCGCCTGCCCGGATGATAAAATATTCTGGTGTCCAAATAATTCTGTTTCTCTTATTGGATTTCTATTTTCCCACATTAAATGGGGAAAATCCATGTTGAATTTTTGACTCTTGACAGGACACCTCTCCATTGTTTTCCAACATTGCCCCCCAATAATAATTTGGTTTATATCAGGAATATTCCTGACAAATGTGTCCATTTTAGTATAAAAATAAAATAAAATAAAATTGGTTTAGCTATATGATTTATCTATTTTAATTTTCTAAATTTAGTAGCATAAAAGCAAATATTCACTACTGTTTATTTCATATTAGGTTTTAAAATTTCTATATTAATTATTTTTGATTGTAAATGTGCACTTTTAACTGTATGTATTGATAAATCTGATTTTTTTGATAAATTTAACCCCAAAAACGACACTCAGAATATTTATTTATATTTTATGTTCTAGATTTTATCTCTTAATTAGGATGCTTTGGTAACAGTATTATAGATTTACTGATTTGTTTTGATATTTTTGTTGTCTGTTTCAGTTGCTATTGGGGTTCATTGTTGGATCAAGTTTTTAACTTTTGCAACTGAGTTCAATTTGTTCTTAAAAATCATAGTAAACATAGTAGTTTTGTTTTGCAACTGAAACTTGTTTGTTCTAGTGCTTGGTATATTTGCTGTTGAATCATCATACATTTGTTCCTAGTTTGCATAGGTCCTGTGTGACTGGACATTTTTGCCAAATAGCGCACATTTTCTGTGGAATTAGCTTCTATTTGTATCTAAAAAGTTGAATTTTTTTGTGTGACTGAACCTATGCGTTCTAAACTGAATAATATTTGTTTATCTCAACATGTTTGAAAACTACATTAAGAAGAAAATCCCTTATTTATTGCAGCAATGTTCCAATAAATCTGTACTAATACTTCAATTAGTTGGGAATATATTTAATTTTGAAATAAGTTTCGAATATTATTGATTATTTGAATATTGTAACGCTTTTGATAAAGAAGTGTCAAGAGTCTAATTGGTTGCACCAGTTGCAACCAGTAAGAGATTTGGCATAAATAAGAGGAAAGATTTATAAACTCATTTATTAAAGTAATATTGATTTAAATTAAATAGTTGCTCAAATGCAAGATTGATAATTGAGGTGAAGTTCCTTGCATTTGCATAGCTGCAAGGTTTAGGCCACAGTATAAACTCATATTGGATAGGGAACTAAATACATTATTTCTATGAATGGAACATGATCTGGAATCCTTCTGGCTATTTCAAAGATTAACTGTTTACTTCGATTAACTGAAGTTAACTTCATCACAATATTACATGCTCACCAGAGTTTATTTCCTTGAAAGATGTTATAAATACTCATGCTCTATTTATAGCATATGAAAGCAAAAAAGTCAGTAGTTAGCAGCATCTACCAATAAGATGGCTGCCACTCTAAGCCCAACATTTTCAACCAATTGGAGTATGGCATGTCAGAAAGATGTGGTGGTATAGGGCTGCGTCGTCCCACCCCCGGACAAAGATCTTCTTTTTTCCGGCATTCTGGAAAATCGGATTTAAAATCAGCTTCAAATGGAAATTATATTACCTTCCACATTTTCAGAAACTTCGGACAGAATCCGGGGTTTGTCCGGGGGTGGGACGACGCAGCCCTATGGTGGTATTTAATCGAGCCATCAGTAAACAGTGCCACGTAGAATTTAAATCTACAAGCCAATCAAATGAGGACAACGCCTGAGCTCAGCTTGACGACCAAAGCTCAAATTTTCATCAGTCGTATGAGATATACAATTATTTTGCTGGGTTTACTTAACGGGTAACAAGTGTACGACATCCTTTTGAGATTAAAAAGTGACATGGTACTTTCTGCATTATCGATATGGTATCCATCAGAACCTCTTCTTTATCTTGCTTTGATATCTGACATTGATGCTTAATTAATTGAAAGTAGGGCTGCTTCGACCAAGCCCCAGACTGCCGCGGTCAGTTTCTGGCTCTGGGCCACTCCCTTCAAAGCTTTATTTTAAATATTAATTTATATGATTCCGTCTTGGATGCAGCGGCCGAGAGCCGGAAGCTAGCCGGGGCTGAGTCGAAGCATCCCTAATTGCAAGGATCCCTGCTATATAATCCATCGATATGCAGTTATTGATATTCTATAAATCATAACATTAGTAATTTCTCTCAAAAATAAAGTCTCTTTTGTCTGATCCGATATAGTCTGTTCTTCCTTGACTGAACAGTCATGAACTCTAACCATTCCCATAGCCATGTTTAACTGGTCTTTTAAACTGGGGTGCCAATCCGAAATAAGCAGCAAGGCTGCAGGAAGGTGCCTTTAATAGGCTGTCTTAAAAACAAGCTTATATAAGCCCCATTCAAACCCTTAATATAAGTTGATCCACTGTTTTCAGGTTTCAGTTATCCTATTCAGACCCAAGGCAATTAGCATGGCATGGTTTGGTTGGCTGCAAATGCAGTGACGCTCATCCAGCATGACCGTCCGGGAAGCACCATAGATTATTCGGACGCAAAGCCATGCAGCTCCCTAGAGTATTTATTGACTGGTGATGCCATTACGATTGTTGTTTAGGTCGATACTAAGGAGATAATACATACACTATCAGGTTAACTCAACCTTATCAGGTACTATAGGGAGCAGCATTTTCATATTTTACTTTAAATTCAACATCATTTCAAATTTGTCTATTTACACTTGATTTGTGCGCTATCTGTTTAGTTTGCTATCTTCTGTTTTAACAACATTTTGTAGAATTTAACATGAGCCGAAGCAATTCCCAGTTTTCTGATATGGGCTCTCAAGTAGAAGATGCTTTCATGAAATACGCTTCCCCTGTCAAGCCGTACATTCCCACCATCTCTCGCTTCCTCCTGGTTGTGACTTTTTTTGAAGATGCCCTCCGGATTATTATGCAGTGGAGTGAACAAAATAGCTACATGAAATATTCCAGAGGCTTCCCTTCTTTCACTTCTCAAATTTTCTTGGGTCTCAACGTCATTGTAAGCTCAACTCGATTACTAGTTTTAATTCATATTTAAGGTTATGCTCGTCTGTTCTACTCTTGCTGTTCAAAGACGCTACACCGAGTATGCTGTTGGCGGTCTTGCCACTGTTGTAGTCTCTCAAGCCCTCGGATACGGGATGATTTTTGATTTCAAGTTTGTCCTTTATAACTTTTCTATTCTCGGCGGCCTTTTGCTTCTCCTATCTGAGAATATGCTTGCAAAGCGCAAGGCTGTTTTTGCTGGATTACCTTCCGTCGGCCAAGTTGAGCAATCTACATACATTTTACTCGCAGGCCGCATTCTTCTACTTTTCTTATTTCTTGGCTTCATCTTTGCAGGAGAATTCACTTTTGCAAGAATGATTGTTTCTGCAATTGGTTTAGTCGCTTGCTTCATGGTTGCTATCGGCTTCAAGGCTAAATGGTCTGCACTCTTCATGGTTCTCTTCCTTTCCATCATCAACGTCTTTATCAACAACTGGTGGTCTCTTTCTGAACATCACTTTGAACGGGATCACATCAAATATGACTTCTTCCAGACTCTCTCAACTGTTGGCGGCTTTCTCCTTTTAGTTTCGGTCGGCCCTGGTGGATTATCAATGGATGAAAAGAAAAAGGCACTTTAAAAACTGTATCATTTAAATTCTTTCCTATCCTAGTGATTAAACATCAATGCTTTTGATACTAAGCATCTAGAATCTTCTGATATCTTAGTCAAAAAACTCCTAGGTAATTCTTTACTTACTTTTTATTTGAAAAGAAAACTTATTATAAGCGTTTATTACATTTTTCCAACAGCCAAAGAGTGATTGACGTTAAGAAATCGTTCTTTACCTCTTTAAATGTGGGTTATAAGCTTGGGTAAATCCTGCGATATAAACAATCTATCCATCTGCACAAATCATTTTCAAATTAAGTGATACTAAATATCTACTCGACATGCTTTGCCATTTGAATCTACAGAAATAGCTAAAAGGAACTCTTTGCTAAATGTGTGCCTATAAATATTATTTAATCAAAGGAAATACACTTTAACTGAGCTCTAATCTACACTCTGAAAAAGACTTTACAGTAATCTAAATAATCAATTTACGCAACCTTTAAAATTTAAATACAAATATAACTTGATCTGGCACATCCATAAAAGGTATTGAACTTCTGATGGTAGAACCCATTAATTTAACATATAATACTTTTCCTTTGAAAGGTGTGACCAGGCAGCTAGATTCAATAAACCCAAACCCTCTGAGCCCAATGCTCAGATGGCATATATACCTTGTTTATGAGATACTTGATCTCCAAATCAGGAATGTAATTCTCATTTTATGAATACTTTTCATTAAGTTTCAAATCAGCTTTTTTTGTAATTCCAATTCAGATAAGGCTCTCAACACCGAAGTTAAACAGAAGTATGATTTTAGTTTGGGTCAGCTCACCATTCCAACAACAATTTTCCTCTACTATCCTTTTCCCGTTGTATAAATTTCTACATTTTGATTTTCTGCAGTTGACCCTGGGTGCCCAAGTTATTTTGAGGCACTCCAACTCAGCCCCGGGGGTCCTAGGTTTGATTCCTGGGGCTTTTGCTTGCCCTGCCTCTACATTTTTGTTATCGTTGGACCTTACCCACAGTTGGCATTTCCAGCATGGACTGGTCAGGCAATCCAATGAATGATGTGACAGCATTAAATTGACCCTCCTATCCCCAATTCCCTTAAGTGCAGTTCTTTACTACTGTCATTTCTGACTTTAATAAAGTTATTTCAGAAAAAATTCTGCAATTGATAAATCTATTTTTCAATATGCATTTTTATTGAATATTTGCATTAACTTATCAATTTAAAATCAAAAATAAAGCCTCTAAATAGTTGCAGCTTGGATTTAGTTGTCAGGCCTAGGCTTCCCCTTGGTAAAGATTGAACCCACTTTTTTTCTAGAAGTCAGATACTGTAATGGTGGAGTTGCCACAAAATTTGGAAGTGTTACAAACAAGGTAAAACTACCAAATGTTCAAGGAATTGAGAAGGAGTAAAAATAGTAAAGTTTAAAATGCACAGGCAAAAATCTCCAAGCAAAGCATTGGTAAAGTGCAGCCTAAGAAAACTAAAACAGAGGGCAACAAAATCAGAGATTGGTACTATGAATTCAGAACCTAAATGTAAAAATGCAGGATTTTCAAATCCTTGGTCCAAATTTTGAATCACTATTGTGGGAAGCTCAGCTGAGTGAAAATTAAAATATTTAATAAAATCAACCATTTAATTTGACTTTCTTGGTTTATCTAAATTGACAAATTTCAAATCTCTTGAGCAGATAATGTTGTAACTGTGCTGTTTTAGCAGAGTTACACGGGAAAAAATATTTAGAAGATAGATAATAATCTTTATTGTGAGATAGTGATTATATAGTTCATGTGAATCAAGGATAACAGGAACATGATTGGTGATCACACAGCTGGATGGAAGAGGGGGTGGCTTGATTGTGGTAATGAGTCAAGTGCCAAAACAAGGTATCCACCATAAAGAATCATCATCTGTTCATGTTGTTGGATTTGGTAATTTGAGTTGACTTCCTAGTCTGGCTTCAAGAGATCAGATAATTGGATTGCGGGTCACAAACCTGCTTGATTGAAACCTTGCTGGCGGGTCAAGCCTGCAGTTTTGACCCCCCCCCCCCCCCCGACTGAAGGTCGGCCTCCTCTGGGGGCAGGTTGTCAGGGAGGTTGTCAGGAGCCCGGGCGCCGTATTGAACTAGTTGCTGTTCTATGGCGGGCAGAGTGGTTTCTCATTGTTTCTATCTTGCTTTGCAGGGTTGTAGGCAATCATGGCGTAGGGTCTTGTCTTGCTTACGTTTGCCAAGTCCTTGCATGAGGTAAGTGTTATTGTTGTTTACCTTCAGAATGATTGCTGGTCCCACTTTTTCAGGTTGTAACTTGCTCTTGTCAACATTCATGACCCATACTTTGTCCCCAACTTCATGTCTATTGCGGATGGGGACAAATGTCTTTTGCAGACGTTCATTCTCTTTGGCTGTTTGTTTGCTGTTAGCCTCTATTACTTGAGGGTCTGAGCGCGGAGGGACTTCACTTGGAATTTCCAGTTTAGGTCCTGCCAATGCTTGAATGATATTTGGCTGTGTGCTGTATACCAGTTCAAACGGGCTTTTTCCAGTGGATCTGTTCACTTGGGTTCGACGCACAAGTAGTGCAGTTGGTAGCTGCTTATACCAGTCTTCAGGTCTCCCAGCAATGAGTTTGGCTAAGGCTTGCACGAGACTACTATTGAGCCGCTCTACGCGTCTATTGACCTATGGGTGGTATGGTGTTGTTACAGTGTGTTTAACCCCATTCTTGGTGAGGTATCCATTGGTGTTTTTGGAGGCCAGCTCTTTGCCTCCATCAGTTATCAAGAGTTCTGGCTTTCCAAACTTGCTGATTATTTCTTTGCCAATAAATCATTGAACGTCATTGCCGGTGTGTGCCTTCACTGCTTGGGCTACTGGCCATCTTGTTGCAAAGTCAATGGCAGTGATAATGTATTTCTTGTCATTGTGTTTTCCTGTCATGGGACCAACAATGTCAAGAGCCCATACTTTGAAAGGTAGTTGTGTGCGGATGGAAAGTACTGACTTTGGCGGGGTTTTGCTTATGGCAAACTTTTTGCACACCTCACATTGGTCTAGAACTTCCTGGACATTGCGGTATAAGTTTGGCCACCAGGCTTTATGTTTTAGAAACTCATATAGATTTTGGCTCTTGGTATGTCCAAGGTATCTGTGATAGCAAAGGATAGTGTCAACTTGCTGATGTGTGGGGATGTAGGGAATGGTCGTGCCGTCAGTCATCTTTCTGTGAAGAGTCCCGTATACATCAGCAAAGAGGTGTTCATTCTTGATGACTGTTTCTTTGGTTATGTTGGTTGTGCCAGGGGGAACCCTTTGTCCTTTGTTTGTAGCACTACGAGGGGCCAGTCTGGGTTGAGCCCATTCTCTCCTCTTGAAGCACAGACATACAGGCAGGAAAGGGCGTCTGCCATGGCAAGCTCGGCCCCAGGCTTGTACTGGATGAGCATGTTAAATCTCTCCAATAGTTCCATCCACCGCGCTTGGCGGCGCAATAGATTTTCTTGAGTCTTGAAATAAATGAGTGGCTTGTGATCAGTTAATGCTGTGAATTCTTCCTGGCGTTCTAGGTAGCAACGTCATTTGACTAGGCAGTGCACAATAGCCAGCAGTTCCTTGTTGTGAATAGGGTATTGAAATTTGCCATATGTCAATTTTTGCAATTTGTAGGCTACGGGGAGGAAGTCACCGTCACTATTTTTGATTTGTAGTACTCCCCCAATGAATGTATCTGAGGTGTTGGTTTCCATTTGGTATTCCCCGTCACGTTTGGGGTATTGCAGGATGGGAGCTGTCGTGAGCTTCTCTTTGAGGCGTCTAAAACAGAGGTCACGTTGGGGGGTCCACACAAACTTAGACTTGGCACCTGTTATGGCAGATAAGGGGGCAGTCAAGACACCACAGTCAGATCTGAAACGTTGTACATAGGCCACTATTCCCAATAAGGTGCAGAGTTCCAACTTATCCTTGGGTGATGGCATCTTGCAGATGGCCTGTATCTTTTGACTGTCGGGTTTGATGCTGTCCTTTGAGACTATGTGTCCCAAGAAGGGTAGTTGCTCACAGAAGAATTGGCACTTGGAGGGCTTGGTCAACAGTTTGTGTCATACCAAGGTTGCAAAGAATGCCTCCAGGTCTTTGTGGTGTTGTTCCACCAAGGAGCTGTAGACAATAATGTTGTCTAGGTACACTAGGACATGCTTGCCTATGTGGGGCGCAAACACTTTGTTCATGAAGGTTAAAAAGGTGGGTGGAGCATTGGTCATGCCAAAGTTGAGTATCACACATTTGTATGAGCCATATTTAGTGTGGAAGGCCGTTTTAGGAATGTCTTCCTTCTTGATACAAATTTGAGTGTAGCCTGCAGTTAGATCAATCTTGGAGAAGACTGTGGCTCCTCCCAAGGCATCAAAGAGGTTGTCAATCAGCAGCAGTGGGTAACAATTCTTAATAGTAACTTTGTTTAGGGCGCAGTAGTCTGTGACCAGGTGTAAGGTACCGTCTTTTTTGGCCACAAAGAATACGGTGGCCCCAAAGGGAGACTGTGAGGGGCGGATAAGTCCTTTTTCCAATGCCTCCTTGAGATAGGCGCGTAAGGTGTTGTCCTCATTTGGGGTCATCCTATAGATGGGGCGCGCCTTGGGTACAGCCTCCTTGAGTTGGATAGAGTGCTGAATATGCTTCTCAGGGGGCAGCCCGGATAACACTTCCTGAAAGATTTCTGGATGGCGGGCCACAATGTTGCGGTCCTGGGGCGTGGAGGTATCCTGGTGGTCTTTGAAGTGTATGATCTTGTTCTGACAGGAGTCCCAGTCAATTGACTTCAGGTCTTTCTTTTTGTCCTGGGTCTCTGTGATACACACAAAGATGTGGTTGCGAGCAGTTGGTCCACAGAGTCAGGGTAGATCTGGTGGTTGACGCCTTCACGCTTGATGGTCAATACTGAGGTCACCCAGTCTACATGAGGGTTGTTCTTTCATAACCAGTCTAGTCCCAGTACAATGTCAAACTTAGGAAAGTTAATGACGGGACCTTGGATGGTGGAGTGAAGGTTCTCAAGCATGACAGAGAAGGGGGCAGTTTCCTTTGTCACAGCAATGTGGTGTTCATCAGCTAGGACCACATTTTTAATCTGCAAAGGATTAGTTGCCAGCTTGAACTTATCCACAAAGCTACTGTTGACTAAGGTTTGGTCTGTGCCCGAGTCCAGGAGTGCTGAGTCTGTGTAACTGCAAAAGCAAAAAGGGTAGGACATCTATTTATTGGGATGTCTGGCAATGGTGTACAGTACTGGGTCTTCCAAGGGCATCTGGATCATTGGGCATTGGTCCACGTCCTCAGGTTGGTATTTATTGTTGGGCAAGTCAGGAGTTGCGTGGGGAGAGCTTGGCTTGCTTAGTGCTCTCCCTGGGCTTTTCCCTCATCTTGGTTGCCTTGCGTGGCAGTGACACAGAAATGAGTATAGTTTGACTGGCCATTGTTTCCATTTCCATGCCCATTAGAACCCGTGGGTTTGTGGTTGGCGTTGTTCCTGTTGCCTCCAGGAGGTGGTTGAGCAGAGCGCCCGCTTGGATGGGAATTCTTGGGTCTTTCTTGTTACCCAGTTTGCGCCTTGTGCAGAGCGTTGGATGTCTGTTCCGCTTTTTCCGCTTCACAGTACAGGCTTTGCAGGTTGGTCACTTGATCCAGGTTTACATGTCTCATCACGTGCAACTTGAGAGAGTTGTAGTACATGAGGTGTGTGGCTGGGATATCAAAGGCCATTTTGGATGGTGCACAAAGACAGAGTTCCTTGTAGGCACGGGTGAGTTCCTTCACAGTGCCTGTCTGGGTCAGGTTCTTTACTTGACAAATGATCATGAGCGCTGTATCTTTAAGCAAGAATCTTGCCAGAAAGTCTTGCTTAAAGGTATCCCAGTTATTGTCAGTGTGCTCTTCATGCCACTTGTTGCACCAGGTGCCAGCGTCATGGGTGAGGCAAATGGAAATTTCTGCAATCCAAAATCACTGTGGGCATTCCATCTGGGCCAGCTTGCTCTGGGCGGACTGGATCCATGCAGCAGCATTGTTGTTGTTGGCCCCGGCAAAAGGTTCCAAGGTGGCGCTTCATAGTCTTTGAGCTACATAGGCGGGCATGGTGGTTTTGTCAGCTGGTTGCAGCATCAATGAGGGAGCCTGAAAGAAACCTTGTGCAGACATGGCGTTGAAGGCGGATAGCAGGATTACCGTGTTTTGATATAGGACAAAAACATTGGGTATCTCAGTACCAGGAGTGTACAGAGTCCAGCCGGGCAGGAGGCCAGACATAATTCTGTCAAGGATTTGTTGGCTGCAGCGTGTAAGGGCAACAGACAGAATTTTTCAAGATAAGGTAGGATGGAGAGCCTACCTGTGCTACCAATGTTGTAACTGTGCTGTTTTAGCAGAGTTACATGGGGAAAATATTTAGAAGATAGATAATAATCTTTATTGCAAGATAGTGATTATATAGTTCATGTGAATCCAGGATAGCAGGCACACAATTGGTGATCACACAGCTGGATGAAAGAGGGGGGTGGCTTGATCCTGGTAATAAGTCAAGCGCTAAAATGAGGTATCCACCATAAAGGATCATCATCTGTTCATGTTGTTGGATTTGGTAATTTGAGTTGACTTCCTAGTCTGGCTTTGAGTGACCAGATAATTGGATTGCGGGTCATGAACCCGCTTGGTTGGAACCTTGCTGGCAGGTTGAGCCTGCAGTTTTGACAATAGCTCAATTAACAAAAGACAAAACACAGCAAAAAAATGTGGGATACATGAATCAGAAATGCAGGATTATAATGTATGATTTGATATTTCCTGTAAGTCTAACAAATCATAGACAACATGTAAAAATTAACAAATATGAAATTACAGGATTTTCAAACTCAAGAACCAAATTTCAAATCAAAAATGAGGTGAATTTGAAATAAATATAATTTATGGGTATCTCAAACAGCAAGTCAAAGAATCTAGAGTGGATTTGTGCTAATTTTTTTGGTAATCATAGGCATTCTCAAAAATCACCCTATTCCAGTTTAGGACGGCTAAAATTTAGATTCTACTATTCACCAACTTAACATACTTAACAATAAAATTGACTAAAATATACACTTCTCTTTTTGAGTTTAATTTTTTAATAAAAATTTATTATGCCTTCTTTTAATAACAACCAAAGAAACAAGCTGCACTCTGACCTTGACAAAATCATGCAGGGTGTTAAAAAAGTTACAGCTTCAAGGCCCTGGGCGGAAATTGAACCCGCTCCTAGCCACTAGGTGGGGCTAGCAGGCGGGGGAGATTTTCCTGCACCTGGATTTTTGCTTTTTGAAACAAATCCAGGTGTAGGAACCATTCCTGCCCTGGTGGCAGCTGAGGGGCCTGTTCTGGGCCCCAAAAACTACACCCAAGCCTTGGTGGGTTTGGCTGGGCCTGGGCAGGCTATTTTTAGCTGCCCAGTAAACCCAGATCAAGCCCACCCTCCATTAAGTAATTTGGGGTCCCCAATTGGGGACCCCTTTTTTAATCAAGTTCATTGGGCTCAGGAAAGCCTGTCAAGCCAGTCCAAAATGGTGATCAAATTGGAAAAACCCCCATAACCCCAGAAGCTAAACCTGCCAGAACCAATGGTCAGCCAAGCCAAGATGGACCACCAAAAAGCCAAACAACTGTTCCTGAAAACCCCAAAAATGACCATGAAGCAGCCAACCAAACAGTAGAGCCTGGGATGCCAAGCCTTGCCACACAGATAGCACCAGAAGAATGCCCAGAGGCACCTGCATGTGAGTAATTATATAAATCAGAAGCACTTGAAAAAGTTCTATATTGTCATCCTTACCAAATAAAGTTGTTATGAACCTTTGGTTCATCAATCTGTTTCCATACATATTTTTGATACTCTTTCATCTGCATACGCCCAAGCTCCAGTACCCCTCTACTGGGATAGATAGTCAGACTCCAGTCAATAAAACCAAAGCCTTTGACTACTACCGCCCACCCAACGCTCCATTTGGCCCTGTGCATTTCACTGAGTATCCCGCCAATCCTGACCACAAACCCTGGACATTGGAAGACTTGCAGTGGTACACCTTCCCAAACGCACTCAAGGAACCCTATCAAATTGTCTGTGATAGCAAAGCAATCACCATCTACCCTTTGATCTTCAACAGGAAGTACAACAATCCTGCTGCCTATCTGGTCCCCATGGAGCCACCCCTGACACCCAAGCCAACCATCTCAACCCCACCCACCTCTGAAGCCACTGGCCAGAATAGTCAATTCCTGGAGGCTTTACCTGGCGCTCACAGGATTGATTGACTCTGCCTTGCCAGCAGCTGGGCCTTGGGCTGTGGCTGGGAAGGCCCTTTCCTACCTGGTAAATATAGGTTCCATAATCTGGTGGGCCATGCCAGTACCTGGTTTAACTCCTCCCTCACCTGCTGGAGCTTCACAGTACTCTTGGTATCCTGACACAGGGCTACACTGGGTCTTCCAATAGTGAAGCCTCCCTATATGGTCATTCCAACCTGCATGCCCATTCCCAAGCACTACCCAGGAGTGTGTTTGTTCTCCCCTGACCTCAAGCATGGCACTGTTTGCCCATCATGCACATGTTGTAACTAAACCAACGAGGATTCATATTTGGATTGGGGAAGACACCAGTCTAATAGAAAGGACAGGAATAACAAGAATAAGGTAATGTTTATTATAGAATACTGTGGTTAATATACTATATGGGGAAAGCCACTGGGCCACAAGGGGGTGGCATGTTCCATGTAAGGATTGGATCCAGGGAATAACTTATGCAGGATCAGCAAGCCAAATTGTTAGCACTCCTAATTAGGAGAAAGTGCCTGCAGTTCAATTTTGCCATCAGATTAATTCATGTTGTTAGATACATCAAGGGACAACTAATCAAGCACCCCTGTCTATTGTGAAATACATTGACAGGCAAGTCTGGAAACTCAGTTGCAACACCCCCCTTGCCCCCTGCTTGTTGTCAGACACCAGGACCGGAGTTTGCAGGAGATCTGGGAAGGTCTGCACGAGCAACCTTTGTGTGAGGATGGCGTGGCAGGGGCACAAGCAATTGTGGTGAAGCTTTTTGGTATTCCCTTGGGCGTCCTCCAGTTGATAGGTGTGATTGTCATAGACTGTGGCTATCTTGAAGGACTCCAAGTGGTTGAGTTCTAATTTGGCCAAATTGGGGTTGAGGATGTAAACAGGGTCATCTACAGCGTATCTGGCCTCAAGGTGTCTTGCCCCTCCCTCAATTTGCTTGTGTTCAACGTCTCAGGCCTTGGCACACCACTGGATCAGGGAAGGAATAGGCAACAAGGGGGGTTTTGCGAGAACCATGGATCATAATCTCTCTTGTTCTACTCCTGCCAAACCATCAGGCGTTCCAAAGGCCAGGGTGCTGGGGCTGAACCCGGTGCCCCTGTTGATTCTTGCTTGTAAGATGAGCAGTGCAGTGGGCAGATGTTCAGTCTACACAGTATTAGGATGCTCTTGTGAGAGTTTGGTAATCAGCTGGACCAGTGATCCATTTAACTGTTCCATGCACCCATTAGCTTGAGGATGGTATGGAGTTGTGACTATTTGTTGCAGGGCATTTTTGGCGCAGTATGCTTTCATGACATTTCCAACGAGCTTGGGACCCCCATTCATAATGAGGCGTTTGGTTTGTCCAAAACAGGCCACAATTTCCTTGCCAATGAAGCAAGTGATGATGGTGGCAGTGTGGTTAGTGGTTGCCCACGCTACTGGTCCTCAGGTGAAGTAGTCAATGGCTGTGATGATATATTTCTTCCCAAGTCTGTCTTTGGGGAGAGGTCCAACAATGTCAAGGGCTCACTGCTCAAAGGGTTCCATGGCCTTAATGAGTAGAATGGACTTGGGGGTTAAAGGCTTTAATGTGTTCTTTTCACATAACACACATGTCTCAAAGAAATCCAAGATGTCTTGGCGCATACACAGCCACCAACCCTTACGTTTCATGGTTTCAAAGAGATTGCATCCTCTGACATGGCCCAAGGTACAGTGGTAGTGTAGTATGGTGTTGCCTTGTTGTGTGATGGGAATGTAGGGCGTCTTTTCACCTGTCTTGGCGCAGGGCAGAAATTGCCTGCATCAGTGGTGAACTGACTTTCATTGTCCTTCAGCTTGGAGATGGTCACCAAATTAAGGCCTTCATAGCAGGTTGCTTCAGGGCGGAGGTAAAGCATTGGCCAATCTGGGTCCAAGCCATTGTCCCTGATGATGGACGCCACATAGAGTCTTGAGAGGGCATCTGCTGTGATGAGCTCTTTCCCAGGCTTGTATTTAATACACAACTGGTAAGGAGATAGGCGCTCAACCCAGCCTGTCTGGCAGCGTGTCAAGTGGGACTTTATGTTGAAATACTGGAGCAACTTGTGGTCCGTCAGGACACAAGGTGGAAAGGTGGCCCCTTCCAAGTAAAAAGCACCACTTCTCAACACAGTGCACAATTGCTGCTAGTTCTTTGTCATGAATTGGGTAACATTGTTCTGAGTCAGTGAGCTTCCTGGATTTGTATGCTATGGGGAGGAAGACACCCTTGTCAGTTTTTACTCATAGAATGCCCCCTATGGCCCTGTCAGAGGTGTCAGCTTTGAGTTTTTATTGGATGTCATGAATACCACTATTCACCATGTGTCAATTTTTCCTTTGGTGGGCCTTTTCAAAGATGAATCTCTTGCTTTTGCTTTTGCCTCTCAAAATGAGTTGATCACTGAATCAGGAAATACAATTGTTTGGTTTCTTGACTCTGCACATCTCACTTACCCCACTAATGCTTGTGGCAAGTGATCCTACCGTCCATGTACTGTTTTGTGATAAAGCTACACAGTATATATTAATTTTCATATTCACCAATAGAAATTAAGTTCTATTCACATTTTTGTCTTTTTGTCTTCCAGTACTTCTGCGCCTCTCTCTAGCCACAACTAGTAGAGATTATTATTCCAGGGCCGCAAGGTAATTGCATAGCCTTCCCTGTCATCTAACTGAGACTTAGTAAGAATACAATACTAAAGTTAGGATTCTCTGTTGTGTCTGTGATGTGCCTCAGAACACAACAAAAATGGTGCTCACTACAGGGGCTGTAAACCCCTTGGTTATCCCTTTTGCATCCACGTTTTTAGGTCCTTTGCCTCCGCCTATACAAGAGCCAACTTCACCTGAAATTACTAGCCCTCCTATTGAGGAAGATATTGCCAACACACCTATTATCCCTACTGTATAGACCTTGGGAATGGTCCCCACCTAGTTGCTTACCCCATGGGTACCCCTGACTTAGAACAAGTCATGTCAGTAGCCCTTGGGATAGCCCATGAAGGAGCCATCCCTTGCCTTCAGCTGCAGTTAAGTGGGTCTGAATACTACAAATTAATTGTGGCTCCTCAAATTCCACAGCATCTCCTATCAGCGGCTGGCTCTGCTGAGCACTTACTATTGTCCTTTGTGCAGCCTGCCTTGTCCCACCATCAGATGGTGTTGGGGCTCCACGTCCAAGAAATCTTGTCTCTACAAGCAGCAGTTACTCATCACTGGGACCAGTTTGCTGCCTACCAACAGTGGATTCATTCCCTTTTTCCCTTGATATCTGACAATCAGCACAGCTCCCTTACCTCCCAGACCCGTTTGGTTAATTCTATCAAACAAATGCGCCAGTCCATCCCTAAATACGTCAGGGAGTGTCTACACAAGTTTCACCTGCTAGAACAACCCTGGCAAACTCAAGTAGATTCCACCTTGAACGCTTATCTCTCCAACTTCAAACAACTTGTGCAGCAGCTCAATGCATTCAGCACGTATTCATTTGAGCAACTACAGAAGGTAGTAGACTTTGCTGCTAACAGCCTTAATGAACTCAGTACAGCGTTTGGTCAAGAGAGAGCTGCCACCACCACTGCTATAGCCAAACTCCAGAGTCAAGTGAATGAATTATCTACGCCCAAGCCAGATGTTCTGCCCTCTCCCCCTTCTGATGACTTGGTGGATAGAGAGCAGAAAATATGGGATGCTATTCAAGAGCTACATACAGCTACTTGCAGTCAAGGACGTCCAATGAGGCCCCTCAACCTGACCCCCAGGTGCTTGAGTTGACTGCTCAAGTTGCTGAGCTACAGCAAGAACTTTCTGCCTTACACAAGATGATGGCAACTGTTGCTAGTCCAGTTGGGGTTGTTAACAAAGATGATTGCTGCCCTGGCTTACCAGGAGCCCCTTGAATCCAATGCACTAGGGAACTAATTGCCCTAACTAACAAGGTGGATCATTTGAAGCGGGATCATACTGAGCAGGATAGAGATGTACAAGAGATGAGTGAATTGATTGACTCTGTGAATGACAGGTTTGCCCCTTGCCTCTCAGTGGGGCCATTCCTTACCTCTTGACTGGCTGAGCTCTCCACAGTAGTGACCTCCCAAGGTCAATGCCTAGATGTTACTGAACAACAGACCACTCAAGCTATCAATACGGGTGCCCACGCTGTTGAGACCCTGACTACCCTTGAAGAAAGTGT
The DNA here is from genome assembly GCA_014839935.2 of Entomophthora muscae. NCBI lineage: Eukaryota > Fungi > Entomophthoromycota > Entomophthoromycetes > Entomophthorales > Entomophthoraceae > Entomophthora > Entomophthora muscae. The sequence continues at coordinate 80,379 of QTSX02000109.1, forward strand.
TTGTCAGCTGTGGGCTAGACAGCCCCCCTCTGAATCCAAAGCAGAATTTTCCCCGCGTATAAACATACTCAATAGCAATAATGGTGGTCCAACTCCCAAAGCACACTTCAAGCCTACCTTTAAGCAAGTCTTTGATCCCAAAACCTCAACCATTGCAGCTTTCCTAACTATCTATGAAACTGCCATGAGACAAGCATCAGATGAGGTTAAGAAGGAACATATTTTGACCTGTCTAAACCTGACTTTCCAGGAGGTGGTGGTGCCTGAGCTACCCACCATTGAGACGTGGGAAGATATGAAGCAGCTTCTGATTTACAAGTTTGGTGATGAACTTAGCCTGGAAGTAAAAAAGAACGCTTTTATGCACATTGAATCCAAGCCTAAGGAGACACTAGCTGAGTTTGCAGACAGATTCTACATGGAAGGAAAGCAACTGATAACAAGCAGACAATTGACAGCCCATGAAGCTTACATGGCCTGTGCTCAAGCCCTCAAAGTTAACCAGCTTCTGTGTCTTCACTTCAAAGCTCATAAAGCTATGCTTTCCTCTATGAAGAGCATAAAGACGCTGTTGCAGAACATGCACCTTACCCACTCTGGAGCAGTTGTTAGGTTAAGTTGAGCTGCTTCTAACTCTGGTTTGTCTTCCCGTGGTCCTTGCATTCTTACCATGAACTTGCAAAATCCTCCTCAACACCAAGGTTGCCACATCTGTGGTCAGATAGGTCATCATTCTCAAGTCTGCACAACCCACAGGTTGAAGGAGCTGACCCAAAAGAGCAGGCGGGAAAAGAGCAGTCAACCTAGAGGCAGAGACGCTCTCAGTTGAAAATTCTTCCCAGTCTCTTTCAATCCCTCCCTCTATATCTGACTCTGAGCCTTCTGGTAATGAGGCTCCTCATATCCTCCGTTTATTCCACAATATCTCTGACAACTCTGACCTGGATGACTCTGATACAGATGACGCCAATGTATATGTGTACTCTGTTCTGGCTGTTCCTGAAACCATTACAGTCCCCTATAAATTATGATCAGGAAAGACTATAACTACCACTAAGCCTTTGCCTGAAGCCAAAGAAGTTGTCTCTTGCCCTTACCTCACTCAAGCTAAGAGGTCCCCTGTGCTAGTGGAGTCATCAGAAGAAGCTGCTGAGGTCGCTGACGCTGTCTTCAAGAATGTATCTGTTTTGCTCCCTCTCCAAATTGTTTATAAGGAGTTCCCAGGATTAAGATGCATGATTGGGAAGTGGGATAAGGAAATAGCAGGGGCTCAGGATATCTTGGCTGTCCTCCCATCCTTTGGTTGCACTACCACTCAAGTAGAGATATCCATTCAAAAAGTAAAGATCAAGGCTGTTTTAGACACTGGCTTGCCAGTCAATGTTGGCTTCTCCAAGCTTGTGAAGAAACTCAAACTTACCCCTGACCTTAATTATCACCAGTTGTATGACATGGCTGGACTGTCTATGACCCGTGCCATAGGGGCATGCTCTGCTCTACCCATGCGGTTTGGCAAGCTTCTTCTAGCTGCGCCAGCAGTTGTCTTGGAAAACAAGAGTTACAATCTCTTAGTTGGCACTCAGTTCCTTAGGGAATATAATGGGATAATCAACTTGAAAGATGGTTACCTCTCTATTCTGGGATACAAAGTCCCTCTGATCTTTGAAGAGCCAATTAAAGTTCCCAGGAAATGCCTGAAGACGTGCACTTTGGAATACCCCACTGGGGGTTTCACCCTCAAATATTGCACCCACTCTTCAAACATGAAATGTCCACCCATGGCTTGTCCTGCATCTGAGGGGATCCCTCTCCTAGCCACGTCCGCTGTCACCATCCCCCCTGGCTCTCAGGTCATCCTAGACTCCCAGATTTCATATGAACTACCTGAACAAACCTTCTTGGAGTTGTAATCTCCCCCCTAATTATGGCAAAACAAACCTTATCTCTGTCCTGAAATCCTAGATGTCTCCCATAAAAACCCTGTTCAATTGTTGGTAGCCAACCTGACTGCTCTCCCCATGACAGTGTCTAGGGGGCAGGTTGTTGGATATGGCAAGTTGTTGAGCGCTCCTGATGTTCTGTCTCTTCATCCCTTTGGAACATTCCAAGATTTTAACCTACCTGAGGATGAACCCCAAGTCCTATCCTTGTTCACTGCGCAAGACTTTCCACAGCTGTCCCCAGTTCAACAGAAAGAGGCGCTAGACTTGCTAGACTAATTTTACAACATCTTTGCTAAGGACAGTACCAACTATGGGTTAGCCAAAGGCGTTATCCATCAGATTGACACTGGCAACGCCCCCCTTCCGTGCTAAACTATATTGCTGCAGCCGCGTGGAGGACGCCCAGGTATCTAAAGAGCTCAAACAACTGTTAGACGCTGGGCTGCTGACACCTTTCCAAAGTCCTTGGGCATCCCTTCTACTCATCTTAAAAAGAAAGATGGAGGTCATCATATTGTGATGAACTACCACCAATTGAACTCTTTGACCAAGAAGGACTCATAACCCTTGCTGCGTATTGATGATGCTCTCTGACATCTTGGAGGCTCTAAGTTTTTCTCTGCAATGGATCTGGCATCTGGATACTGGCAATTTGACCTATTGCTTGAGGATTTCCAAAAAGCCGCACTCATTACATCTGAAGGGCTTTTTGAGCCTACTCACATGCCACAGGGACTCTGCAATGCCCCAGCCATCTTCCAAAGGGCCATGTACTCCATCCTCTGCAACTTGAAGCTGTCATGCGTCCTAGTATACTTAGATGATATAACAGTTTTTAGTGCTACCTTCAACAATCATCTGGCTCACCTCAAAGAGGTGTTCATAAAGATTTGAGAAGCTGGCCTCAAACTAAAACCTTCAAAGTGCGCTTTCTTCAAATAGCGTCTTGAATTTTTGGGCCATGAAGTAACCTAGACAGGGATTTAACCAATGACTAAGAAGGTTGAAGCCATCAACAAAATGCTTCTGCCCACCAACCTGCAAGAGGTAAAAGTCTTTCTAGGGATGATGGGCTACTACAGAAAGTTTATCCCTGACTTTGCCAATACTAGTGAACCTCTAGTCCAGTTGTTATGTAATGTCCCTTTTGAATGGAACACCAGTCAGCAGCAAGCCTTTGAAACCCTTAAGCAAAAATTCAAATAGGCGCCAATCCTAGTGTATCCTGACTATGATAAGGAGTTCACCCTATACACTGACGCTAGCAATCTTGCTATTGGGGCTATTCTGGCCCAACTAGTCAACGAGGGTGTAGACCATCCTGTGGCTTACACTTCCTGCGTGCTAAACAAGCATGAGAAGAATTATAGTGTCACAGAGAAAGAGTGTCTTGAAGTGTTGCATGCAGTCAAACAGTTCTGCCACTACGTGTATGGTACCCATTTCACAGTTGTCACTGACCACGCTTTGCTTAAATGGTTACAACAGCTTAAGTAGCCAGAAGGGCGCCTAGCTAGATGGGCCCTACGTCTGCAAGGTTACAGATTCACTGTGCTCCATTGCCCTGGGATTCAACATCAGAACGCTGATGGGCTATCCAGAATGCCCATTCTTGCTTTACATCCTGCAGAGGCTGACTGGTTGTACAAACCAATTGGATACCCTTCTTCTTGGGAAAGCAAGACAGAAGAGGTCCAACTGGCCTTGTCCAAGCTATCCAAAGGTACCCTCATACGCAAAAATAAGCTCTTCAAGAAAGTACAAGATCAATATCTGCCTTATGTACGACCCAGTCTTTGCCTCTTGTTGGTGTTGCAAGCTCATAAAGAGATTGGGCATGGAGGCATTGCCAAGACTTTTGACTGGCTTCAGAAGAATTACTTCTAGGAAAACCTTTGCCTGCTGATCCCAGACGTCATAGCTAGTTGCCACAACTGCCAGCTGCAGAGGCCTTGAGCTGCTGCCCATGAATTCAAATTAGTTCCCCCCTCAACATGCTTTTCATACTGTCAGCATTGACACAGTAGGTCCTCTCCCCCGCTCACGTTCTGGGTGTTGCTTTATCCTGATTGCTGTTGATCACTTCAGCAAGTGTGTAGAGGCTTGCCCTACAAGAGACCTCACGGCTAAGACAACTGCTGCCTTCCTGTTACAGGATGTTTTCTACCGCCATGGCTGTCCTCAAGTGTTGCTCTCAGATAATGGGACTAACTTCAACGCCAAGCTGATAACCTCTATTGTCAAAACTTTGGGGTCTCACCAATCTTTCTCTGCCCCCTACAACCCTTCTACCAATGGAGAAGTTAAGCGTGCAAATTCAACACTGGTCTCCATCATGAGGAAGCTCACCTACTCTGACATTGCCAACTGGGACCTATACTTACCTACTGCTCTCTTTGCGTATTGCCTTAGCAAACATTGTGTCACTAGGTACTCCCCTTTTGCTATGCTGTATGGGCAAGAAGCTACTACCCCATTGCTCTTGGGGCCCCCCTGCTTTCCTCTGATAAGGCCATGAATCCTGACAACCACATAAAGGATCTAGTCAACCACATAATTGATATACAGGCCACTTCCTACACTTCTGCATACAAAACTAAGATGCTTGAGCTTTCTCCTGATAATTCTTGACGCTCCCCCTTGCCTGAATTTGATATTGATGACCATGTTCTTTACTACTAACACAGAGTGGGTGGGCGCGCGCATAAATTGGACACTCTGTGGATTGACCTGTTGGAAGTGACCTTTAAACAAGGGTCTGAATACACTGTAAAGCTCCTCACCAGTGGTTATCCCTTTGCTTGAGTGCATGCCAAGTTCCTCCGCAAGTACTTCCCCCCTAAGGCCAATCTAGGGGAGGGCAATGTTTTGAATACTGCTATTCACCATGTATCAATTTTGCCTTTGGTGGGCCATTTTGAAGAAAAATCTCTTGCTTTTGCTTTTGCCTCTCAAAATGAGTTGATGACTGAATCAGGAAATACAATTGCTTGGTTTCTTGACTCTGCACATCTCACTTGCCCCACTCATGCTTGTGGCAAGTGATCCTACCGTCCATGAACTGTTTTTGGTAAAGCTACACGGTATATATTCCTTTTCATATTCACCAATAAAAATTAAGTTCTATTCACATTTTTGTCTTTGTGTCAACCAGTACTTCCGCGCCTCTCTCTAGCCACAACTAGTATGAATTATTATTCCAGGGCCGCAAGGTAATTACATAGTCTTCCCTGTCATCTAACCAAGATCTAGTACAAATCAAATCCTAAGGTTAGGATTCCCTGTTGTGTGTCTTTGCCACGCCTCAGAACATGACATTGGCGGTTTTGATTGGGAAACTGCATTACAGGTGCAGTTGTAAGTCTCTGCTTCAATATCTCAAAGGCTTTATCTCTGGCAGGGGTCCAATGAAAGCGCTGTTTAGTGTTCAGGAGCTCAGTGAGGGGTGCAATAAGTTCTCCACAATTGGGGGTAAATTTATGCACATAGGCAACCATGCCCAGGAATGTACACACCTGACCAACATTGGTGGGAGGTGTCATGCTAGTGATTGCCTTAATTTTGGCAGGGTCAGGCTTTATCCCTTGGGAAGAGATGGTGTGCCCAAGGAAAAAGAGCTCTGACTTGAGGAACTCACATTTGGAGGGTTTAGCCTTCAACTGGTTTTTCCAAAGGGTGTCAAGGACAGCACAGAGGTGGTGGAGGTGCTCTGGTTTGATCTTGACTGAAGACAATCATGTTGTCAAGGTAAACAACAACAAACTTTCCAATCAATTCCTCAAATGCTTTGTTCATTAACCTGACAAAGATGGAAGGAGCGTTGGTCATTCCAAAGTTCATGACCTGGCACTCAAACAACTTGTAGTGTGTGCAGAAGGCAGTTTTTGCCTCATCTCCTGGTGCAATGCGGACCTGGTTGTACCCTGCGGTGAGATCAATCTTGCTGAAGACCTTTGCACCCACAAGTGTATCAAACAGGTTGGCAATCAACGGCAGGGGGTACTTATTCTTGACGTTCACCTCATTTAGGGTGCAGTAATCTGTGACTAAGCAAAGAGACCCGTTCTTCTTGGCTACAAAGAAGACAGCAGCCCTGTATGGCAAAAGCAAGGGGCATATGAAGCCCTTATTAAGTGCGTCTACAAGGTGCTGACGGAGGGTTTCATCTTCTTTTAGTATCAAGCAATAGAGGGGATGTGCCTTGGGAAGCAACCCTTGTAGTTGTACAGCATGCTGGATCTCCCAGGGAGGGGTTACTTATTCTAGTGTTTCACTGAAAACATCCTTGTACTCCTCAAGGAGAGCAGCAAGTGCTGGCAGAGGTGAAATAGTCAAGGGGAGAGCCAAAGGTGGTTCTGAACAGATAATTTTGACTGAGAATTGGGTGAATTCTAGTCCCCCCTTGTTTTTGTATTAGCCTGTTTCTGTTATTCTGAAAAATACAGTATAATGAAGCAACTTGCTCATTTTGACAGGATATATCTGAAAACCAACCCCATTTCAATTGAGGGTAATTACAGACATATCCCAGTTGATGTAGGGACAGTTTTGCAAAGCCAGTTGAGGCCAGCAATGACATTGTGGCTGAGACCTGCCATGATTGGTCCAGAGAGCTTAACCTGGATGTTCCCCATTCTCACAGAGAAGGGTACTGTCTCATGGGTAATTGCCACTCTTTGGGAATTGGCCACTTGTACTTCCTTGAACCTGATTGGCACTTGGTCTAATTGTTGAGCATCTGCAAACGCCTGGTCAATCATGGTGTAATTGGCCCCAGTATCTACCAGCAGTTTATGGGTGTTCCCACGAAAAAAAAGGGGTAGGTCAAGCGGATTACTTTATTTGGAGAGTGACTGGCTTGAAGTATGGGGTTGTTGCTATGAACTTGGAAGACGTTGAGGGTTTCAACTTTGTGAATGTTGTAGTTGCAGGGGTTCTTTGCTAGGAGGGATTGAGAGTGAGGATCAAGTGGGGTTGTAGAACCTCTTGTAACTACAACCCCCAGGCTCTTTCTGGGTTCTCAATTTTTTCTAGCTGGAGTTCTTTTTTGCAGGGGCACTCAACCCCATTTTCTTGTTGGTGGCAACCTACTTGATTGTGAGCACTGCCAGGTGCAGTACAAGGCTGGGGTGGTGTGTCATTGGAGCAGAAAAAGCCCATTGAAGTCTGATTATTAGCCTCCACAATGGCTTTATAACAGTCATCAATGGAGGTGCAATAACCTATGGAAACCCATTTGCAGATATGGGGGTTGAGCCCATTAACAATCAAGGTAAGAAGCATGGTGTTTTCTTCAGTCACGGCTTCTGGGGCGGCAGCAAGGTACTCAGGAACGGACCCAGTCTTTTTGATAGCCAGGAGGGGAGTCCCCACCACTATGGGTGAGAATGTCTCACTGTAGCAGGACTTTGCAGTATCCCTGAATGATGCCCAAGTGATTTTTATCTCTTGGCTGGTCCAGGTGGTGAACCAAACTGCCACAGGTCCCGCAAGGTGGCCTGAAGCAGTAGCAACCCACATAGGCTCAGGAACCTGACATACACAGAGGCAGGTTTTGGTGGAGTGGAGCCAGCTGACAATACCAGCCCCTTCCAAACTGCCCGCAAAGGTTTCCAACTGGAGGTTGAGCATGCGTTGCAACAGATCTGACTGGGGCAGAGTGACACTAGCGCCGTGCTGCCCAAGGTAGAGTTGATTGTAAACACTTTTAAGTACCAGTTGATCTTTGTAAATGATGTACCTATCAGGGATGTCCCCCCCTGGGGATTGACTGGAAGGTTTCTTGATGGGAAGTAGCCATACAGCCTGTACTCTGTGCTTTCTTGGGGGAGATTTTCTCTTTAGGTAGGTTGTCAACCTAATGCTGCTACTTTGTTGCAACTGAACCAATGTGGATTTAGTATTTGGATTGGGAAAGACAACAGTCTAATAGAAAGGAAAGGAATAACAAGAATAAGGTAATATTTATTATAGAATACTGTGATTAATATAATATATGGGTAAAGCCACTGTGCCACAAGGGGGTGGCATGGTGGCATGTTTCATGTAAGAATTGGAGCCAGGTAATAACTCATGCAGGATCAGTAATTCAAATTGATAGCACTCCTAATTAAGAGAAATTGTCCGCAGTTTGATATTATCATCAGATTGATTCATGCTATTAGATACGTCAAGGGTCAACTCATTGAGCGTCCCCTGTCAATTGTGAGATACATTGGCAGGCAAGTCTGGAAACTTGGTTGCAACACACAGGCAGCTGCTAACCCAAATCATGTATCAACACTAGCATCCAAAATTGGCCAAGTGAGCCATGGGGTCACCTGGAGAGCCCAGAATCCAGAAATAGCCAATCAGATGGCACTTTCTGGTTCCCAAGACAAACACCCCAACTCCAGCAAATCAGCCTGCAAGACACAGAAGAAGCTAATTACCCCAGAGATTGTTCTCAAAATGGTCAAAAAAAGGATGATTATGTCCCTTAGGGAAATTGTGGCCGTGATGATTTTTGCAAAGTCTGCTGTGGTTGCAACCCTGCAAGCCCACGCCAACTGTGGCCCCCTCCCAAGAAGACCCCAACTGGAGCATATACGTCTACTGATAGTGAAAAAGCCCATCCCCTTATGATGGCCATCATGGAATGTGACCCCTGGATGCCCCTGGTCCAGGTTTGTCTCCAACTGGGACTACATGGCATTTTCACAAATAAGAGAAAAGCCAATTTGTGGATGCACAAAGTTGTGGTTGCTGCTAGAATCTTGTCCAATCAGATTTTCAGCAGTCCCAGTTTTGTGGATACCAATCCCTATGAGTCTGCTGTTCTCAATATTATCAAAGGGAGGGCAATGAAGGCGCGCAATGACGTCATATTCTTGTTGTATGCCAAGATTTCTGCAAGTATCCTAGACTATGGAGAAAAGCGTATCCAATCTGATGTCTACAAGCGCAGCCCAATTTTGTATCAATTCTTTGGGGGTTTACTGGCAGTTTCCACATTGGGTGTCAATTATTACTCAGCAATATCAAACACTACAGATAGATAAGCATACCAGACAGAGCTCAATGACATGCTGGAGGAGTGGGCTACCCAACAAGCCGTGTATACAGTTGTAATGAGTGCTGAGATGGAGCAGCAGGAATGGGCAACTGAGGAAATTACGGCTGCGGGGCATACCTGTTGGTCCTACCCCACCAAACACGCTGAAATGCATCTTGCAGATGTATGTCTTTACAATTTTGGTTTGGCTCTCAGGAACTCAAAGCCTGCCATCTACAATGAACTGTGTTCTCAAATTGAGAAGGGGTATGAGCTTTCCCCTTCTGTGTTTGTCCAGGACCTATCAGATCTCATCATCTTCTATGCAAGTGATAATGATAAGTCCAGAAAGGACTCCTGCCTTCCCCCACGCTCATCCATTTTTTTCAAGCCCACATATATGACCAAAGAAGAATATGAGCAATTGAAGCAATCAGCTCTTGCCGCCCCTTCCCAGTCAACAAACCCTGCCTCCCCAACCCCCCATCAAGATCAATCCACCTGCCTTCCAACCCTGACTCCCAAACCATCACCCATTCCCTCCCCACTATCTCTGATGCCATACCTTTTCCAGGCGCAGATGATGGCAATGTACATTCTGCCCATTCCCTCCACTAATTGTCCTTTGATGAGTAAAATAAAACTTTTCTTTGTGACAAATTATTAAATTTAATATCAAATCTTCCAATTCACAATTAATAATATATTCTTTTTACATTATTGAAATTCCCCATAATTAATACAATGTTGTACATTTGATGTGGTAACATATAATTATTTGCATGAATATTTTTCATTATCAATAGTAAAGTAAGGACCTACAAGTGTAAATTTTGCATTAGAATAATGTAATTAGACATTGACTCTTGATATTTAGATATTATGTACATAACTCAATGCATTTTGTTAATAAAATTCATTTTAAACTTGGTATTTTTCATTGTAATTTTATAATTGGACTATGTCTATATTTGAGAGCCATTAGCACTTATTACAAATAAAGATATATAGTGCATTTTACATCTTGCATATTTATCCATTGATAACAATTCTTTAAAATTTAAATTGGATTTTGTATATCAGTAATAATTCAATGGATCAATCAATCACTGTTTATGACCATTAATTGACTGATTTTCTTTGCTGTGGGGATTGTTCATTTTCTGATAATTACGCACTGGTATCCATTGGTTGGCTTCACATCCTATTGCTGGTGTGATAGGATGTGAAAACAGCCAATTGGATGCCAGCGTGTAAGTATTAGAAATGAACAATCCCCACAGCAAAGAAAATCAGTCAATTAATGGTCATAAACAGTGATTGATTGATCCATTGAATTATTACTGATATACAAAATCCAATTTAAATTTTAAAGAATTGTTATCAATGGATAAATATGCAAGATGTAAAATGCACTATGTATCAATATTTGTAATATGTGCTAATGGCTCTCAAATATAGACACAGTCCAATTATAAAATTACAATGAAAAATGCCAAGTTTAAAATGAATTTTATTAACAAAATGCATTGAGTTATACACATAACACTGAATTGAAATTGCTGGCACTACAACCTAGTATAGTTAACATTCAATGAAACATCCAAAATTCAATGAAATATCAATAAAATACTAGTTTCAAATAAAAAAGTTATATATTGAAAAATATAATCTACATATTCTAATTCAGATGGCTAATTTAATGCAATTCTGGTGTATTTTTTAGTGTGCTATGCTATTTTTTGTATAATTGCAAGTTATTTGTATTATTTGCAATAATTTTCAATAAAATGTACTATTATCTATAATTTTGTGACCATGTGTTGATGGTAATACTATATAAATCATTATTTAGGATGTAAAACAAACAACATGTCTAATATCTACATTTTGATAAATGAATTAGAAGAACACCTGCAAAAGGTTGTTGAAATCAAAAGAACTATTAGGGAACTAGTAATAGGAAAGCTAGGAAATGAGGGGCAGCCACTAATCCAATCAAAGGAAGTTGCTCAAATAAATTGGGAAATATTATAAATGAAAAGAACAAAGAAAAGCTATTGAATCTTCAGGGAACAATTTTATCAAGTTTGAATTTTCAAGATGCAAGTTACAATACATTTGAATTCTGGCAAAGTGCCAGAGGAATTAATCAAAAAATCAAGCTGATTGAAGGAAATGAATGTTCAAATGAAATGAACAGCAATGAACAGAATGACAAGGAATCAAATAAAAAGGAATGAAATGAACATATTCAAATGGAAGCAGAAATGAATGAAGGAAATGAAGCATACTCAAGAAGCAGAAGCACTTTAAGAAATAATGAAAAATTATCAAGCAAAAATCAAGAGGAAGCACAAGTTGCACGGAAAATAAGAAAGATCAAATCAAGGAAAACAAATGAAGAGCAGCCAACACTCATGAAGTTTGCAAAAGGGGCGCCTGTGGCTGAGGGGGCTGCAGGGGAAAGAGTTAGTAAGTTTATTTATGTTTTACTTACATTTACTTTAGTCACAACAAGAAATGGGGAACAGGTTGTTGAGGTGGCAGCCTACACTACCAGTAGTGTATATGGGGGTTACCAATCATTGATAGCCCTTGTAATTCAAAGAAATCAAAATGAAATTCAAAGAATAACACAAATAAATATTAATGAATTTTCAAAGAAAGAAGCAATGAACAGGGAGTATCAAGCTCCTGAAGGAAGCTCAACCTGGACAAGGTAAGCATATGAAATAGGGTAAATATCAATTTAATCAAATGAATGAAATACCAATGAATTTTAGAATGAATTTCAACAAATATATGTATGAAAGTGTTCAAAGATTTCCATTTTCAAATATGAATACATATGAAAAGAATCTAAAGAAGATTGAATTTCAAGTAGGAAATGGATATCTCAAATCAGCAATTTTCAATGAATTCATCAAAGCATTTTAAAATAAAGTTAGGGATGCAAACCTTGTGAACAAAATGAAGCCTTTAATTATTTTGTTTGCGGAAGCCTGGGGGAAGACATCACTGGAGCTCTCCAGGAAACAATTTTCAAATAATCAAACACTTCATATATCAATCAATGAGCAGCAACATATAAAAAATTCTTTTTATTTTCCAAACTTTACACATTGCAGGGGTTGCATACTGCAGTCTACCTTGGCATCCTCCTCCATTGGACAATGAAAAAATGTCAGGAAAGAAGAAGACATACCTCAACAACTTGGCATTTGCCGCCTAGCTCTAGAAAAACAAAAGACTAGATGGGGCTATAAGACCGTGGGGCACGTCCTTTACAATAGTTTTGCATTAGCCTCAATGTTTAGTTATTACTGTCGTTACTGTGCTGTTTTAGCAGAGTTACAAGGGGAAAAATATTTAGAAACTAGATAATAATCTTTATTGAGAGATATTGATTATATAGTAATTGTGAATCAAGGATAACAGGTATCAGAAATTGCACCATTAATGCTATTTTGATATGACCTTCAAATAATGATAGTTGCAAAGATTTTACTGGTTTTGTTTTTGAGTTTAGGAATTCCTTGCTTTCTGTAAATGGGTCTGGTTCAATATCCACCCATTCTGGATTCTCATAACTGTCTGTGAATGATCCTGGTATGACCTCATCCCAACATGACCCCCTCAGCCACTCTGTCTTTCTAATGAGTGATCACTGTCCCTTTTCTACTATTTAAGTAGAATCAAATCTTCTAATAAAGACAAGTTTATTCACATTTGCGTTGGCTTTAATAATCTTCAAGATTTTTCCTGTCCTTTCTTCCAAAAGGACTTTCTCATCTTGTATTCCAGGAAATTAAGGTATGTGCCCTTAATTTTGCCCTGAAGGCTAACCCAAGGCTAGCTTTGAACCTCAAATCTTTTGCTATAAAGATTTCCCGCTGTGTCCTCCTGGATGTTGTCCCCGAGAGCCAAACACAACAAAATGGTGCTCACTACAGGGGCTGCAAGCCCCTTGGTTACCCTGTTCCCACGTGCATTCTATGGTCCTTCTCCCTTTGTTTCTGAAGTACCCAAACAACCTAAAGTTTCTAGTCCCCCTCTAGAAGAAGACATCACCAATACCCCCTCAACTCCCATGGTATTTGTTCTATCCCCTGGGCCTGCATGGCCCCCCTTCCAGATTTCTCTCAATTACAAGCAAGCTTTTGCTGCTGCCCACTCCCTACTCCACTCTGGCACTGTGGAAATGTACACTATCTGTCAGGATTGACAATTCTTCCTCTCTGGAAACCTGGGCCCGGGAGCAGGAATCAAACCCCGACCCTGGATTCCTTCAGGCCACTGGGCCTGTGGACTGCAGGACTGCATGCCTGCGTTTTTCTGGGATCAAGCCCCCACAAGCTAATACCAAGAATGTTGACCCACGCGGTAAAAAGAGCCAAACCAAAAAAATCATCACACCAAATGGGATATAAATCACAGCGCCTAACAGAGGTACTGATTTAGCAACTATTAGCTTCATAAACCTGAAGTCTACACCAGCAACCAATCAAGCGCCAACCCTGGAAAGAGGCACAGGCCTGTGGCCCAGTCCCATGACCTCGACACTAAAGCAAGATAATCAGGTAGCCAAATTGAGATTCTTGACCAATGAAAGAACTCCCAGGCCAAGTGCCATTTTGCCGCCTTTGGATCCAAACACTCAGTTCTCCCAGCCTTGCCCTTCCCAATGCCCTGATGAACCCCCATGGAAAATGGTAAGTTTGGAGCGGGGGGTACTATATAGACCCAAGGACCCCGCACTCCAAACTTATTGCCATTTTTGAATAAAGGTTATGTTAATTTGGCTCATACAGCTATTGCCTTATTTTTTATTTGCTGTCTACCAATTCAGTTTGAGATCTCCTGATCTGCCTGCCCCACTGCCTGCTGTTTTCTGTCCTCCTGGTGTTCCCTTTGGACCCATTCATTTTACCTACTACCCTCTGAAGTCTGAATACAAGGAATACACCCCAGAAAAGATACTCAAACTCAATCCCCTGGCCCACATACAATCTGCAGTTAGATACAACCAACAAGGCCCATGGATATTTTCAACACCCAAGTTGTTCAGAGGGAAATTCAACTATCTCCCTGCTTACAACCTGTCCATGGAACTGCCTGTGACCCCAAAACCTATGCCTGTTTCTTTGCCTGACCTCCCAACCAACCATTGTGGCAAGCTGTTTGGGATTGTGTACATCACCCTCACAGGGGTGATTGACAATATAATCCTGGCCATCAGCCCGTGGTCTTGGGTGGGGAAGCCTTCCTCCTACCCTTTAAAGTTAGCTCCACTCTTGTGGTGGGCATTGCCTGCAAAAAACACGGTCCAAGTTACCCCTGAAAACAATGGGCCGGCCGCCTAAGACTGGATCCCTGACACTATTCCTGGTCTCTGTCCTGGGTACGCTTCCAAAGAAATGTACTCCTTCCTCTTGGACTTTGGTCTCCCCCCGTGCTGATGGAGTCCATGGATACAATTGGCGTGTTGTTCAACCAGTTCATCCAACCCACCCTGGTTCACCATCAACTTGCATTAGGATCCCAGAACCAACTTATAAATGCTGTAGCCACCGCTGTCTCAAACAACCGTGCTCAGAATATGGCATATCAAGAATGGTCCCACAGTCTCTTTGCATGTATTTCCAATAACCAGCGCAAATTGCTGGCCTCTCAGAAGTACTTAACCTCCTCACTGAATTCCCTTTGTTCTTTGCTCCCTGGATACATCAAGGATTGACTATGCAAATTGGATGAGCATCAAGCAGTGTGGCGTGGACAAATTGAGGCCTCTCTGCTAAAGCATCACCAGGATTTTGAGACTCTGGTTAGCAAACTTAACTAATTCTGAGAGCATATTAATTCTCAACTTGAATTGGTTGAAGCTTATGTTGATACTTGGGGCCACCATCTGCAGCATCAATATGGTCTGGATAAGACTGCACTAGGCAACACTCTATACCAAGTGCAAAGTTATGTGGATGATAGGGTAGCATCCATCAAGGTGAAACCTCCTGCTCCTCCTGTTGAGGTCCCATCTGACTTTGAAGCCAAGGTATGGGAAGCGATAGCTGATCTTAAGGCTACCACTTGACGTCAATCTTCTGTTCAAAACCCCCTCCAGTTGAACCTATGCCTGACCCTTGAATTGCTTTGCTCACTGATCAAGTAGCTACTTTGCAAGGCAGAATTGAGTATTTAAGGCAACACCTCTCTAATTCTGAGGACTTGTCTTCTGAGTCTGAAGATGAAGAGGAAAACAAAGTTGTTAATACTCCTGCTCATGGCAATCATGGTTGCTGCCCTTGTTTGGAAGGTCAACCCCAGGTCAACTGTGCACGTGCACTAGATCAGCTTGCAGAAGTAACAAATGATGTAGCTGATAGGCAAGACACATTGGAAAGAGAGGTACAAAACCTCTCCCACTTTACCAAGACTATGAACAGACAGGTCATCCCCTTTGTTGCTGAGACCACTTCCCTGACCACCCGCCTCAATGGGATTGCTGGCACCTTATTAGTGAAACAAATTAAGATTGACAAATTTGAAGCTGCTGCCGCCACTGCTAGAGATATTAGTGGACAGAACAGCTCTACCTTGGATACCCTAGAGGAAAGCCTTCAACTCCTCTGGGCTAGACAACCTGCTGCTGAATCTGAGTTTAAAGGCAATCCTCACATTGGTGTCCTCAACCCAGGTGAAAATGGTCAGTCCTCTTCTTTGTCCATTGACCCAAATTACAAACCAACCTTCAAACATATATTTGATCCTAAAACCTCTACCATTGCTGCCTTTCTAACAATATACAAGACTGCAATGTGTAGGGCTACTGATGAACTCAAAAAGGAATATATCCTCACCTGTCTCCATCCCACATGCCAAGAAGTGGTGGTCCCCAAACTCCTCTCCATTGTCACTTGGGAGGACATGAATTACCTCCCTATTGAGGAGTTTGGAGGAGATCTCATCTTGGAGGTCAAGAAGGATGCATTTATGAATATTGCCTTTAAGCCTAAGGAAACCCTGTCTGAGTTTGCGGATTGCTTCTACATTTAAGGCCAACAGTTAATCACCAGTTGACAGTTAACCCCCTGGGAAGCTTACACAGCTTGTTCAAATGCTTTGAAAGTGAACCAGCTTCTATGCCTACACTTTAAGGCACACAAGGCTTCACTCACTTCCATGAAGAGTATTGAGACGCTCTTGCAAGACATGCATTTGACCCATGGGGGTACAGTGGTACGTGAAAATAAAGCCAGTAATGCTGGGACTACCTCTTGTACGCCACACATTATGATGCTGGGTGCAGATGGATAGACTAAGAGGCAAGGCTGCCATAACTGTGGCCAGATAGGGCACCACTTGCGCGCTTGCACTAACCCTCAAGTGGAAGGTTGTGATCCCAAGGAACAGGCGGGAAAAGAGAGGTCAGCTTAGAAACAGAGACGCTCTCTTCTGACCAATCTCCCCCGTCTCCCCCTGATCCTCTGTCTGATGAGGAAACTCCCTCTTCCTCTGGCCCAACTATCCTTCATCTATTTCAAAATCTATCCAGTGATTCAGAGCCCAAAGATTCTGATAGTGAAGACTCTGATAGTTATGGCTATTCTGCTCTGGCTGTTCCGGAAACTGTCTCTGTCCTGTACAAGCTCTGCTCTGGGAAGACCACCACCAATTCTCAAGCACTTTCAAAGGAAGCCAAAGCCATGGTGGCTTGCCCTTACCTAGCTCAAGCTCATCAACCTCCTGTCTTGGTTGATTTTTCTGAAGAAGCAGCCAAGCTAGCCAAAGCTCTCTTCCAAAATATAACTGTATCTCTCCCACTGCAGAATGTGTATAAAGAGATTCCTGCCTTAAGGTGCATGTTAGCTAAATGAGAGAAGAAGCTAGAGGCTGCGCAAGATGTGCTGGCATTATTGCCCCCCTTTAGGAAAGATACAGCCCATGTGGAAGTATCAATCCAAAAGGTTAAAATTAAAGTCATCTTGGATACGGGTTTTCCAGTCAACGTAGTATCTTCAAAATTAATGAAGAAACTTAAGCTGGCCCCTGACCTCAACTACACTCAGTTGTACGGCACAGCTGGCACAGACTCAGGCTATTAGTGCCTACTCTGCTCTACCCATGAGGTTTGGGAAACTCCTCATTGCTTCCCCCACTGTGGTCCTTGAGAACAAAAGCTATGACCTCTTGGTTGGTACACAATTACTTTGAGAGTATAACAGGATTGTGAACTTACAAGATAGATATCTTTTGCTCTTGGGATATGAGGTCCCTTTGATTTTTGAGGAACCTCTGCGCCTCCCAGGAAAATGTCTTAAAACTTGCGTGCTTGAGTACCCAACAGGTATCTTCTCTCTCAAGTATAGGACTCACTCCTCCAACATGTGCACCCCTCCTCCTTCCTGCCCTTCAGAAGAAGGGGTACCACTCCTTGCCCCAGAGGCTATCACCATTCCTCTGGGCTCCCAAGTGGTGATTTATTCTCAGGCTTCTTATGAACTACCTGAAAAGTTGTTCTTAGAACTATACTCACCTGACTCCCTAAGCTGTAAAGAACCCTGTCTGTGTCCCAGTATTCTAGATCAAACCCACAAAGAGCCTGTACAATTACTGCTTGCCAACCTGACGGCCCTGCCCATGCAGGTGACTGAGGCCAGGTTGTAGGATATGGTTGTATACTGGGAGCAGAACAAGTGGCCTCCCTATACGCCTTTGGAACTTTCAGTAATTTTAATCTGCCTGAAGATGATCCTCAAGTTCTCTCATTGTTCACTGCTTCTGATTTCCCCCAATTGTCTCTCATCCAACAAAAAGACATATTGGACCTGCTCAATCAGTTTAGCAACATCTTTGCCTCTGGACCTACAGACTATGGCCTGGCTAAAGGGGTCATCCATCAGATTGATACTGGGGATGCACCCACTTTTTGTGCCAAACCATACCTCAGTAGTAGGGTAGAGGATGCTCATGTGTCTAAAGAGCTCAAATAACTACTAGACGCTGGGCTACTAGCTCCCTCTCAGAGCCCTTGGGCCTCCCTGTTACTGATCTTCAAGAAGAAGGATGGAGGACATCACATTGTAATGGACTATTGCTGCATGAACTCTCTCACTAAGAAAGACTTGTACCCCTTGCCCAGAATTGACAATGCTCTCAGACAGCTAGGTGGTTCCAAGTTTTTCTCAGCCATGAATCTAGCCTCTGGATACTGGAAAGTTGACTTATCTCCTGAGGATAGAGAAAAGGCTGCGCTTAGCATCTCAGAAGGCTTTTTTGAACCCACTTGTATGCCCCAGGGACTCTGCAATGCCCTGCTACATTTTAACAGGCTATGGACTCCATCCTAAAATATCTAAAGCTCTCTTGTGTCCTTGTGTACCTTGATGACATCACTTTATTCAGTGCTACCTTTACTGACTACTTGGAACACCTTAAGGCTGTCTTCATCAAGATCTGCAAAGCTGGCTTGAAACTC
Source organism: Entomophthora muscae (assembly GCA_014839935.2). Lineage (NCBI taxonomy): Eukaryota > Fungi > Entomophthoromycota > Entomophthoromycetes > Entomophthorales > Entomophthoraceae > Entomophthora > Entomophthora muscae. Next base: position 98,833 of record QTSX02000109.1, read on the forward strand.
AAACCCTCCAAGTGCTCCTTCTTTAAAGAACACCTTGAGTTCTTAGGTCATGAGGTCACTCAAACTGGAATCCTCCCCATGAATAATAAGGTGGAAGCCATCAACAAGATGCTACCTCCCATGAATCTTTGAGAGGTTCAAGTATTCCTTGGTATGATGGGCTACTATTGACAGTTCATAACTGATTTTTGCTGAACTGAGTGAATCCCTCATCCAACTGCTTTGCAACGTCTCCTTTGAGTGGACTGACAGCCAGCAACAAGCATTTGAAGCGTTGAAGGCCAAGCTCAAAGAGGCTCCTATCTTGGTCTATCCTGATTATGATAAAGATTTCATCTTGTATACTGACGCTATTAGATTAGCTGTGGGTGCCATCTTAGCCCAGCTTGATAACAAAGGCGTGGATTGACCTGTAGCCTACTCTTCACGGGTCCTCAATAAGCACAAGAAGAACTACAGCTCACTGAAAAGGAATGTCTGGCAGTGCTGCATGCTTTAAAAAAGTTCAGGCATTACATCTATGGGACCTACTTCACAGTGGTCACAGATCACTCTACCCTCAAATGGCTGCAACAACTAAAGGAACCTGAAGGTCAACTAGAGCATTGGGCTCTGCGTCTACAAGGGTACAATTTCACTGTGATACACTTTCCTGGGGCCCAACACCAGAATGCTGATGGCTTTTCAAGGATGCCTATACTAGCTATCCACCCCGCTGATGCTGATTGCCTATAAAAATTAATAGGGTACCCTGACTCTTGGACCACCAAGCCAGAAGACATTTGCCTGGCGCTACAAGACCTATCCAAGTACACTGTAATTAAAGATAGGCAGCTCTTCAAAAAAAGTCAACAATGCCTATCTACCCTATGTTTGCCCTAGCATGAGGATAGCCATTATCTTCCAAGCTCACATTGACACAGGGCATGGAGGTATAGCCAAAACTCATGACTGGCTATGCAAGAACTTCTACTGGGATAACATGCGCCTTCTGATCCCTGATGTTCTCACCTCCTGTCATTTGTGCCAACTCCAATGTCCTCGACTGTCCCAACACCAATTCAAGCTCATCCCCCCTAAGCATGCTTTCCACACTGTGAGTATTGATGCTGTTGGGCCTTTCCCTCAGTCTAGGTCTGGGTGTTGTTTTATCTTAGTTGCCATAGACCATTTTAGCAAATGGGTTGAAGCCAGAGCCACAAAAGATATAACTGCCAAGACAACTGCTAATTTCTTGCTGCAAGATATCTTCTACTGACATGGCTGCCCTCAAGTCCTGCTTTCTGACAATGGCGCCAATTTTAATGCTCGCCTCACCACTTCTATTGTCAAAGCTATGGGTACCCACCAATATTTCTCTGCGCCATATAACCCTTCAACTAATGGAACTGCCAAACAAGCCAATTCCTCCCTGGTGTTCATATTGAGGAAGCTCACGCTCTCTAACACTGCCAATTGGGATATGATCCTCCCTGCTGCCCTTTTTGCTTACCAACTCAATAGGCATCAACTAACTAGTCAGTCCCCTTTTGCCATGCTGTACAGACGTGAAGCCACCATCCCCTCAATATTGGGACCCCCTTGATTGAAGTTGATGTGTCTACAAATCCTGAGGCCCATGTTAAAGACTTAAAAAATTGTATCATCAACATCCAGGCAACAGCTTATTCCACTGCTTACAAGGTTAAGGCTCTAGAGCTCTCCTTATCTAATACTTCTAGAGCCCCCCTCCCTGAGTATCAAAAAAGCAACCTAGTTCTCTACTACCAGAATCTTACAGGTGATAAAGCTCATAAGCTGGATTCCCTCTGGGTTGGCCCCTGCAAAGTCACCTTTAAAAAGGGTGTTGAGTATACCGTGAAATTGCTGTCTTCTGGACGTCTTTTTGCCCATGTTAACTCCAAATTTCTCCGCAAATATCAACTCCCTGTGTCTAATCTTGAGGGGGGAGATGAGGAAATTGCGCCATTAATGCTATTTTGATATGGCCTTTGAATAATGATAGTTGCAAAGATTTAACTGGTTTTGCTTTTGAGTTCAGGAATTCCTTGCTTTCTGTAAATGGGTCTGGTTCAATATCCACCCATTCCGGATTCTCATACCTGTCTGTGAATGATCCTGGTATGATCTCATCCCAACGTGACCCCCTCAGCCACTCTATCTTTCTAATGAGTGATCACTGTCCCTTGTCTACTATTTAAGTAGAATCAAATCTCCTAATAAAGACAAGTTTATCCACATTTGCATTGGCTTTAATAATCTTCAAGCTTTTTCCTGTCCTTTCTGCCAAAAGGACTTTCTCATCTTGTATTCCAGGAAATTAAGGTATGTGCCCTTAATTTTGCCCTAAAGGCTAACCCAAAGCTAGCTTTGAACCTCAAATATTTTATTATAAAGATTTCCCGCTGTGTCCTCCTGGATGTTGTCCCCAGGAGCCAAACACAACAACAGGAACATGATTGTGTTGATCACATGGATGGATGGTGAAGGGGGTGGCTTGATCCTGGTAATGAGTCAAGCGCTAAAACAAGGTATCCACCATAAAGGATCATCATCTGTTCATGTTGTTGGATTTGGCAATTTGAGTTGACTTCCTAGTCTGGCTTCAAGTAGCCAGATAATTGGATTGCAGGTTACAAACTCGCTTGTTTGGAACCTTGCTGGCAGGTCAAGCCTGCTGTTTTGATATTATTTCCCTCCAGAAAAACAATTGCTAATCAACTCTCTTGTGATCCTACCTTTTAATAAAGCACTTGGCCACAATTGGGGTGATGAGCGTCACTCCACTTGCAATCAGCTTTTGCATCATCCACCACGTAAAGAAGAGTATGTGGTCTCAATTAGTGGCTTTTGCAGAAGACAGCATTTTAGGGTAAAATCCCCAAATAACCCATCCCTTGCATTTTTGCATTTTGAAAAATAAAAGTTTCTTCTATTTTATTTTTTGTTTTTATTTTTTATTATAATATTAATATATAGTTAGTAAGTATATTCATACAGTATTTATAATAAATCAAACAGGTTAATATTAAATCTAATTTATAATTTATTTATTAGTTGCTTGCCAAGTATGGGTTTGTATATTATGTAGTTAAACAACCAGAGCTCTATTTATCTGCATTAAACTGCCTGCTCTACTTATATTTAAACAAGTGATTGTTTAGAACTTAATTACTTTTCCCTTTTAATATTATTTGATAAATAGATTTGCTCTGTTTAACCTGTATCATAAGTAATAATTAGTTTGATATACATGAAAATCATTAGTTTTTGTGTTGTGTGGCTGTAGTGGCACTGAAATAATAAGATCAGGTGATGCCTCACTAGATCAAATCTGTGGCTTTAAAAATTTAATGGTACTAAAAAGGGTTCACAATTATTTAAATAAAATCAATCAATTTCTCTCTTTTTTAATTTATTTAATTGTTAGCTCTACAGTCAATACAATATTTGGTGCATTATAATAAAAATATGTGTCTTTATATCCAATATAAATAATTTTGTTTAACTAATGTAAAAATTATTATGTGTCTATAATACAATTTAATAACAAGTCATTTTATATAAATACTGATTTTCAAGTCCTAATAAAAATAAATAAAACTAAGAGCGCCACATTTATCTGACTGGCTTGGGCCAAGGGCTTTGAGGAGAAAGAATTTGGAGTGCTTGCAAAAAGCTGCCACCACATCAGGTGGCATCACAAATTGATTGACCTCAAGAATGTTTAAGAGATCTTTGGTGTACTGTGGGAGCCCCTTCTTAACCTTATTCTTGATCCAACCAAACACCTCCTTGATTGGATTCAGAAATGGAGAATATGGCAGGAGGAAGAGGAGTCTCATTGGACAATCAGCAAGCCAGTGGCTAGAGGTTTGGCTATTTTTATCAATTGGTGGGAGCTCAGAAACAACCAGATCCACTTTTTGTAGCCCAACATTATCAAGCACAACAATGTTAGTTGCACCACAGTAATTAATCCAAAGGTACTCCTTGACAGTATGGAGAAAATCAAGAAATGTTCCGCTGTTATGGGAGCCCTTAATCATTTGATATTTGTCCAAGCCGCAGGGACCAAGAAGGGCTACCATGGAATATGTTTGGGAAAAGACGGCTGTACAATGTGCTACACCATCCTTGGACTCCTTCTCAACCCACCTATTCCTAGACCTGAGTGAGGAGGAAAACAACAATTCATCTATATGGAAGAAATGTACATTGCCAGTCTGCTTTAGAGCCAGATAGGTCCTGGCATAAATGTGTCAATCCTTGATGGTCTTCTCACTGTTCATATTGTACAGAGAAATCCCCAGTAGTTTCCAAGAGAAGCCCAAATAAACCATTGTTTTGTAGACAAGGGTTTTAGAAAAAGAAAGCCCAAACTCTGTGGCAAGTATTGATTGGACAGCAAGTGAGTCACTATGGCAATCCTTGGATACTCACTGTTTTATTGCGTCAATATGCACAGGCTGCAAGAGTTTTGGCTGCCGCTTAGCCTTGACATATTTGGCAATTTGCCCAATGTTGCTTATTTTGTTGTTGAGATTTCCAATATATCTGGCTATGATACTAAATTAGGACGCAATATCCCAAAATGCCATTCCCATGTTCAAGCAGTTGAGGAGAGCTTCACACTCACTATCCATCAACTGACGCCGGCCCTTGGCAGGTACCACAGCATCCTGGCTACCAGGCTCAACACAGGGGATGGTGACCTTTGTGTAGAAGGTGGAATCACTCTTACTTGCAGTGGCACTGTCAATGGTGGAATACATCACAGGCGCAGATGGTTCCTCAGTTGTGACTAATGGCTGATAGGAGGTGTCAAAAATGCAGGGGCAGGAAGTGGTAACTCTTGGATCTAGAGTGTGGGGCTGGGTGACAACTGGGTATACAGTGGAGGTGTAAGTAACCTCATTATTCCCAATGAACTTTGTTTAGGAGACTTTGGTGGCAGGCCTTGAGAGCAGCTTCTGTCTGGGATTCAAGCTGGTAGCTCTGGCTTGTGGCACAGGAGGTGGTTGACTGACGCTGACACCTTAGGAGGCCTGTGTGTTGGCATCAATCCCCTTAAGTTGTGTTCTGGGTCCATTCTTGGACCCTCTGGGATGCCCTTGTGGATAGGCTGCCCCGTGGGCTGGTACAGAAGCTGGTTGTGAATGGGATTATCTGTCCATAAAATAAAATAAAATAAAAATTATTTTAGATTAAATATGTATTTATTTAGATTTTAGGGTTTTTTTGGGTAGTTGTTTTCTCTTGATTTGGTTTTGAATAGTAACATAATTTCTATATATGTGATTTGAAGTGTATAATACTGTATCCCTTCTGGGTTTGGCTAATTTTAAAGTGGAATCATTTTTATGTCTAAACATGGTTATCAAGATTGAATTTTTCATTTGATTTTAGTCATAGTGAAGCTTCTTTATTTGGGTTGGTGTTCCCTAGTGTGATTACTGTACATTAAATTTGGATTCCAGTTCCTGCAATTAATATCTGAGTTTACTAGTGGCATTCAAAAGTGATTTGAAATTTGGTTCTTGGATTTGACAATCCCGCAATTTCAAAAAACTTAGTAAACTTAATAAAAATGGTTGATTGATTTGAACACTTCAAATCTGATTCCAGTTAATTCATTTTGTCCATTTGAAATATGCAGTTTGACTTGAACTTTGCAAAGTGTCTTTGAGTTCCAGCATTTTTTAAAATTCAAATAAAAATACAAAAAATTAAATTTAATTAAAAAAAGGTCATCCTGCAAAAGAAAAATGCAGGATTGTCAAATCCTTATGCCAAATTTTGATTTAATGTTCAGGTTCTGAATTTATAGTACCTTGGTGGGCTTCTGGGTCAGCTTGGGACCCAAGGATTGATGCTCTGAACCCTTGCATGTTGTGCTCCTTGAGCTGGTTGTGTCAGTACAATCTCACTATTAAATTCCCCTCTCTTCTTCTCTCCTGCCTTCTTCCTGAATAGGCACTTGTGTTGCACTGACTCAATTTTTTGACCTGCAGGGGTGACCGCAACTGTGGCACACAACAGGTGCATTGTTAATCTGTTGTTGTGTTCCTTCAATTTTAAAATTTAATAAAATACTAAATAAATTTCAATTAAGTTACTTTCTAATTTTAATTTTTGCTTTTATCTGAATATGGATATTTAATTAATATTTTTTCACACTCAATATCCCAATTATAGATTTTTTATTTCTTAATTAGGTGTTTTTGGGTTTATAACGCCCTTTTAGAATACCCAAAATAATTTCCACCCATTTCCCCAGATTTTATGCCAAATTAAGCACCCAAAACAATATTTTTAAAATTTATGCCTTGGATTGTGTGTCTTATTTTAGATACCTTAGTATCATTCTTGATTAAAATCCATTGCATACAACAATTAGGTGGTTTTGTTTACATATTGAGTTGCTATTGTATTTTGTTTTTGGTTTTGACTCACCGCGCTTGGGTGAATTTTTTCACCAATTTAAATTGTAAACATATGTGCAGTAGTTTCCAAACCTGTTGAGATAAACATATAATCTCAGTCTAAAAACATATGAAACTCAGTCTAAAAACTAAATCAAAAATTAAAGAATTTATATTGAATTACAATAGATTTAGATCCACTTTGATTTTGTTTTATGACTGAGTTGCATTTGTTTTTAGACTGAGATTATATGTTTATCTCAACAGGTTTGGAAACTACTGCACATATGTTTACAATTTAAATTGGTGAAAAAATTCACCTAAGCGCGGTGAGTCAAAACCAAAAACAAAATACAATAGCAACTCAATATGTAAACAAAACCACCTAATTGTTGTATGCAATGGATTTTAATCAAGAATGATACTAAGGTATCTAAAATAAGACACACAATCCAAGGCATAAATTTTAAAAATATTGTTTTGGGTGCTTAATTTGGCATAAAATCTGGGGAAATGGGTGGAAATTATTTTGGGTATTCTAAAAGGGCGTTATAAACCCAAAAACACCTAATTAAGAAATAAAAAATCTATAATTGGGATATTGAGTGTGAAAAAATATTAATTAAATATCCATATTCAGATAAAAGCAAAAATTAAAATTAGAAAGTAACTTAATTGAAATTTATTTAGTATTTTATTAAATTTTAAAATTGAAGGAACACAACAACAGATTAACAATGCACCTGTTGTGTGCCACAGTTGCGGTCACCCCTGCAGGTCAAAAAATTGAGTCAGTGCAACACAAGTGCCTATTCAGGAAGAAGGCAGGAGAGAAGAAGAGAGGGGAATTTAATAGTGAGATTGTACTGACACAACCAGCTCAAGGAGCACAACATGCAAGGGTTCAGAGCATCAATCCTTGGGTCCCAAGCTGACCCAGAAGCCCACCAAGGTACTATAAATTCAGAACCTGAACATTAAATCAAAATTTGGCATAAGGATTTGACAATCCTGCATTTTTCTTTTGCAGGATGACCTTTTTTTAATTAAATTTAATTTTTTGTATTTTTATTTGAATTTTAAAAAATGCTGGAACTCAAAGACACTTTGCAAAGTTCAAGTCAAACTGCATATTTCAAATGGACAAAATGAATTAACTGGAATCAGATTTGAAGTGTTCAAATCAATCAACCATTTTTATTAAGTTTACTAAGTTTTTTGAAATTGCGGGATTGTCAAATCCAAGAACCAAATTTCAAATCACTTTTGAATGCCACTAGTAAACTCAGATATTAATTGCAGGAACTGGAATCCAAATTTAATGTACAGTAATCACACTAGGGAACACCAACCCAAATAAAGAAGCTTCACTATGACTAAAATCAAATGAAAAATTCAATCTTGATAACCATGTTTAGACATAAAAATGATTCCACTTTAAAATTAGCCAAACCCAGAAGGGATACAGTATTATACACTTCAAATCACATATATAGAAATTATGTTACTATTCAAAACCAAATCAAGAGAAAACAACTACCCAAAAAAACCCTAAAATCTAAATAAATACATATTTAATCTAAAATAATTTTTATTTTATTTTATTTTATGGACAGATAATCCCATTCACAACCAGCTTCTGTACCAGCCCACGGGGCAGCCTATCCACAAGGGCATCCCAGAGGGTCCAAGAATGGACCCAGAACACAACTTAAGGGGATTGATGCCAACACACAGGCCTCCTAAGGTGTCAGCGTCAGTCAACCACCTCCTGTGCCACAAGCCAGAGCTACCAGCTTGAATCCCAGACAGAAGCTGCTCTCAAGGCCTGCCACCAAAGTCTCCTAAACAAAGTTCATTGGGAATAATGAGGTTACTTACACCTCCACTGTATACCCAGTTGTCACCCAGCCCCACACTCTAGATCCAAGAGTTACCACTTCCTGCCCCTGCATTTTTGACACCTCCTATCAGCCATTAGTCACAACTGAGGAACCATCTGCGCCTGTGATGTATTCCACCATTGACAGTGCCACTGCAAGTAAGAGTGATTCCACCTTCTACACAAAGGTCACCATCCCCTGTGTTGAGCCTGGTAGCCAGGATGCTGTGGTACCTGCCAAGGGCCGGCGTCAGTTGATGGATAGTGAGTGTGAAGCTCTCCTCAACTGCTTGAACATGGGAATGGCATTTTGGGATATTGCGTCCTAATTTAGTATCATAGCCAGATATATTGGAAATCTCAACAACAAAATAAGCAACATTGGGCAAATTGCCAAATATGTCAAGGCTAAGCGGCAGCCAAAACTCTTGCAGCCTGTGCATATTGACGCAATAAAACAGTGAGTATCCAAGGATTGCCATAGTGACTCACTTGCTGTCCAATCAATACTTGCCACAGAGTTTGGGCTTTCTTTTTCTAAAACCCTTGTCTACAAAACAATGGTTTATTTGGGCTTCTCTTGGAAACTACTGGGGATTTCTCTGTACAATATGAACAGTGAGAAGACCATCAAGGATTGACACATTTATGCCAGGACCTATCTGGCTCTAAAGCAGACTGACAATGTACATTTCTTCCATATAGATGAATTGTTGTTTTCCTCCTCACTCAGGTCTAGGAATAGGTGGGTTGAGAAGGAGTCCAAGGATGGTGTAGCACATTGTACAGCCGTCTTTTCCCAAACATATTCCATGGTAGCTGTCAGGAAATCCTGATCTATCAGGGTTGAATGATCTATATTCCCATCACTTAAGCTATCGGCTAATAATATACGGGCCACAGCCAGGTTAGACTTCTATTCTGGAATACGGAGAAACTATATCACAATTGTTTTAGTTTGAATCCAGAAGACACCTGAGACATTCCTGGTCTCAGGTCAGAGGCCAATACAGAAGCTTTTATAATTATATGCTAGACATTATGGAATCCCAAAACAGACGTAAACCTGGCCTACAGAATAAAAGGGGGGGAATACAAACATCCTGTTTACCAAGAAGTGAGACAGAAGACTGCCTGGGAAAATTCCGCACACTAGACCAAAAATAAGATGAGGCCTGGGCTATGGATGTTGACTTAGTTGACTGCAACTAAGCTAGGGATATCTAGTCTGAAGAGGAGAAATCAGCAGCCTATTTCATTACCTCATTTTAAAACCTTATTAAAGGTTTGTAATCCAACTCTGGGGGTGAAACTATTAGCTTGGGGATGATAAGCTAGCTATTAAGAGTTGTCTGCAGCTAGACGCCAGTCTGGCTGCTAGCTGCAAACTATAAAAAGTTCTTCCAAGATCATTTTAAAGACAAACAAATAATAATTATCAACATTACTGCTAAGACAAATAGTAGCAGTGTAAATTCTATCAAGAGTGTATTATTGTTACTTTGGAATTCTGCCAAACCACCAAAGATGGTGTCACGTCCCAAAGACTACAGGACTCCCATATCACTCGGCTTGAGCAGCAACAGAACACAGCCTGTTGCAGCACCCATCCACACCAATTGAAAGCACATATGTCTTCATACAGATCTCCTCATCCCAAAATTCATAATAAAACTAATAAAAACCATATATCTTCTTCAAGAACCAAAAATCTTGATAGTAGCCCATCTTGGTCCCTGCAGCTTGGACAAATATCAAATGATTAAGGGCTCCCATAACAGCAGAACATTTCTTGATTTTCTCTAAACTGTCAAGGAGTACCTTTGGATTAATTACTATGGTGCAACCAACATTGTTGTGCTTGATAATGTTGGGCTACACAAAGTGGATCTTATTTGTTTCTGAGTTTCTGCCAATTGATAAAAATAGCCACACCTCTAGCCACTGGCTTGCTGATTGTCCAATGAGACTCCTCTTCCTCCCACCATATTTGCTATTTCTGAATCCAATCAAGGAGGTGTTTGGTTGGATCAAGAATAAGGTTAAGAAGGGGCTCCCACAGGACACCAAAGATCTCTTAAACATTCTTGAAGTCAGTCAATTTTTGATTCCACCTGATGTAGTGGCAACTTTTTGCAAACCCTCCATTTCCTTTCTACTCAAAGCCCTTGCCTCCAAGCCAATAAGATAAATGTGAAGCTCCAGGTTTTATTTATTTTTTTATTTATTTTTTTATTAGGACTTGAAAATCAGTATTTATATAAAATGAATTGACATTAAATTGTATTATAGACATATAAGAATTTTTACATTAGTTAAATAAAATTATTTATACTAGATATGAGGACACATATTTTTATTATAATGCACTGAATATTGTATTGACTGTTGAGCTAACAAATAAATAAATTAAAAAAGATAGAAGTAGAATAATTTGATTTAAATAATTCTGAAACCTTTTGGTACTTTGGCTTTTTTTAAGCCACAAATTGGACCTTGTAAGTCATCATATGACCTTATTGATTTAGTGCCACTACAGCCATACAACACAAAAACCAATTATTTTCATGTATATCAAACTAATTAGTATTTATGACTTGGATTAATCATATTAAATATATTTATCAAATCATATTACAAGGGAAATTTAATTTGAATTCTAAACAATCACTTGTTTAGAACATAAGTGGAGCAGGCCGGTTGATGCAGATTGTGATATAAGGCTGATTGGCCACAAATGATCAGGCTGATTATTGCACGTAGATCTTTATCAGTTACACGCCATATTATCACTTGGTTATCATTTTATTAAGTGTAGTAACCGTACACTGTATAATCATTAGTTTATTATAATATATATGACAGTTATATGCAGTAATTGTTAGTTTATTATAGTGGATGCAACAATTATACGCCGTATTATCACTTGATTATCAATCCAATGTGTAATGATTATACATTGTATTTTACTAGTTTATTTTAATTGATGTAGCTATTATGAGTTGTATAATTATTAGCCAATAAAATGATTATCACTGATTACACACTGTATAATCATAAGATCATCAATTGTGTATCTCCCATTCCACCCTACTGGATGTTGTATCAACTCAGTCCCACACAGCCTTATGGGCGTATAGAGTCATATCAAACAAGTAATATGCAAATGGCTAGGAAATACCAAGTTCAAATTAGCATTACACAGCGTATAATTGAGTTCCTTATTGGCTTGGGTCAGCATTACACAGCAGATAATCCACAAGTCAATATTGGATTGGATCCGCTATTATACAGCGTATAATCCTCAACTTGACCCATTGCATTAATAAGCAGAAGGCTTGGTTGCTAAAAAGGACCACTGATTAAGCCCTTCAAATGGAATACTGAAATTCTACCTTCCAATGTTGGAGGACAGATTAGGGACCATTTATAAGCGTCAACTAAATATGGCATAGTTTCCCAGCGCAATAATTGGCGTGCAAGATACAGCCAATCAATAAATGACATTAGGATAGCTCAAAAAGAGTGTAGGCTGTAGCTGAAGTGCCATGTATGCCTGCTAAGGCCAGTAGCAACACACATGCCAAGGACAGCCAATCAGGATAGGCACAGCCAGCAAAGATGGACCTATTGCAAAGGTAGCCACTGAGAACTGTCTGAAAGGACAAGAACAAGGGTTGTTGCAGTATATATTGATACAGACACTTGAAAGGATAACAACAAGTTCTTAGTTACATCTGGATAGATTGCAGCCACTGGCTATATTGTACTCCAGTTTCAATAAACATAATTATCTTCAAAGTTCTATTATATTGTAATCTGTAATGCTCTTGCATAGGATTAGGTAGAGTACATTGGCAAGGCTAACATCTATCTGTAGATTTGAAAATACCAGCAATAACCTAAGTTGCTCAACATTGATGCTTACTCAAAATCAAGCCTCTGCCAATGCCCACAGAAATTGTCCTTGGCTCTGCCTCCGCCCAGCTTTGCTGATAAGCATGGGTACAAGATTGAATCATCTGACAGTGAGAGTGCTCCTGTCTTTTTTGTGAGTGACCCAGTGGTTGTTCACCCCCCCCCACAACTGTCCTTTGGTTGTGGCACCTCTTCCCTCTATTCCTGAGGGCCCTACCTTGGTTGGCTCCCACAATTGCACACAGATTGTAGCGCTGGCCAAGACTCTACTTTGTGGATTCTGCTTCTGTTTTTACAACTGACCTGACCAGAGCCTCAGCATCTTCTTTCACTATTGTGACCAGGAGAATTGTTGGCTGCTCTTCTGGCTTTATTAAAATGCTTCATTTCAAGCCCTCCAGGAGCGCCTTTCTGGAGGAGAACACACTGTTAAATACCTTACCTGCTTTGTACAGCCCTCTGTAAAGCAGCTCCAGCTTGTTGCTGCCTGCCAGAATCTTGATTTCTCTTCCCTGGGTGATGCCCTCCTCTTCTGCTGTTGTGATTGGGCTGAGCAGTGGGCCACAGCCAACACCTCCTTTTTGGAGATGTGTGCTGTGGTCCTGTCTAATTAGTCCATGGGGGGAATGCTCATGCCCGTATAAATGAACTGATTGACATCCTCAACACAAAGTTCAGGTCTATGGTATACAAGTCAATGGATGCTTCTGAAGCCTCTCTGGCATGGCTTCAGGACATACACAAGTTCTGTGCCAAATCAGATAAGTTCAGTATACGCATGGCAGATGACTTGGCCACCACTGACCAGAATGTAATTGCCCTAGACAAGGGGGTGGAACAGCTGGGTTTGCGTCTCTCCACCAGTTTGAGAAATATGTTCTGGATGACTTTCAGAGACTAGAAGCAAAGGTCAACAGCCATATAAAGGTATATTGCTCATTCATGCCTAAACCACTGCTGTGCCCAAACATTGCTAGGATTACAGCACTAGAGACAAAGGTAGCAACCCTGGAAAGCATAATTGGTGGATACAAGGTGGAGTTCACCAGAGCCCACAAAACCATAATGGCCCTACAATCAGAACAAGTGACCATGAATAATGCTGTTTCACAATTGTCCAAAACCACACTGGGTGTAGAGTCTGAGCTCCGCCAGAAAAGCCTGCAGATGGACAATCTGAATGTCCACAACCGCCTGGCCAGAATGGAAGACCAGGTTCACCTACTGGAAACAAAAGGCTGTAAATGCATCCCCACCAGCCAACAGATGACATCCTCTATGCCTAATGATCACTATGAGAACGCTATTGGCATCTCTGAGAAGGAAGTGGAACACACAAACAGGGGATTCCTGAGGTGTTCACCACCCTTCCTATCAGAGAACCATTCACGCCAAAAGCCATGCCTAGGGCTAGGTGTAGTTATAAAGCGGATAGGCAATCAAACACCTCTCCCCACCAGCCTGCTGAGCCTACAATCCCTAAAAAACAACTCAAACCTCCCAACCTCCCTAAATTTGGCAAGCAAGGGAACATGCATTCCTTCATAAGACTTTTTGAAATGGCAATGAGAGGCGCCTGCAACCAACAGAAGGCAACTACGCTCATCACCACCCTAGACACAGTAAGCGTCAACTTAGTGATGCCACAACTACCTGAAACTGACTGGAGCTACCAAGAAGCAATACAGGCTGTACTCAAGGAGTTTGGTTGAGAGGATATCCCCTTCACCAGAAAATCCAAGTTTGGAGCCATAAAGTTTGCCCCAGGCAAAACACTACAAGAATTTGCAGAAAGATTATATCATGACGCACTGGTACTCCTTGGTTATGAAACGGTCTCCACCTTTAACATTTGTGCTTCAATGAAGCAGGTGACCCATCCCTATAAAGAACTCCACAGAGTGATGGCCCCTGCCTACGCAAAGGGCAAGGATGTGTCAAAAATTGTGGCCTGTCTTTGGATCCACACTGAAACGTTTAGTACCCTAATAGACCCAAACCCAAGCAACCAAAGCCAGCCTACAAAAAATCACGCTTCCAGAAGGAGGATTCTGCCAAGTCCTCTGCACACCCTACTGATGTGAAGTGTTGTGTTCTGAGGCGCGGCACATACACACAACGGAAAATTCTAACCTTAGGATTGGATTTGTACTAAGTCTTGGTTAGATGACAGGGAAGGCTATGCAATTACCTTGCGGCCCTAGAAGAATAATCTCTACTAGTTATGGCTGGAGAGAGGCGCAGAAGTACTGGAGACACAAAGACAAAAATGGGAATAGAACTTAATTTTATTGGTGAATATGAAATGGAATATAAAGTAGTTAGGAATATCACAAAACACTACCAGGACGGTAGGATCACTTGCCACAAGCATGAGTGGGGCAAGTGAGATGCGCAGAGTCAAGAAACCAAGCAATTGTATTTCCTGATTCAGTCATCAACTCATTTCAAGAGGCAAAAGCAAAAGCAAGAGATTTGTCTTTGAAATGGCCCACCAAAGGCAAAATCAACACATGGTGAATAGCAGGATTCACGACATTGCCCTCCCCTAGATTGGACTTAGGGGGGTGGTACTTGCAGAGGAACTTGACATGCACTCAAGCAAAAGGACAGCCACTGGAAAGGAGCTTTACAGTGTATTTGGACCCTTGTTTAAAGGTCACTTCTAAAGGGCCAATCCACAGAGAGTCCAACTTATGCGCGCGCCCACCTACTCTATGTTGGTAGTAAAGAACATGGTCATCAATATCAAATGAAGGCAAGGGGGGCGTCCAGCATTATTAGGAGAAAGTTCAAGCATCTTGTATTGTATGAAGAAGTGTAGTCAGTGTCCTGTATATCAATTATGCAAATGACTAGATCCTTGATGTGGCCATTGGGATTCATGGCCTTATCAGAGGAAAGCAGGGGGCCCCAAGAGCAATGGGGTAGTAGCCTCTTGCCCATACAGCATAGCAAAGGGGGAGTACTAGTGACACAATGCTTGCTAAGGCAATACACAAAGAGAGCATCAGGCAAGTATAGGTCCCAATTAGCAGCGTCAGAGTAGGTGAGCTTTCTCATGATGGAGACCAGAGTTGAATTTGCACGCTTGAAGGCCCATTGATAGAAGGGTTGTAGGGGGCAGAGAAGGACTGGTGTGACCCTAAAGTTTCAACAACAGAGGTTACCAGCTTGGCATTAAAGTTAGTCACATTATCTGAGAGCAACACTTGAGGACAGCCTAGGCGGTAGAAAATATCTTGTAACAGGAAGGAAGCAGTTGTCTTAGCTGTGATGTCCTTTGTAGGGAAAGCCTCTACCCACTTGCTGAAGTGATCAACTGCAATTAGAATAAAGCAACATCCAGAACGTGAGGGGGGGAGAGGACCTACCACGTCAATGCTGACAGTATGAAAAGCATGTTGAGGGGTAACTAATTTGAATTTGGGGGCAGCAGCTCAAGGCCTCTGTAGCTTGCAGTTGTGGCAACTAGCTATGACGTCTGGGATCAGCAGTCAAAGGTTTTCCCAGAAGTAATTCTTTTGAAGCCAATCAAAATTCTTAGCAATACCTCCATGCCCAGTTTTTTTATGAGCTTGTGACACCAACAAGAGGCAAAGACTGGGTTGTACATAAGGCAGATACTGGTCTTGTACTTTCTTGAAGAGCTGATTGTTGCGTATGAGGGTATCTTCAAATAGCTTGGACAAGGCCAGTTGGAATTCTTCTATCTCACTTTCCCAAGAAGAAGGGTATCTAAGTAGTTTGTACAACTGGTCATCCTCTGCAGGATGCAAAGCAAGAATGGGAATTCTGGATAGCCCACAGTGTTCAGATGTTAAATACCAGGGCAATGGAGCACAGTGGAGCCGTATCCTTGCAGACATAGGGCCCATCTAGCTAGGCGCCTTTCTGGCTCCTTAAGTTGTTGTAACCACTTAAGTGAAGCGTGGTCAGTGACAACTGTGAAATGGGTACCATATACATAGTGGCTGAACTGCTGGACTGCATGCAATACAGCAAGACACTCCTTCTTTGCGACACTATAATTCTTCTAATGTTTGTTTAGCATGCAGGAAGTGTAAGCCACAGGATGATTTACATCCTTGTCATCTAGTTGGGCCAGAATAGCCCCAATAGCAAGATTGCTAGCGTTGGTGTATAGGATGAACTCCTTATTGTAGTCAGGATACATCAGAATTGGCGCCTATTTGAGTTTTTGCTTAAGAGTCTCAAAGGCTTGCTGCTGACTGGCAGTCCAAACAAAAGGGACATTACGTAACAGCTGGACTAAAGGTTCAATAATATTGGCAAAGTCAGGGATAAACTGTCTATAGTAGCCCATTATCCCTAGAAAGATTTTTACCTCTTGCAGGTTGGTGGGCAGAAGCATTTTGTTGATAGCTTCAACCTTCTTAGTCATTGGGTGAATCCCTGTCTAGGTTACTTAATGGCCCAAAAATTCAAGAAGCTCTTTGAAGAAAGCACACTTGGAAGGTTTTAGCTTGAGGCCAGCTTCTCTAATCTTTACAAACACCTCTTTGAGATGATCCAGGTGATTGGTGAAGGTAGCAATGAAAACTGTTATATTGTCCAAATATACTAGGACACATGATAGCTTCAAGTCATAGAGGATGGAGTCCATGGCCCTTTGGAAGGTGGCCGGGGCATTGCAGAGTCCCTGTGGCATGTGAGTAGGCTTAAAAAGCCCTTCAGATGTAATGAGCACGGCTTTTTGGAAATCCTCAAGCAATAGGTCAATTTGCCAGTATCCAGATGCCAGATCCATTGCAGAGAAAAACTTAGAGCCTCCAAGACGTTGGAGAGCATCATCAATACACAACAAGGGTACAAGTCCTTCTTGGTCAAGAAGTTCAATTGGTGGTAGTCTATCACAATACAATGACCTCCATCTTTCTTTTTTAATATATGTAGTGGGGATGCCCAATGACTTTGGGAAGGTGCCAGAAGCCCAGCGTCCAACAGTTGTTTGAGCTCTTTAGATACCTGGGCGTCCTCCACGCAGCTGCAGCAATATGGTTTAGCACGAAAGGGGGGCGTTGCCAGTGTCAATCTGATGGATAACGTCTTTGGCTAACTCATAGTTGGTACTGTCCTTAGCAAAGATGTCGTAAAATTGGTCTAGCAAGTCTAGCGCCTCTTTCTGTTGTTTTGGGGACAGCTGTGGAAAGTCTTGCGCAGTGAACAAGGATAGGACTTGGAGTTCATCCTCAGGTAGGTTAAAATCTTGGAATGTTCCAAAGGGATGAAGAGACAGAACATCAGGAGCGCTCAACAACTTGCCATATCTGACAACCTGCCCCCTAGACACGGTCATGGAGAGAGCAGTCAGGTTGGCTACCAACAATTGAACAGGGTCTTTATGGGAGACATCTAGGATTCCAGGACAGAGATAAGGTTTGTTTTGACATAATTAGGGGGGAGATTACAACTCCAAGAAGGTTTGTTCAGGTAGTTCATATGAAATCTGGGAGTCTAGGATGACCTGGGAGCCAGGGGGGATGGTGACAGCGGACGTGGCTAGGAGAGGGATCCCCTCAGATGCAGGACACGCCATGGTTGGACATTTCATGTTTGAAGAGTGGGTGCAATCTTTGAGGGTGAAAACCCCAGTGGGGTATTCCAAAGCTCATGTCTTCAGGCGTTTTCCGGGAATTTTAATTGGCTCTTTAAAGATCAGAGGGGCTTCATATCCCAGAATAGAGAGGTAACCATCTTTCAAGCTGATTATCCCATTATATTCCCTAAGGAACTGAGTTCCAACTAAGAGATTATAACTCTTGTTTTCCAAGACAACTGCTGGCGCAGCTAGAAGAAGCTTGCCAAACCGCATGGGTAGAGCAGAGCACGCCCCTATGGTATGGGTCATAGACAGTCCAGCCATGTCATACAACTGGTGATAATTAAGGTCAGGGGCAAGTTTGAATTTCTCCACAAGCTTGGATGAAACAACATTGACTGGCAAGCCAGTGTCTAAAACAGCCTTGATCTTCAGTTTTTGAATGGATATCTCTACTTGAGTGGTAGTGCAACCAAAGGGTGGGAGGACAGCCAAGATATCCTGAGCCCCTGCTATTTCCTTATCCCACTTCCCAATCATGCATCTTAATCCTGGGAACTCCTTATAAACAATTTGGAGAGGGAGCAAAACAGATACATTCTTGAAGACAGCGTCAGCAACCTCAGCAGCTTCTTCTGACAACTCCACTAGCACAGGGGACCTCTTAGCTTGAGTGAGGTAAGGGCAAGAGACAACTTCTTTGGCCTCAGGCAAAGGCTTAGTGGTAGTTGTAGTCTTTCCTGATCACAATTTATAGGGGACTGTAATGGTTTCAGGAACAGACAGAACAGAGTACACATATACATTGGC
This sequence comes from Entomophthora muscae, assembly GCA_014839935.2. NCBI lineage: Eukaryota > Fungi > Entomophthoromycota > Entomophthoromycetes > Entomophthorales > Entomophthoraceae > Entomophthora > Entomophthora muscae. The sequence continues at coordinate 117,431 of QTSX02000109.1, forward strand.
GTCATCTGTATCAGAGTCATCCAGGTCAGAGTTGTCAGAGATATTGTGGAATAAACGGAGGATATGAGGAGCCTCATTACCAGCAGGCTTGGAGTCAGATATAGAGGGAGGGATTGAAAGAGACTGGGAAGAGTTAGCAACCAAGAGCATCTCTGCCTCTAGGTTGACTGCTCTTTTCCTGCCTGCTCTTTTGGATCAGCTCCTTCAACCTGTGGGTTAGTGCAGACTCAAGAATGATGACCTATCTGACCACAGTTGTGGCAACCTTGGTGTCAAGGAGGATTTTGCAAGTTCATGGTAAGAATGTGAGGACCACTGGAAGACAAACCAGAGTTAAAAGCAGCTCAACTTTCCCTAATAACTGCTCCAGAATGGGTAAGATGCATATCCTGCAACAGCATCTTTATGCTCTTCATAGAGGAAAGCATAGCTTTATGAGCTTTGAAGTGAAGACACAGAAGCTGGTTAACTTTTTAGGGCTTGAGCGCAGGCCATGTAAGCTTAAGGGCTGTCATTTGATTGCTTGTTATTAGTTGCTGTCCTTCCATGTAGAATCTGTCTGCAAACTCAACTAGCGTCTCCTTAGGCTTGAAAGCAATGTGCATAAAAGTGTCCTTTTTTACTTCCAGACTAAGTTCACCACAAAACTTGTCAATCAGAAGCTGATTCATATTTTCCATGTCTCAATGGTGGGTAGCTCAGGCAACACCACCTCCTGGAAAGTTGGGTGTAGACAGATCAAAATATGTTCCTTCTTAACCTCATCTGATGCTTGTCTCATGGCAGTTTCATAGATAGTTAGGAAAGCTGCAATGGTTGAGGTTTTGGGATCAAAGACTTGCTTAAAGGTAGGCTTGAAGTGTGCTTTGGGAGTTGGACCACCATTATTGCTATTGAGTATGTTTATACGCGGGGAAAATTCTGCTTTGGATTCAGAGGGGGGCTGTCTAGCCCACAGCTGAAAAACACTTTCTTCAAGGATAGTCAGGGTCTCAACAGCGTGGGCACCCGTATTGATAGCTTGAGTGGTCTGTTGTTCAGTAACATCTAGGCATTGACCTTGGGAGGTCACTACTGTGGAGAGCTCAGCCAGTCAAGAGGTAAGGAATGGCCCCACTGAGAGGCAAGGGGCAAACCTGTTGTTCACAGAGTCAATCAATTCACTCATCTCTTGTACATCTCTATCCAGCTCAGTATAGTCCCGCTTCAAATAATCCACCTTGTTAGCTAAGGCAATTAGTTCCCTAGAGCATTGGATTTGAGGGGCTCCTGGTAAGCCAGGATAACAACCATCCTTGTTTAACAGCCCCAACTGGACTAGCAGCAGTTGCCATCATCTCGCACAGGGCAGCAAGCTCTTGTTGTAGCTCAGCAAATTGAGCAGTCAACTCAAGCAGCTGGGGGTCAGGTTGAGAAGCCTCAGTAGGACGCCCTTGACTGCAAGAGGCTCTACATAGTTCTTGAATAGCGCCCCATATTCTCTGCTCTCAATCCACTAAGTCATCAGAAGGGAGAGAGGGAGAAACATCTGGCTTGGGCGTAGATAATTCATTCACTTGACTCTGGAGTTTGGCTATAGCAGAAGTGGTGCAGCTCTCTCTTGATCAAACACTGTACTGAGTTCATTAAGGCTTTTAGCATCAAACTCTGATACTTGCTGTAGTTGCTCAAAAGAATATGTGCTGAATGCATTGAGCTTCTGCACAAGTTGTTAAAAGTTGGAGAGATAAATGTTCAAGGTGGAATCTATTTTAGTTAGCCAGGGTTGTTCTAGCTGGTGAAACTTGTGTAGACGCTCTCTCACATACTTGGGGATGGACTGGCAAATTTTTTTGATAGAGCTAACCAAACGGGCCTGGAGGTAACAGAGTTGCGCTGATTGTCATATACCAAGGAAAACAGGGATTAAATCCACTGTTGGTAAGCAACAAACCGGTCCCAGTGATGAGTAACCGCTGCTTGTAGAGACGAGATCTCTTAGACGTGAAGCCCCCAACACCATTTGATGGTGGGCCAAGGCAGGCTGCACAAAGGACAATAGTAAGTGTTCAGCGGAGCCAGCCACTGAGAGGAGATGCTGTGGAATCTGAGGAGCCACAATCAATTCATAGTATTCCACTTGACTGAACTGTAGCTGAAGGCAAGGAATGTCTCCTTCATTGGCTATCCCAAGGGCTACCTCCATGACTTGCTCCAAATCAGGGGTATCCATGGGATAAGCAACTAGGCAGGGACCATTCCTGAGGTTCAGTACAATAGGGATAATAGGCAGGTTGGCAATATCTTCCTCATTAGGAGGACTAGTAATTTCAGGTGAAGCTGGCTCTTGTATAGGCAGAGGCAAAGGACCTAAAAACGTGGATGCAAAAGGGATAACTAAGGGGCTTACAGCCCCTGTAGTGAGCACCATTTTTGTTGTGTTCTGAGGCGCAGCACAGACACACAACGGGAAATCCTAACCTTAGGATTGGATTTGTACTAAGTTTCAGTTAGATGACAGGGAAGGCTATGCAATTACCTTGCGGCCCTGGAAGAATAATCTCTACTAGTTGTGGCTAGAGAGAGGCGCAGAAGTACTGGAGACACAAAGACAAAAATGTGAATAGAACTTAATTTTTATTGGTGAATATGAAATGGAATATATAGTGGTTAGGAATATCACAAAACACTACCAGGACGGTAGTATCACTTGCCACAAGCATGAGTGGGGCAAGTGAGATGCGCAGAGTCAAGAAACCAAACAATTGTATTTCCTGATTCAGTCATCAACTCATTTCAAGAGGCAAAAGCAAAAGCAAGAGATTTGTTTTCAAAATGGCCCACCAAAGGCAAAATTGACACATGGTGAATAGCAGGATTCACAACATGAAGGGTCCCTGCTACATTGCCTGCAACACAGCAGGAAATTTGAAATAAAAATGCCCAACCAACAGCAAGAAGGTGCACGTTGTACAATCCCATCCTGCTAGCATCAACAAGGGAAAAGCCAAGGCGGAGTATAAGAGGGAAGTTCTACCTCTCCCAAATCCCTCAACCTTCCCATCAAACCTGGCCCCAAAGTACACTGCCCTAAAGAGCTGCATAAGGACGCAATTCATATGGTTGTAGCCAACAACCTCTATGCTGTGACTACCTGCTCTCAAACTAAAGTCCGGCACAAAGAGGCTTCCCTGGCTGAATTATCAAAACCATATGCAGCTCAATTACAGGACGCCAGAGAAAACTGCCATTTGCCATGCTCCAACAACACCCCAAACTTGAAGTCAATACAAGTAGCTTTCCCTCTGGAGGAGCTTAAGTCTGCATACCCTGATGTCTGCAAAAGCCTGCTCTGTACCTTGTAGAGTGACAAGGAGAATGGAATACACACATCAAAAAGCCTTGATGACTCTTATATTGATTGTACCTACATTGACATATTGGTTAATAAACATTGCATTTGAGCAATTGTGGATAGCAATGCTCCATTTAACATCATCTCCACTAAGATGATAAAGAAATTGGGTATAGCCCCAGATGTTGACTACAGATTGCCCTTTGGTACAGCTGGCAAAGAACCCACTTACTCTGTGGGAGCATATAGCGCACCACCTATGCAATTTAGCACCATTGTGGTATCTGCCCCAGAAGTTGTACTACCAAACAAACTACAATTTTCTCATAGGCACCTCCTCCCTGGTGAAATATGGAGACATGGCACATTAGGGTCTCACCACCTTTGAAATCCTTGGTCAAACCTTACCCTTGTTCTTCAGTAGGGAAGGTCAAGACACTGCTCCCAAGCCCTGCAAATTTTTCAGCCTGGACTACGCTGACAGAATTATCCCTGTGGAATACAAACTTGTTGGGAAGCATAGACACAAACCTCCTACACAGATTCTGGAACATAAGGGTATTCTGCTGAGGACCAGGTCTGCATTTTTCCTGGACCCTGGACCCCAGAAAATTGCAGAGACTGGGTTATCTGTGGTTGTCCCTGAAGGGCTATATGGAGAAGTCATCAAATCCTGGGGCTGTTCTTGCTTCAAACCATGCATTGTGCTGGGCATTGTTATCCCTGGCTGACAGGAGATACACGTCCTCTTGGCCAACCTCACAAAGAAGACACTTTCTATCAATAAAGACTGTCACAGATCCTGAATGGATTAGACAAAAATTTGTCCATCTAGGGATTAAGCAATGGAACAATTGCGCGGTTGCGCTATTGCATCCTGATTCTACTAGTGATAAAGACGTTTAAAACGCCCCTAAAACAGGTGTTTGATTTGCCTTTTGAACGCACACAAGGCATGGGCTTCACTTCCAGGATTATAAATAGAACAACAAAGTTATTTATATCTACCTCCTTAAGGAAAGCTGCAAGGAGGCAGTTGTTCTCTTGCGCGGGACTTTTAGCTATGCCAATCCACTCTCCTCCATTTGGGAAGTTCTTCTGTCTGTGTCTCCCTGCCTCTGGTAGCAATTCCCCCACCTCACACTATATAAGTGTAATACTATCTAAAAAAAACCAGTTTTGTATATACACCTTATTATTATTCTGTCCTTCATAGGCTGTCACTATACCATCAACAGGTATAGTATTAAGAATAAGGTCACTTACTAACTGTTTGTAGAAACTAGCAACCCTTTGCTGCAACTTTTACGACATTGGCGCTCATGTCTTACAACACCAACAGCCCCCACCCCCGCGGTCCTTTCAATGAGGAGGGAGGAATACCCCTGGCTCAGTTTCCTGCCACTGCTTCTCCTTACCACCAGGCACCGGCCTTTACTGCTGCTAATGTCTATGCTGGGGAAAGAGCAGACGCTCCCTATAGCCTACCCAACCTAAACCAATTCATGCCAGAACATCAACGCCCCCAAGCTATTGTTCTTGGTCAACCACTGCTCCTACAAGCCCCTGTCCCCTTGGAGATGGACGCCAACTCTTCACCTTCCAAGGACGTCATCTGTAATGCCATACCTGGCATGGATGCTGGTGCTGCTGGCAATGGTTCTTGCTCTGAACACCTGGCCATTCAGCAGCCTTCTGCTGAAAACGCCTTGGGTTGCTTTCAGAATCTCTCCCAGTTCAACCCTGACCAGCTCTTCTGTGACCTCCGTACTGTTGAACATATCAAGGACTATCTACACCAATTTGCCCATCCTGTCATATACCACAACCAAATGCACCTGGGTTGCATCTAAAGCCTAGTGCATGACCAGGGAATACTGGTATCTAACCAACAGACGTTCCTCCAGGTTCTGTACTCTGAGCTTGGCAATACTTTCACCACTGTCACCAACACCCAGAACACCATGCTCCACTGGGTTGATGCCATCAAAGCAGGTATAGCTAAGCTAGTTCCAGTGCATGTGGTACAGACCCTCACCCATCAGGGTGTAGATGCCAATTGGATTAGTGTGGTTACAAACCACGTGCTGGAGACTGGCCCCATGGTTCAAAGCCTGACTCATGAGATGGAAGTCTTAGCCAGCTTCCTTGTCACCATCCCCTTGTTCACCCTCACTTCTGCCGCCACCAGCAACTCCCCTTCCAGCGCTCTTCTTGGTCGAGATATCCTTGAGCTCTTTGATCACTACAAGAAGATGCAGACAGAATTGGTCCAGCAGAGTGCCAATCTTGCCTTCCTGTTTGATGGCTACCACACTGTGTCAGAACTTCAGTATTTTCTCAAAATTTGCCAATTTTATGATGGAGCCAACAGCCAGACCCAAGTCAGGAAGGACAATGAAGTAATAGCCTTGCTCCAAGCTGAGCTTGCCACCCACAAAAGCGCATCACCTCTCTGGAAGATGAATTGGATATCACCTGTCAGGAGAACAAGGTCTACCAAGATGAGCTGGACAAGCAACAACTTCTCCTGGACGCCTTCCAGAGCCAATTGGATAGGATGGACAGTAAGATTATGGCTGTCAACTTACAGGCTATGTCCATCAACTCCAAGAGTCACCACAGTCCACTGAGGTCCTCTAGTCCTGAGTTCTATCATAGCTACAAAAGCAATGAGGACCACACTTGGTTGGCTCCTAACGCTGTACAAGTATTAGAGCCAGTACTGGAGTCTGAGGATGACGTCCTAGCCACCCCTGAAGCTTCTGGAGCTGCTCAAAACAGAGAAGGTGAACGCAAAGCCCAGCAAGAGGAAAATTGTTACCGCGCCTCTGAGGCTAGGTTTGCTGCCTCCACTCTCAGCTGTTCCCATCTCACCTGCTCTCCAGTGAGGATCATACCTGCTCCCCTCTAACATGGCTCCAACAACTTCAAGCCCGTCAATCTATCTAAGTTTGACTGCAAGAGCAATGTGGCCATGTTCTTACGTCTGTACCAGAACTCCATGTATGACGCAGACAATGTCATGAGGGACTCCAAAATCATCAGCTGTCTGGATGCTGAGACTCAAACCATTATCTTGCCATGTCTCCCTGAGAATGGCTGGACTTTTGCCAATGTCTCCAGAGCCTTGACAGAAGAATTTGGTAGCCAAGAATCACTCCTCAGTTGTAAGATGGACTTTGCTGACACCAAGTTAAAAGTGGGGGAAGCCCTAGAAGACTTCACTTCTAGGTTCTACCTTGAAGCTCAAACTCGTTTTTCTATGAGTGTGGTGCAGTTTATTGATGTGCAGTCAGCACTCCTTAATGCTGTACTTGTCAACCGGGAACTATCTCTGGCCCTTAAGTCAGGCATTTACAACGCTTGCACTGTACCAGATCTGATGTGCAGTCAGCACTCCTTAATGCTGTACTTGTCAACTGGGAACTATCTCTGGCCCTTAAGTCAGGCATTTACAACGCTTGCACTGTACCAGATCTGATCTGCCTCCTACACACCTACAAGGAGGAGTTCAAAGTCCCTCTTCCTGAAGGCCGCCCTTGCCAGCAATCTGAGCATAGACCCTGCGTGGCTGTCAAGATGCCCAAGCCTTCTGACAAGGTTGGGCCTGCTCCAGTCAACAATGGCCCCCGTACTTGCTTCAAATGTGGTATGGCTGGCCACTTCCTCAGGAATGTAGGAATCCACGCCAAAAGATCCATCATGTAGAAATGGAGGACACTGAGGAGGACTACGCCAAGGACACTGATATTGAGGAGGACAATGAGGACCAGTCAAAGAACTACTAAGCAGCCATGACAAGGAGAAATCCTTGGCTGTCTTTGTAATTTTAACAACCTCATCTCCCCTCATACCACTGCCCCCTGACAAACCAGATCAGAGGCCTGCTGCCTTGCCATTCTCTGGGACCAACTCTAAGGATGAACCCTCTCTGATTGTCTTCAACTCCCAACCAATACATGAGGATGTGGAGTCTGACGGAGTTCAAGAGGACCTCCTTCATTGAGTCCTCACTGTTAACATGCAAACTCATCAGACTATACTTTGCCCTGAGGTGGTTATCCCCCAAATAGCTCAGAGAACAGTATCCTTACCCTATGCTGAACAACTGGCTCAACCAGGCGTTGAAGTCACTCATGAGAAGGACAGTGCTGAACAACTGGCCAAGCTGCTTTGCACTGTAAACATCTCAGCACCGCTAGTATCCCTCAAGTAAGTAAGCCCAGCTGTGGGAGCTGCCATGGCTACCTTCCTGGAGAAGTTCAAAGAACTAAGCGTACACCAGGTCTTGAAGATTGAGGAGATCAGAGAGGACTTCCAGGATTGCACCTATATCAACCTGGTAGTGAACAAGACTCATGTCTGGGCCATACTGGATACTGGTGCCCCTGGAAACATTATATCCTTGTGTCTGGTTAAGAAGCTTAAGCTGGCACCGGACTTGGCCTACCATGAAGAGTTTGGTACTGCTGGGCCACTGACCACTAGAGCAAGAGGAGCCTACTCTTCTCTCCCTCTTTGCTTTAGGAAGCTAATGGTCACTGCTCCTGCTATAGTCCTGGAAAACAACAGCTATGACATTCTTATTGGGACTAGCTTCATGGTTCAGTATGGCACTGTGACTAACCATGGAGACCATACATTTGGAATATTGGGCCATTCCATACCCATGTTCTATCATGACAATTGCCTGTCTGACCTGCCCTTACAATGTCTGCACTACGTCAATCTGGAGTACGCCAACGGAGAGTTTCCAGTTGCTTATACACTGCGTAGTAAGAAGGTCAAGGTGCTATCTCTCTCAATTGGGGAAGACAAGGGTATCCCAGTCTACACCTCCTGTAATGTGACTATCCCACCTGGCGCCCAGGTGATCCAAAATACAGGCCTCTTGCTGGCTCTACCAGCTGCACTCATGGAGAAATATTTGGCATCCCTAATGCCTCCAGACTAGAACCATAGGTTGCACCAGGAATCCTCATGCCAAGTGAGAAGGAGGTACTCATACTCTTGGCCAACATGAGTTGTGAAGCTATGGTTATCTCCAAACACCAACTTCTGGCTTATATACAACTGGAAGAGCATGATAACCTGCAGGAGACTGCCCCCTTTGCAGACTTCTCTGAGTTGGGTCTACCCTGTGAGCAACCACTGGTGCTATTGGTCATAAGCCGCGACTCTCTATCTGGCCTCTCTTAAGAGCAGAAGAATCAAGCTATGGATCTCTTTGCCTAGTATAAAGATGTGTTTGCCAAGGATGATTATGACCTGGGCAAGGCTGCAGATGTTGCTCATCATATTGACACCCAAGGCAGTCCACCCATCCGCTCCATATATATACAGCGCAGTCAAGCCAATCATGCCATTGCTAACAAAGAGCTTTAGAAGCTATTGGGATCTGGCTTACTGGTCCCCAGTAAAAGCCCTTGGGCTTCCCCTCTCCTGATTGTCAAAAAGAAGGATGGCAGTAACCGTGTGGTGATTGACTACCGTTGACTGAATGCTGTTACCAAGAAGGATTCATATCCCCTCCCTTGTATTGACAATACCTTGGACCAACTGGGTGGCACTAAGTTCTTCAGCGCCATGGACCTTATCAGTAGGTACTGGCAGATTGATCTACCCCCTGCTGATCAAGAAAAATGTGCAATAATCACTGACCAAGGGCTACTCCAACCCACAAGGATGCCTCAAGGTCTGTCCAATGCCCCAGCTACCTTTCAACAGGCTATGGATGCAGTGATGGGCAACCTCAAACTCACCAGTGTCTTGGTCTACCTGGATGACATTAATTTATTCTCCCAAACCTTTAATGATCACCTACAACACTTGGAGGAAGTCTTTCAGAGGTTACTTGCAGCTAATCTCAAGCTCAAGCCACGCAAGTGCAACTTCTTCAAGGAGCATCTTGAGTTCCTGGGGTTCATCATTAGCCAAGATGGACTCTGCCCTGTACCTATGAAGGTGGAAGCCATTGAGAAAATGCAGATCCCAGCCAATAAGCAGGACGTGCAGGTCTTCCTGGGGATGATTGGGTACTACCACCGCTTCATCCCCAACTTTGCATCCCTGGGTGATCCCCTTTTTTAGCTTCTCCGAGCTTATAAGGAATTCTTCTGGAGCCCAGCATGCCAATCTGCCTTCAATGCTCTCAAAGAGACACTGATTGCAGCCCCTGTGCTGGCCTATCCTGACTTTTCCAAGCTGTTTGTGGTTCATACAGATGCTAGTCTGACAGCAATTGGGGGTGATCTATCTCAACTGGACTCTCAAGGACTTGAACACCCTGTTGGATACTGCTCACATACGCTTAATGTTCATGAGAGGAACTACACTGTCACCAAACAAGAGTGTCTGGCTGTGATATACTCCTACCAACAATTCAGAGTCTATCTCCATGGGGTACATTTCAAAGTTGTAACAGACCATGCCTCCTTGCAATGGCTGAAGACCCTCAAGGACCCCAAAGGAGGTCTGGCGCGTTGGGCCATTAAACTTCAGGCTTATGACTACAAGATTATTCATTGAGCCAGGGCAGCCCACCAGAATGCTGACTGTCTCTCCCGTCTTCCCACTGTTGCCTTAGTATCCTCCATGGCTGACATTCTCTATGACAAGCTTATGGAGGATCCTTCTTTGCGGGGAGAGGAGCCAGTAGAGATACAGAGGGCTCTCAAGAAGCTAGCTGTTGATACCAAGGTATCTAAGGGACAACTCCTGAAGCTTTGTGGAGACTCTTGGCTACCCTACATACGCCCATCCCTATGCATGGACTCAGTGGTGGTCACTCACAAGACTACTGGCTATGGTGGCATACAGAAGACGTTAGCTCTGCTACAGCAGCACTGCTTCTGGGAAGGAATGCACACTGACGTAGTGGATACACTAGCCAACTGTCATGACTGCAACATTGAGAGGCCTAAGGTTGTTAAGTTTCAACACAGACTTGTACGCCCTGGGTTTGCCTTCCACATTGTAGCCATTGACTTAGTGGGCCCCCTGCCAGCTACCAACAGTTGCAACAAGTTCATCATTGTGGTGGTTGACCATCTGACTAAATGGGTAGAGGCCAAGGCAATTCCCAACCAATCTTCACTGGTGACAGCCACGTTCATCCTGGATAATATCATATACAAACATGGTTGCCCCCAGATCCTGCTGACAGACAATGGTACCAACTTCACCAGTTATATCATCCCCTGCCTCAACCAACTGATGGGAATCCGTGGGACACTATTCACTCCTTATCACCCACAGACAAATGGCATGGTAGAGCGCACTAATGGGAGCCTGGTCCAGATACTCCAGAAGCTCAGTCACCAACATAAGACTGAATGAGATACCTTCCTGCCTGCGGCCACCTTTGCATACAACATTGGGTACCATTGGGCCACTGGCAAGCTGCTCTTCCAACTGCTCTATGGCCGGCAACCAGGACTTCCCCCTTTACTATATTCCTTGGTAAAGCCCAGCCTGGCTGTATCCCCAGAGGTGTACCTCAACAAGCTGGTTTAAACCCTTATTTGCTTGCAATCAGAGGCCTACACTGTAAACTTAAATAATAAGTTGCAGGACCTAGAACAAGCTGTATCCAAACGCCCTGCCTTACCCACTTACCTGGTAGGAGACTCAGTCTACTTCTTCAGCAATAGAGGGTACAGCCGCAAATCCAAACTTGCCTCCCTTTGGCAAGGTCCAGATCAAGTTATCCAGAAAACTGGCCCTGACTCCTACACCCTTAAGGAGCCCCATTCTGGGCAATTGATCACTAGAGTACACGCTCAGTATATGTGTGCTGCTCCTAGTGACCAAGAGTAAGCCCCAATGAGGACAATAACCTGAAAAAACAAAAGCCTAATTAAAAAATTCCATGGGTTGTTGTCCTGTTTGCAATAGTGTTGCACCAAAGTATGAGGAATAAGAATAAAAGAACAAGGTGTTTATTAGAGACTGACAAGACTCTTCCAGTACAGCACCAACTGTTCTACCACCTGAATGACAGCCAAGAAACACAAATGGTTGCCTACAGATCCACAAAGCCAATGACCAAGGATTGGGCAACAAACCCCCACCAAGCAAGACACACAATTGACCCCAATGTTCACAGGAAAGGCAACCCCCAAGAAGATACAGTCCCACATAAGACTCTTGCAAAGGGCATACCCTACTGGGACCTGACCACCCACCCTGTAGAATACGGACAAAGTCCACTCAAGGAAGACCCCCATGTTCTCCTCCCTCTTGTTATCACAGCAGTTGGTTCCTCAAAGAACAAGGTTGCCCGCCATCACCATTGGCATAAGATGGGCAGTCCCCTCCACTGTGTATGACTTCAAAACTTCCTGGAAGGCTTGCCAAAGACGTTGCTCAAAATTGTCAGAGGTTTTCCAACTGACTGGTTGAGCGTCAGTAGCCCCAGGTGTTGCCCAAGTGCAAAGGACTGACTTCACTATGTTGGATACCGTCCCCTGTTGCAAGACTGAAAGGCCTTGACCCTCAAATTGGAATTCCTTCAGCTGAGCCTCCAAGTATTCTTCTGCTGCCTGCATAGAGAACTGCCAATGTATACTGTTACCCCTTTGCAACCCAGTTCCTGTCACCTCCCTGGGCTCATTCAAAGCTAGGAGCAGCGCAGCAAACAATGGGTTTGTCCCCCCTAAGGCCAGCTGAGGCACCAGTAGCTGATCTAAGTGAACCCCCAAGTCCAGGTAGCTGCTGTCCACATCATGCAGGACTACTTGCTTCCCTGCTGCCTTCATCACCTCCACTAGCCTGGTATGCTTGCGCCTCCTTGGAATTACCACTTGCACCTTCTTCAAGACTCTTCTTGTGACTCTTCTAGAGGGACTGTTCACCATAGCCGTCACCTTGAGGCACCAGCCATTTTTAAACCTGTTGTCTAATCCAGTGGAGGGAAATGTTGTAGATCCTGAATGGATTAGACAAAAAGTTGTCCATCTAGGGATTAAGCAATGGAAAAATTGCGCAGCTGAGCTATTGCATCCTGATTCTACTAGTGATAAAGACATTTAAAACGCCCCTGAAATAGGTGTTCAATTTGCCTTTCAAATGCGCACAAGGCACAGGCTTCACTTCTGGGATTATAAATAGAACAACAAAGTTATTTATATCTACCTCCTTAAGGAAAGCTGTAAGGAAGCGGTTGTTCTCTTGTGCGGGACTTTTAGCTGTGCCAATCCAATCTCCTCCATTTGGGAAGTTCTTCTGTCTGTGCCTCCCTGCCTCTGGTAGCAATTCCCCTGCCTCACACTATATAAGTGCAATACCATCTAAATATATACCAGTTTTGTCTATACACCTTATTTTTATTCTGTCTTTCATAGGCTGTCACTATACCATCAACAGGTATAGTATTAAGAATTAGGTCACTGACTAACTGTTTGTAGAAAATAGCAACCCTTTGCTGCAACTTTTACGACAAAGACCAAGTGGTAGGCTTCTTACACTTATACCCCGCAGAGGAACTATCTGAGGTTAAGGGATTTGGTATATTCAAGGAAATGGGTATACCAGACAATCCTGAACCAGTAGTCAACTTGACTACACCCCTAGCAGACCTTTTCTCCCTTGGTCCTGAGGAGCAAGCTCAGGCATCATTGCTGTTTGAGAAGTACCGTTTAATCTTTGCTGAAAGCAATCATGATATGGGTTGTGCTGAAGGAGTAACCCACCAAATGGATACAGGATCTACTCCTCCAATCCACATGCGCCCCATACAACAATCAAAAGCAAACAAAGAGGTTGTCTCAGATGAAGTCAGCAAACTGCTGAAATGAGGCATGCTGATCCTGTCCAAAAATTTTGGGCATCTCTTAACCTGATTTTCAAGAAGAAAGATGGCTCTAACCAAGTTGTCATTGACTATCAACGCCTCAACAAGGTCACTAAAAAAGACTCATACCCCTTGCCTCCCATAGATGGCGCATTAGACTGCCTTGGAGGCGCCAAGTACTTCTCTACCATGGACCTCATATTGGGCTATTGGCAGATCAAACTACCCCCCAAAGAACAAGAAAAATGTGCCATCATAACCTCACAAGGAATATCCCAACCAACAAGGATGCCGCAAGGGCTGTGCAATACTCCTGCAACCTTCCAGCAAGCTATGGACACCATACTTGGTGACCTTAAATTCTCCTTTGTCCTAGTGTACTTGGATGACATCAATGTCTTCTCTATTACTTTCACCAAGCATCTAGCTCACCTGGAAGAGGTCTTCAAGAGGCTAGTGACCGCCAATCTTAAGATAAAGCCGCACAAATGCCAGTTCTTCAAGGACTAGCTGGAATACCTGGGCTTTGTCATAGATAGTCAGGGCCTGCGTCCCCAGCCTGCAAAAACTGAAGCCATATCTAAGATGAAGCAACCTGAGTCAAAACATGACGTACAGGTCTTCATGGGAATGGTTGGTTACTATTGACATTTAATCCCCCGCTTTGCAGCCATTGGAGAAACTCTCTTCCAATTGCTAAAATCAGGAGTTGACTTTGAATGGAGTGAGCAATGTCAAGGAGCCTTTGACAAACTAGGCTTGGCCTTGTCAAGCAACCCTGTTCTGATGTACCCAGACTTTGACAGACCATTTGTGATCCATACCAACGCCTCACTTACAGCAGTTGGGGCTGCACTATCCCAACTTGACAACAAGGGACTTGAACACCCTGTAGCATATGCTAGTAGAACACTAAATGTTCAGGAACACAATTATACAGTGACAGAGCGCAAATGTCTGGCAGTCATCTACGCATGCAAGAAATTTTGGGTCTACATCCATGGTGTACAGTTTCCTGTGGTCACAAACCACGCGTCCCTAGCTTGGCTCCAGAGCCTCAAGGAGCCAGAAGGCCAACTTTCCTGATGGGCGCTGAAGCTACAGGCCTTGGACTATAAAATCCTCCATTGCCCTGGCAGCAAGTACCAGAATGCAGACTGCCTATCCCGCTTACCCACTGTGGCCTTAGTGAGCCCATTAGCAGATCAGCTGTACCGCAAAATGATGACTGGGAAGTTTAGTGGCAAGCCCAAGAAAGTTCAGCATATCCTAAAAGACCTTTGAAAGGATACATTACTATGCAATGGTGTGCTATACAAGCTGGTGGATGGCAAGGAACACATATTTCCTCCTCCCTCCAAAAGGACTAGCATTGTTACGGCTGCTCATAAGGCAACAGGTCATGGTAACTTTTGGAAAACCAAGGAGATCCTGTCTTGCACCTACTTCTGGGAAGCAATGAATTTCAACATTCAAGAGACAATTGACTGCTGTATCAAGTGCCAACGGAATAAGCCACTACAAAAAGCACAACTTACCAAATGATGCAACCCCATTTTGCCTAGCATACCATATTGATGGATGTAGTGGGACCACTCCCACATAGCGGCCCTGGCTTTTGTTATGTGATAGTGGCTATAGATCACCTCACTAAGTGGGTGGAAGCCTGGCCCCTAAGGAAGGTAGATGCTCCTTCCACTGCACAGTTTGTATTGGACGCCATCATACTTTACCACGGCTGCCCACAGTTCCTACTCTCAGATAATAGGACTAACTTTACGGCTTCAGTAAGGTTGAGAGTGAGCAACCTCATGGGAGTTTGTGGGGTACTCTCCACTCTATACCACCCTGAAACCAACGGGATGATGGAACGCGCCAATGGTATCCTAACCCAGATCCTCCAGAAATTAGCTTCATGTACATCTTCCTGGGAAACATACTTAGGAGCAGCAGTGTCTGCGTACAAAATTTTGCTTCACTCTACTACAGGAGCATCTTCATTTCAACTGATGTATGGCTGCCACCCTGCCATTCCACCTGTCCTATACTTGGCCACAGGTGACCCTGGGCAACTTATCTACAATCAGTACCTAGGACAACTTGCTGACACCCTCATCAAATTACAGGTATCTGCTTTTAGCAACACAGCTATCAAGACCCAAGCCAGATTTGAGAGGGACTCCGCTAATAGAGCTCTGTTGCCTTCTTTTGAGGTAGGGAAGAGGATCACATTCTGCAATACTCAAGGGGTGGGTAGATCCCACAAACTAGACAAGATATGGTTGGCCCCTTTGAGATCATAGAGAAAACCTCACCTGACGCCTACACCATCAAGGATAAGGATAGGGGACACATATTCAACTGTGTACATGCAAAGTTTTTACGTCCATTCTGCACCCCAAAGTAAGGGCCTAATTAAACACTATCTGAACTTGTCATAAAAGAAAATAGCATAAGTAATATAAGCACATTATATAATTCATAACAAGAAAAATATAAAAAGATGTAAATAATATAAAAAGATATAAAAAACATAAAAAGATATAGAAAGTGCATTATATTGAAAAAGGACATAGTCCTAAGAAACTTTATTACTGAGTGCTCTCCTCAGGCTCCTCAGGGACATGGCAGGTGGTTGCCTCCACATAGTCACCAAAAGCGTGGGTGGCCACCACCTGATAAAGGACAACAACGTTCCAAAGCCACATATGTTGCGCCTTGGGGGAGAGCCGCTCCCAGTGCATGATTGGCACAGTCAAGGCCAGCTCCCTATCTTCCAGGCGACCCAGACTACACTTGATAGTGAAGCACGCCCCCAACACCAGGAACTCCACAATAAATCCCTCTGAGGGATAGTCAACTGGAAGACCCCGCTGATGACACAACACTTCACAATGGTAGAACTCCAGGATGGCCTGCATCTGGGCCAAGGAACCACAAGGAAGAAAAGGCTTAGGGACCAGAAAAAGGTTATCAAACAAAGCCATGTAGGGAAGATACTGGGCAGAATCCCCAGTCTCCAGCTTTTCCAAGGTCAGGTTTATGAAAGCAGCCAGTTAATTATGCTGGTGATCAGCACACCAAAGACCTCACTGATAATTAGAGTTGGGACTGGGCCCCCAAGCACGGGACCAGACTTGCACAACTGCACAGTTGAAATCTATCACCCGTGAATACTTGACATACAATGCCACATTAGAGCAAGGCAGCTCCACTAAGACCCCCTCCAGAGGCCAGGCCAGCTCACAAAGGGCTACAGAATAAACAGCAGGAGGGTGATACTGTTCATAGTGTCAAAGACAGGAGTGAATATCCACCCCCTGCCCACAAGACAGAAGGACAAAGAGGAACTCACTCAGAAGCTCATAGCCCTGAAACAGGCTATTCACCTCAAAGTATGCATGATCTGGGTTGTAGGTGAGGATCACAGACCCCATCAAGGCCAGATCAGGCATGTAAGGCACAGTAGGTGAACAGGGAACAATTGCTCTGGCCCGCCAAGCCTCAGGATCCACCAAGGAAGCCCAATGGGCACCCATAACCACCAAAGAGGAACAACTTCCCTGCTTGTCCTCCTGCTGTCACAAGTGACAAACTCCTATTGACCATGCTTACTGGAAAACCTCAACTACAGGATTTGAACCCAGACACCCTGCGGGCTGCCAGCCTGCAGATTTTTGGGCAGGAACCAGAACAGGATTTAACTTTGGAAAATCCTTTAAAGCTTGACAAGTCAAAATCATCTACATTGACACCCCCACGTTAAATGCTCCTGTTAACTCAACCAATCAGCGGACAGGCCTAGCCATAAAACCCAAAATAACTTGGGCCACCACAGAAGGGGAAACAAAGAAACTTCCTATAGAACATGGGCCGCCCAGAGATGATCAACCCCACAATCCAACAAGGGAATTCAAGTATTCTCAGTTCAAACCAGCCAATGAATTAACTCCTGCAATGGATGCCACCAAGGACTAGAAAAACCTGGTATACAATAACACCTGGGCCAAAGAAATTTTTGAAATTTTACCCATGACAGATGGGCATACTTATACCCTGGACTGCCAGGAAGTTGCACATTGCCATTCTTGCAATAAAGTGACATGGACCTTTGGTTCAACCAGTTTATTCCACATTTGATATTAGTTCTATTTCATTTATAGTCTACCTCCTGCGGGTTTGCACCTCACACTCATCAATCCCAAGAAACTGCAGACCGGCTGCCCAACCTTTATTGTCCACCAGGAGCTCCCTACGGCCCAGTAAATTTTGCCAAGTACCCCCCACCCTGTGTATTTGGAGTTCATACTAGAGGAAATCCTAATCTACAAACCTGAGGCAAGAGCTAGAGAGATCAAGACTGTTTACAGGGAAGGCCACAAAATCACTATACCTCCCCTGCTATTCTGCAACAAGTACAACCACCCCCTGTGTATTTGGTCCCAATGACTCTGCCTCTCACCCTGCGGCCTAACCGCCCACAAGAATCTGTTGCTGCCCATGAATTCAATTCCGCCCAAATATTTGGAGTGATGTACATCATTCTTACCCGCTTGATAGATTTTATGGTACCTGCCAGTGGACCTTGGGCTCTCGGGCAAATTGTTATCTTATATTGTAAAGTTGGCCCCAACCTTGTGGTGGGCCCTCCCTGCCGGGCTTGTGGGCTGTCCGCCTGCAAGTTCCCAGGAACCCCCCACAGGCTGGATCCCTGACACCTGCTCCAAGATGGGGTTATGCAGGCAATGGAAAGGATTAGTGACCACAGTTGTGGCAAAGGAAAGCTCTGAGCAAGTATCATTTTCTTGAGTGCACAATAAATGCCACCCATAGAATTAGAGGCAGCGCGCCTCCTTGCTCTGCCAATTAAACTCCTGCTGGTGCTCCTCTGTCATGGTTGCCAGGAACTCCTGGTACTGAGATGGGAGGAATTTGTTGAAAAAGCCATATGCCTGACTCTCTTCTTACCCTCCCTATTTATGGTCAAGAGGGGGGGAATTTGAGATTAGGCTGATTGACCACAAATGATCAGGCTAATCATTGCACATAGATCTTAATCAGTTACATGCTGTATTATCACTTGGTTATCTTTTTATTAAGTGTAGTAACTGTACTCCTTATAATCATTAGTTTATTATAATATATATGACAGTTATACGCCGTTTAATTGTTAGTTTATTATGGTGGATGCAACAATTATACACCATATTATCACTTGATTATCATTCCAATGTGTAATTATCATATGTTGTATATTACTAGTTTATTATATTTGATGTAGCTATTATGTGCCATATAATTGTTAGCCAATATAATGATTATCACTGATTACACGTTGTATAATCATAAAATCATCAATTGTGTATCTCCCATTTTACCCTACTGGACGTTGTATCAACTCAGTCTCACTCAGCCTATTAGGCTTATATGAGTATATCAAACAAGTGATGTGCAAATGGCTAGGAAATACCAAGTTCAAATCAGCATTACACAGCGTATAATTGAGTTCCTTATTGGTTTGGGTCAGCATTACATACAGGATAATCCACAAGTCGATATTGGACTGAGTCCGCTATTATATGGTGTATAATCCTCAACTTGACCCATTGCATAATATGCAGAAGGCTTAGTTGCCAAAAAAGGATCAATGATTAAGCCCTGCAAATTGAATGCCAGAATTCTACCTTTCAATGTTGGAGGACAGATTAGGGACCATTTATAAGTATCAACTAAATATGGCGTAGTTTCTAAGCGCAATAATAGGCGTGCAAGATACAGAAAATCAATAAATGACAGTAGGCTAGGTCAAGAAGAGCGTAGGCTGTAGCTGAAGTGCCATGTATGCCTGCTAAGGCCAGTAGCAACACACGTGCCAAGGACAGCCAATCAGGATAGGCGCAGCCAGCAAAGATGAACCTATTGCAAAGGTAGACACTGAGAACTGTCTGAAAGGACAAGAACAAGGGTTGTTGCAGTATATATTGATACAGACGCCTGAAAGGATAACAACAAGTTCTTAGTTACACCTGGATAGATTGCAGCCGCTGGCTAGATTGTACTCCAGTTTCAATAAACATAATTATCTTCAAAGTTCTATTATATTGTAATCTGTAGTGCTCTTGCATAGGATTAGGTAGAGTACATTGGCAAGGCTAACATCTATCTGTAGCTTTGAACATACCAGCAATAACCCAAGTTGCTCAACACAGATAATTTCAGTTCTTGTTGTTTAACTATGTAATAAATGAACCTTTACTTGACAAGCTAGTAAATAAACACATTTTAAATCATATTTTACTATTTGATGTGTTTGCTTACTAAAACTACTGTATTATAATATATTTACATATATTATTACTAATTTAAATATTAAAATTTAAATATTAAAAGTTAAATATTAAAAGTTAAATATTAAAAGTTAAATATTAAATATTAAAGGTTAAATATTTAAATTTAAGTATTAAAAGTTAAATATTAAATATTAAAGGTTAAATATTTAAATTTAAGTATTAAAATTTAAATATTAAAAGTTAAATATTTAAATTTAAGTATTAAAATTAAATATTAAAAGTTAAATATTTAAATTTAAGTATTAAATTTAAGTATTAAAATTTAAATATTAAAATTTAAATATTTAAAAATAAAAAATTAAAAAATATAAAAGTTAATTTGCAAGGGAAGATAATTTATTAGGGAGATGCAAATTGCAAAGGGAATGCAATTATTCCAGAGAATTATACCCCAAAATCAAATTTTCAGCTAGAGCATCTAATTGGATCCACGTACTCTTCTGTACGTGGTGGACAACCCTGGATGCAAATTGCAAGAGGGGTGGCGCCCTGCACCCCGGGGGTTGCCAAACACTTAATAAAAGGGAGTCAGGCAAGCAAATCAATCAGCAGATTCTTTTTGGGAGGCACGTAAAACTCATATAGCAATGCCAGTGCAAAGGATTTTTACATGACATGCTTGACTGTCCTATACTCCTGTGGTGTCTTCTGGTGTTCTAGTGCTAATTGGCATATATCAAGTTGTATAGGTACATACTCCAACTTTTTAATTCTAGTTTTTAATATACAATTAGTAGGATTCTTAGGTATACTGATATGTGAATCCTTTGTGATGTATATTTTTCAGAGAACATGCATAATTTCTTGTATATTTGAACTAATCTGTTGATATAGGATGTTTAACTGAACTTGAAGATGGTTCTGGGGGGTGCCTGACTTGTATCTGCCCCCCATGCCTCAGCAAACAAAATAAATAAAAGTTTAAATGTATTCACAAGGACTGCTTCCCCAAATTTATTTGATAATACTGATAAGAAGCGCCTTTTGGGGAAGCTTCAAATATGGAATTAAGAAAGAAGAGAAGTATATTTTATTGTGTGATACTTTAGACTTATATAGACTTGACAGTGGCGGGGATTTAGTTGGATTCAAACTAGGGGTTGGTCATGTGCAAGATGGGTTTGAGCCACTGGATACTTGGACAGTCATGTGATATTGCTTGGTTATCATTCTTGATATGTCAAACAGTATATTGGAAGGGCACCAAATCAGGCAATGGCTGGACGTTAAGTAGGTTGATGGTAGCCAGGATGCTTGTACATCCAGACCCTCAACACCCCCCTTAAGGGGTTACTCTGGTGCATCAGGAGGAGTTTTTATTTTCACAGCTGCCGCCTGATGCTCCTGGAGCTGTTTACTAGTTGAAACCAGTCTGGTCAAATGCTCTCCTTTACTGAGGCGGAGACAGGTTCTGTGGTATTTCTTGACAATTGGGGTTTTGGCACTTTGGAACTTTACTAGATAGGTGCTGTGATCTGGTCTGTACTTGACAATTCTTCCTGGTCCCTGGTGTACCAAATCTAGTTTCTTTCTGTTGCCAGCTAGAACCCAGACAGGGGAGTTGATGGGAAGTGGTTCCTCTGTGGAGGTTATCTTTTGTGTTTTAAGCCTCTTTATTTCTGCTATTTTAGCTTTAAGGCAGATGTGTTGTATATTTGGTGCTTGTTCTACAGTGGGGGGTTTCCTGGGGGGATCTTTATGTATGGCTGTTTGTTGTGGGTGATTATTTCTGGTTTGTACCCGTAAGTTAGCTCAAACAGTGAATAGCCTGTTCCTTGATTGGTGCAGACTTGGGATACTAGTAATGCCTGTTTCACATATAGTGGCCATGTATCTTTGGCTTTGCCATCCATTTTTTTCTCTAGGGTCCTGATAAGGCTGCCGTTGAGGTGTTCCACTCTGCTGTTGGCCTGTGGCCTGTACAGAGAGGTTGTGGAGTGTTTAATGTTTTGGATTTTAAGTTGTCATTTACTATGTGACCTGATAACTATGTTGCTCCATCAGTTATGATGTAGTCTGGAGTGCCATATTTGGCTATAATTGCTTTGTTAATGAAACAATTGATGATTTCTGCTTTATAATCCTTTGTTGCCCAGCAGATGGGCCAGCGTGTGGCAAAGTCAATAGCTATAATTAAGAAATGTCAGTTTGTTTTTGTTTCTGGGAAGGGGCCCACTACATCCAGTCCCCAAAACTTGAATGGTTCAGGTTCTGGTACTGGGTTGACCATTGGCTGAGGAGCCTTTGTACTGGTGCATTTCTTGCACACTGTGCACTTTATCAGAACATCAACTGTATCCTGTTTGAGGTTGGGCCACCATACTATCTCTTCTAGTGTGAGGTATAGGTTGTTAGCCTTTGTATGTCCTAATAGGCGGTGATGTCTTAGTATGGTGTCAACTCTTTGTGCAAGTGGGATGTACGGGACATGTTTGTCATTAACAATTTGGTATACTGTGCCATTTGATACATGGAAATACTTTTTGTTCCTTACTAATGTATTGTGGGTCAGTTGATATGTTGAGGGGTCTTTCCATTTGGTTTTATACTCAGTGCTGTACAGGTTAGGCCATTCAGGGTCCAGGTGGTCAGGGTGATCCTCTCTAGGCTGACATAGTCTAGAGAGAGCATCAGCCGTGACCAGCTCTGCCCCCTTTTTGTATTGGATGTCCAAAATAAGTTTTTCCAGCAAGGACATCCATTTGGCTTGTTGCTGTACAAGTGTGTTCTGAGGTTTGAAATATATTAAGGATTTATGATCAGTTAGTACTTGGACGTTTAAATGTCCTTCTAAGTAACTTTCCATTTCTTGCATGTGTGATATATTGCTAGTAATTCCTTATTGTTTATTGGGTATCTCTGCTCAGTATTAGTTAGTTTTCTGCTTTCATAACATACTGGCAGGAAGTCTTGCTGCCCTGGCTGGCAAATGCGCAGGACTGCGCCAATGGCGGTGTCACTGGCATCTGACTTGAGCTTGTAGCATCTGTAGTTATTAGGGTATTGCAAGATTGGTGCTTCAATCAGAGCTTGTTTTAATAATTAGAAATTCTTGTCACATTCTGGTGTCCAGATTAATTTCTTTTTGGCATTACCCTTAGTTAAGTCATAGATTGGTGTGGTTAGTTTTCCAAAGTCTTTGATGTATTCCCTTAGGTAAGCTACCATACCAATAAAGCATCTAACTTGTTTAACAGAGGTGGGGTGTTGCATGTTATTTATGGTTTTAATTTTGTCTGTATCTGCTTTGATGCCACCGTCAGAGACAATGTTGCCCAAGAACAAGAGTTTCTTTTCCATAAATTGGCACTTACTTGGTTTTGCATAAAGTTTGTGCTTTGCAAGTCAATTGAGTGTCTTGCAGACATGTGTGAGGTGTTCCTCTTTTTTTTGAGAATATGATGATATTTTCAAGGTAGCATAATGTATTTGAGAGGTCATTTGGCGCTTGGTTCATCATGGTGACAAATGTTGCGGGAGCGTTGGTCATCCCAAAGTTCATTACTCTACATTCAAAGTATCCAAATTGTGTACAAACTGCGGTTTTGGTATGTCCTTTTTTTTACTTCAACTTGGCTGTAACCTGAGGTGAGGTCAATTTTGGAGAAAAATTTGGCTCCTGAGAGTCTTGCAAACAGATCCTCTATAAGTGGAAGAGAGTATTTATTCTTTACTGTGCTTGCATTTAGTACTCTGTAGTTGGTTACTAGATGCAGAGTGCCTTCCCTTTTCTTTACAAAGAACACTGCTGCCCCCCCACGGGGATTCAGACGGGCAGATAAAGCCTTTAGCTAGGCTGTCCTCAATGTGTGTTTTGAGGGTTTGGGTCTCCATGGGGGAGAGTCTGTAGAGGGGTGCAGGTTTGGGCATGGCTTTACATAGGTTGATGCCATGTTTGACCTCCTGTTTGGGGGGTGACTCAGTGAGTTCTTCTTTGAATACATGGGTGTATTCATTTAGGAGTGCTGAAAGTTCTGGGCATTGGATCTTGGTTGTTTGCATGTTATTGAACTAAGTGTACCTCATTATGTGGAAGGTACTATCTTTGGTTAGACGTTCTGAGTTATCTTGGTTTATGACCTGGACAAATACTGTGTCTCTTAGAATGAGGTCATTGGGTTCTTTGAGGATGTTGAAATTGACTCTGTTGTGTTTGATGGTCATGGTTTTTGTTTTCCAACATATGCTGGGGTTCACTTGGATGAACCAGTCCATGCCTGCTACAATGTTGTAGCTTATGTTGTTCATGGCAAGTTCTTTGATGGACGTTTGTATTCCTTGGAGGTCAATTCTGAAGGGAGTTGTTTTGCCTTCAAGTAGAACTTTTGATTTATCTGCCATTCTGGCGTATTTGAAGTTGGATTTGACAACTGGTATTTTGTACTTAGTTACAAAAGGTTTGCTAACCATAGTGTGTTGTGCACCAGAGTTGAATAAGATTATATGTGTATGTGGTTTTTAAGTGCATGGATAGACAAGAAGTTGTGAGCAATCTTTAATTTTTAAGTTCATGAAAATGGAGGATTGCAGGACACAGGGGATGCAAGCAGCAAAGTTTGTGCCTTGGTACAGTTTCTTGTCAAGTTGGGGGAGACAGGGGAACTTAAACCTGTTCCCCCTCCTCATTTCCCTGTTCCTCTGTTTTGAGACCTTCAAGATCAGGGAATGTGGGGTCAGATTCATAGCGGGTTGCTGTTTCTGCATTGCTAACTTTGGTGGTGTCCTCTTTCTTGGGAAGGGAGTGGTTTGCGCTTTGGCTGCAATTGCCATTGTTGCAATTGGAGTTGCTATTGTTATGGTTGGTATTCTGGCATTTGTTACCATTGGATTTTTCTCTGCTATTGCTGTTGCGTGCAGCATATTCCATGTTTGCGCGTTTTCTTTGCACTTGGCTTCTGCAATGAGCGTGGGCATGGAGGTATTAGCCTCTGTGTAGATGAGGCAGCAACAGAGGGTTTCATTCTGTTGATGAATGATGCTTTGGTGTGTACGTTATTGGCTTGTGCTGGGTTTTGGATCATGCAATATATTTCCTCAAATTCATTGGCGTAAGCTGTGAGAGTGGTCTTCTGAGGAAGATCCCTGAGCTGTATTGCAATGTCTTGGAGGGATTTGGTGATGCAGAAATTGTGCGTGATGTCCACTTTGAACTCTTCCCAGTTGTCAAGCTGGTTGTCAGTTTGTGAGCCACCCCAGGTGGCAAACCAGTTAGCTGCAGCCTTGTACAGGCGCTTTCTGACTTCCTGGACCCATTTCTCATGGGGGATGTGGCAGGTGCAGAGTTTAGCAGCTGTGTGGTCTAGCCAGTTGATGATGTTTTCTTTGTTTTTACCAAAACGCTTGTTGATACCAATGCATTTGGTGTTGGTCACTTCACCTGTGATAGGTGGTTGTGCGTTTGTTTGTGGTTGAAGAGAGCAACTGTATTGAATTATCTTGGTGCATGCTTTGGGAATGACCAGACCTTCAAATATGGTGCATCCACTAGGTATATCCTCATTAATGTTGTGGGCGCAGAAGTACGTTTTCCAGGTCTCCTGGGATGTGGCCTGATTGAGTACGTGAGCAAAGGTGGGCAGGTTTTGATCAGTCATTTTCTCTTTCATGGGCGTGGTCAAAAAACTGTAGCTGCTACCAGTGATAAGGAGCGCCTTTTGGGGAAGCTTCAAATATGGAATTAAGAAAGAAGAGAAGTATATTTTATTGGATAATACTTTAGACTTATATAGAATTGACTGTGGCGGGGATTTAGTTGGATCAAACCTAGGGGTTGGTCATGTGCAAGATGGGTTCAAGCCACTGGATACTTGGACAGACATGTGATATTGATTGGTTATCATTTTTGGTATGTCAAACAGTATATTGGAAGGGCACCAAATTGGGTGATAGCTGGATGTTAAGTAGGTTGACGGTAGCCAGAATGCTTGTACATCCAGACCCTTGACAATACTTTGAATACTTCATTGAAACTTTCAGTTTTAAGATATTCAGTTCCTATTTTAAAGTCAGTTTTTATTTGATTTTTTTGTATTCATTGATGTTTGAAAATGGAAAGCTTTGTATACTTTCATAAATATATTCATCAAAGTTTATTTTGATATCACACAAATTTCAGTCATCTCTTTGAAGTTGATATTTGCTCCTATTTTGTATGCTTCCCTAATCCACAGCAAGCACCCCAGGGGTGGTAAACATTCCTTGGCTTTTGCTTCAATATTTGAAAAATTATTTATATTAATTTGAATTATTCTTTGAATTTCATTTTTATTCATTTGCTTTACAGGGGCTACCAGTGATTGGCAACCCCCGTAAGACCAACTCAGTGTGAATGCTGTCACCTCAATGACCTGTTCCCCATTTCTTGTTGTGACTAAAGTAAATGTAAGTAAAACATAAAAAGACTTACTGATTGTTTCCCCTGTGGCCCCCTCAGCCACAAGCGCCCCTTCAGCAAACTTTGTGAGTGTTGGCTGCTTTTCATTTGTTTTTCTGGGCTTGATCTTCCTTATTTTCTGTGCTACTTGTGTTTCCTCTTGATTTTGTTTGTTGAATTTTCATTGTTTCTTGAGGCGCTTCTGCTTCTTGAATGTGCTTTGTTTTCATAAGTTTCCATTTTAATAGTTTCCTCTTCATTAGAGTTAATTTCCTTTAATATTTTATTCCCTTCAATCAAGTTGACTTTTTGAGTATTCCTTCTTTTATTTTTTGCAAATTCCCACAAGTTTTAACTTTCATTTTTGAAATCTAAACGCTTGGGTATTTCATTTTGTAGATTTAAAACTACTTCCTTGTGTTCTTTGTTGACTATTGTTCCCAGGCTATTTTTTGCAGTTTTGTTTTGCTGGACCAAAGCTCTTCCCTCATTTTCCAGCTGATTTACTACAATTTTCATTATGCTATGTTCAAGCTCAACAACCTTTTGGAGGGCTGACTCTAATTTGTTGATAAGGCTGTAGATATTTGACATTTTGTTTGAATTACATCAAAAAACTGGTTTTTATAGTACTACCTTCAACACATTAATAGTTTTTTGTTATCAATAATAAATTGAGAACCACAAATATAAATATTTAATTAGAATATTACAATTAGACGTCAAGTCTTGATATTTAGATACTATGTGCATAACTCAATGCATTTTTTTAATAAAATTCATCGTAAACAAGGCCTTTTTTATTGTAATTTATATAAATGAACTGTGTTTATATTAGAGAGTCATTAACGCTTAGTAAAAATATTGATACATAGTACATTTTACAGTCTGTATATTTACCTATTGGTAATAATTCTGTAAACTTTTTAGTCCAATTTTGCAAGGTAATAATAATGTAATGGGTTAATAAATTAATGTTTATTACCATTAATTTATTAACCCATTACATTATTATCTCACAAAATCCAACTTAAAAGTTTACAGAATTTGTTATAAATAGGCAAATATACAATATTTAAAATGCACTATAGTAATTTTAAAAGCTATGGTGACAACCAAAAATACCTCAGATTTAAACAAAATGGTTTCAGATTTAAGCAAAGTACAACTATCAGGTTAAAATATACACTCTGTTAGCAGGGATTTTTGATGTTAATGGGCAAAATGGGTCAACACAGCAAAGAGTGCTCACGCGCAAAGCAAAACTATTCAAAATACAATCTGAAATACATTGATTCACAAACAAAAAAGCGTGAGTTGATTTTTGGTGTACATATGTTTACTATGTGAATTGGTGACAAAATACGCCCAAGCGCAGTGTGTCAAAACTCAATCCAAAAACAAAACACAATAGCAACTCACTATGTAAACAAAATCACTCAAATGTTGTGTGCAATGTATTGTAATCAAGAATGACACCAAGGTATCTAAAATAGGGCATGCAATTTGAAACACAAATTTTAAAAATATTGTGTTAGGTTTTTGAATTTGGCAGTAAAATCTAGGAAAATGGATGGATTTTTTTGAGTATTCTAAAATGGGTGTTGTAAAACCAAAAACAACTAATTAAGAAACAAAAAATCTATAATTGGGATATTAGGGGGAAACTCTAATTAAATATCCATATTCAGATAAAAGAAAAAATTAAAATTAGGGATTAACTTAATTGAAATTAATTTAATATTTTATTAAATTCTCAAAATGGAAGGAACACAACAACAAAGTACCAATGCACCTGTTGTGCGCCGCAGTTGCAGTTGCCCCTGTGGGTCAAAGAACAGAGTTAGTGCAACATAAATACCTACTCAGGAAGGAGACGGGAGAGGAGAGTTTGATAGTGATGCTGCACTGACAGCGTTTTGAGGAGCATAAGCTGCTAGGGTGCAGAGCATCAACCCTTGGGTCCCCAAGCTGACCCGGAAGCACACCAAGGTTACCTTCACCAAGAAAGATTAGAAACAAGGAGGTAGAACTTACTTTGCATGTGTTTGATGTTGTTTACCGGCAAGAGTAGGTACTGTCAATCATGCTGGAGAAGGTGAAGCCTGTACTTGATACTAGCTACAAGCCCTACGTCAGTGATGGCAATCAAGAAGAGGACAAGGAACCTGAGTTCTTCAGAACTGATGAGGGACAGTTAGTGCTAAAGAAAGTACTGCGTTCTACACCAAGGTGCACATGCCCTGTGTTGGGCCCAATGCCAATGAGTCAATCTCCACCGCCAAAACGCCCGCCCAGAAGCGCATCCCTGATATCAAACACATCATCCTGCTTAAGCTAATGCGGGAATCTGGTGATTACAAGGCAGCTGCGGCTCTTGTTGGGGTGGATCCCAAGTACACCTTGAAGACCTTCAACAAGTTCATCAATACTGGCTGGGTCCTTGCCGCAGAGAAATCTTTGCGTGTGTCAACCATGCTCACCAAGGAGCACAAATGGGCAATCTACCAGTGGATAACCCAGAACTGTCATCTTGAACTGGAAAATATACAGGCCATGATCAAATCTACTTTTGGGTTTGTGGCCTCAATTTCCTTTTACTACCATCTGGTCAAGGGAATGTGCTTTTCCTGGAAAAATCTTGGTGTATCCCCATACAATTGTAATAGTCCAGCCAACATTGACGTCTGGAAAAAATACGCAGAGGTGTACACTGCTCTCAAAGCCAAGAGCACGGTCAAATTCTATTACATTGAAAAATCAGCATTTGCCTTGTCAATGTGCAATGGGTATGGGTATGTCCCCAAAGGCTCAAATGACAGGATGGCTTGGTGTGCTGCAGTCTGCGCCACAGCCTATTTGATGGTGGCTCTCCTTGGTCCAAAGGGGGTTGAGCTGTATCAAATGATATTGGTTTCTCACAATAGCTGTACCTTTCTATCATTCCTCTGATTGGTCCAGGAGCACCTGAGGCGCACAAGCCTGGGCTTCATCAACGTCATTGTACTGGACAATGTTGGTCTCCATAAGGTGGCTGATATTCTTGAGGAATTCCCAATGATTGACACTAGCATCATGTGGGCCCCAGCAATTGGCCACAGCAAATATGTGTCTTCTCTTCCTCCCTGCTTATTTGCCCTTCCTAAATCCCATTGAGGAAGTCTTTGGGTGGCTCAAGCAAGTTGTCAAGCGAGGGACCCCAACTGGGACTGAGGACTTCTTTGATTTGCTGCAGGCCAGGATCCACACCCTCGCAGCTGAGACTGTGACCAAATTCTATGGCCACACTGATTTGTTCATCCCTGCGTGCCTTGCCAAACAGCCAATCAATTAAAGGCTTAGCTTGTCCAACTTTTTTATATTCTCTAATTTACTATTTAATATTTATTAATTATTATTTTATATTTAGAAGCTTCTAAGCCCACAATCACATTTGGCAGGACCATCAATGAAGGTGAGTAATTTATTTTTTATATTAATTTTTTATTATGCCATCTGAGGTTATCCCAAACACTTGATACTGGATTACACAAATATATTTTTTCACTTTTGTCAAATAAATATAAAAATCAATTAAAAAAAGTTAAATGTATAAGGTAAAAAGTAGAATTGTATTTTATTAATGTATATTATCATGCTTTTATGAAAACCTTCTCTGGGATTTATTTTGCAGAACTTGTTTGCTAAAATAAGAATTATAAAAATTATTTATAATAAAAATAATCTAAAGTGTAAAGGTATTTATTGGAAAAGAGAGTTTTAAAGGTGCCTGTAATAGGTTTGGCGGTATGTACCCACCCCGCAATGGAGGTGGCACACAACCTCCACTGCCACACTGTGAACAGTGGATAAACCCTTATTTAAATACTCCCACCTGCTGGTGAAAGGCAGTAGGGTCAGGTGGGAGTGAAGCAGTAGCTTTTCAGGAAGGGCTACAAACCTGTATATCCCAGCCAGGACCAGGGCGTCCTGGATCACATGGTCAACTGAGTTGTATCCGGGGGGACCTTCTTCCCATCCAGGGAAAGCTGGGCCTTGTCAATACCAAGAAGGACCCTGTCTAGGTCCTCCACACTGGCGCCCATTCCAAAGTAGAAGAGATACCCAAGGTAAACCACCAGATGAAGCCTTTTCCCAGCAAAGGCTTCAGTAAACTTGCACAATTTATTAAAGACAGTGCTTATTTTTTTCTCATGCTTTGTTTTAGCAAAGGTGAGACCCATTGCCAGAGGGACCCCCGTCTTGTCAGCACTCCAGGCCATCCTGAAGTCCATCAGGAGGGTCTTGGTCTTCTTTACAGCTGTTGCGTCTGCAACAGTCAATTTATCCACCATGCACACAAAGTTCTCTAACAGGTAAGATATGATGTGCTCCACCGGGAAGCAGAAGCAAGCAGCCGCATGTGCCTGGCCTATCTCTGGTATATTCTTGAATGGGGGTGTCACCAGAACGTCCCAAACAAGCTCAATGGAGTTTAAATAGTAAACTTCACTGAGAACCACCAGGTCCAGGCAGACCAGTTGGGCATCCTTGTAGGCAGTAACTGCCCACTCAGATGCTCACTCAAAATGTGTTAGCCCAGCTAGTGTGTCCCTTGTCATTGGGAAGGACCTGTGAATTCTATCTTCAAGCTCCTGCAAGAAAGGGGGGGACAGAAACAGCTGCCTATCCACATTGTTGGCGTAGTTGGCGTAGAAGGTGGGGGGACAAAAGGAACCAGGACCCAGCTGAGTTCACTGCCAATGTTTTCTAACAAAAAAAGGTAAGTATTTAGAAATTTTTATTAATTTTATTTTTTTGGTTACCTTTGCAGGTTTCCTCCTTGCCTGCAGCTTTGGCAGGCTTGACCATTCTTGGCGCAAGAAGTTGAGCAGGTAATTTAGTATCCTCTTCTCTTGTGCGCTTTGCAGGTTTCAGGTGGGCATACATTTCAGGGCCGTCAACCCAGACAGGCGGTGCAGAAAGATTGTACACCTTAAACTGGAGGCCCTCAACCACCGTTTTTTGAATGTTGAGCAGGCGCTCATTGGTCTGCTCTGATGTGTCAGGCATTTTGGTCATTGATGCCTTGGATGTCACCCTGTCAATTTTCTTGCCTTCAAGGATGGCGGCCTTGACTTTTTGCTTTAACTTTGTGGAAAGTTTCTTTGATCTCCGCAACTGCAGAGTCAAGATCCTTCAAAAGCTTCTCCAATTCTCTCATTTATTTTTTACTAACTTTTCCTTGTGTTTTTATAACTCTACCCCCAATAAAATCTGTATTATTCTGATAATATTGCCTCTTTGTCTATCCATGTTTTTTTTCACATCACTCCAATATCCCATATTTTATATGTTGTGTATATGTTTTACGCTGATCTCAATATGTGTTGTTTGCTTTGTGTCAGTGTTTTTTCCTTAATTGCCATATATTTTTAGCACTTTTCACAGCCCCTTGTGAAAATATTAACAACAATTTGGTGATCAACTAAATTTGAATTAGAAAATCATAGGTTAATTGTGTTTAGGTAAAGGAAGTTACTGATCCAAATTCAAACCTTAATGATAAACTTTAAGCCAATCAGGAGCCAAGTGATAAAGTGATTGTTGTAACATAAAGGGTCATTCAATGATTCTTTGGTGCATGTGCACTAATTAATATATTTGGCTGGTTGTTTTGCCATTTTGCGCCATTGCTGCTGTGGCAAGTTGTTGGTGGACTAGTGCCCAATCAGATGCTGGGTTAGCACTAGTCCACCAACAACTTGTCACAGTGGCAATAACGCTCAATGGTAAAACAACCAGCCAATCATATTAATTAGCGTACATGCACCAAAGAATCATTGAATGACCCTTTATGCCACAACAATCACTTTATCACTTGGCTCCTGATTGGCTTAAAGTTTATCATTAAGGTTTTGAATTCAGATCAGTAACAACTTTAACTAAACACAATTAACCCATGATTTTCTAATTCAAATTTAGTTGATCATCAAAGTGTTGTTAATATTTTCACAAGGGGCTGTGCAAAGTGCTAAAAATAACTGTGTTCTGGATCTAGATACATGGCATAGTAAATATATGATTTTATAGAAATAAGCTGAACATAAAGAATAAAACCAACTATAAACAAAGAGAACATGAACAATTTAAATTCAAAATAAAGATAATATAAATAGAAAATGTTTGGCAACAGGGGGTTTATTGGGGCAGGGAAGATTAATCTCTAGTAGGAAGAATAGTGTAGGAAGGAAGACGTAGAGGCAGTGCTGGCCTGGGGGGTCTGAGATTGGGTGGGGCTGGAAGATGGGGGGTAGTGGTGGCGGGGGTAGGGGTAGGAGGATTTTGCGTGATGGCCGCCATATACCGCTTATCATATTCCTCGTCTGTCATTGGCTTAATTGGCTGGTAGGTAGCTGTGGCATGGGGTGGGAGGCGCTTATCCTTACGTGATTGGTTGCCCATGTTCACATGAAAAACCATTTGCGCAAATAAGTCAGCCACCATTTGGTGACCAAAGAGAGAATTGTGGTCAAGGACCCCAAGATAGAGGTTGTTGAAAGCCTGAGGGCGGTGCTCCCATACTGTGTCACCAATGTTGAATAAGACTACATCACCCAGATGGATGTCTGCATGGCTGGCAGGGTAGACCAAGGCCTGATGCCCGCATTGCTGGATGGCTTTGAGGGCAGTGGAGCTACCCTCCATCTGGTGGCTCAAGAAAACCCAGTGCTTGGAATTTGAGCCATCCCAGGAGTTGAGTAATCCATCAAGGATGTGACTGTACTTGTAGCTATTGGTGAAATCTGGGTTTGTCTGATAATAGACAGAACCTTTGGCTGAAACAGCCAGAAACGCACCAATGAAAGTCCCCTTCTTGACCTTCTTCCTTCCTTTTTGAGTGGCAGCTTCCCTTGCTTGCCAAAATCATCAAAAGCTATTGATAGTTTATAATAAAAGACAAACATGACATAATCAGACAAACTTGTCAGGCATTTGACTAGGGTGGATTTGATGGCAGGATCATATGGGGAATCCTCAGTGCCATCCCATTGATCACCGGCAACATTGGTCAGCACACGGACTGACGCCACTTTCCCATACATCCAGAGCTGCACCATGCGCCCAGACACCCAAATTCCATGATGTGCAAGTTGCTTCTGGACCTGGGTCAAGGGAAACTTGGGGTCCCGCTGCAAGAGGTCAAACATAATTGGGTACGCCTTGGTGATTTGGGACTCAGGGACCTTCTTGGGCTTTTTGGCTGTCCCAATCAGATTCCCCTTGTTTATCAGGTTGTTGAATTCCCACATTATTGTGGCTCAGGTGAATTGCAATTGGGTTTCAATCTGATCCCAGGACAGACCCTGTAGGTTCAGGGCCACAATTTCCTGAAGAATTTGGGTGGTGATGATTTGTTGCTTGGGGCGCTGGGCCGCGGGAGCTGAATCCTGATTGGCTGTAGGGGGGCAGGTTGGCTGGTGGCAGGAAGTTGTTCCAAATCAAGGTTGCCATCCTGATTGGTTGGTTGACGGGAATCTTGTGTGGGGGTGGGTATGGGAGCAGGGGCAGAGCTAGATGCAAAGTGACTATTGAATAAGTCAAAGCCATATGGTTTGGGGTCAGGTACAGGTTGGCTTCCTTTTTACCTTCTTCAAAGGCTTGGGTATAAAAAGGTGCCTCCACAGTCTGAGCCTTGCTTCTATTGAAGCTGGCTTGGCTGCTAGTGCTGGTGAAAATGTTGCTGTTGAAAATCATATTGAACTAAAACCTAGGATAAAATCACTAAAAGTAGAAATTTAAAATTTTATGATTTATTTTTATTGTAATATCAAGTCCATATTTGGAAAGTTCTCAAAACCATTTCATGCAAATCAGGATTCATAAAAATGAATAAAATGCCTCTGTTCCTAAATTGAAATATCTGTTGATTGGCTGTTAAATTGATAGTTTTCTATTTTGGGCTGCTCATACTACACATCTTGTGTGAATTCCTTTTTTTCATTCTTGTTGAATCTGGCTTCTATATTGACCAAATTTTCTTTCATTTTAGTCCTTTTGTCAGTGCCTCATATGAATCCTGATTGGATTATAATATACTCCAGAATAAAATCCATCCATCTCACTTGTTGTGTCAGTTCATTTTGTTTGTGGTTTGAACTACACTGCTTGATGTTTGATATAATTTTGTATGATGGGCTAGCAAAATTTTGTTTTTTGTTTAACAGTTCATTTATTAACTGAATTTTTTATATTATTTGAATCCTGAATCTTGCGCAACTTGGATTTTGTTCAAATCTGAAACCATTTTTTTAAATCTGAGGTATTTTTGGTTGTTGCCATAACTTTTAAAACTGCTGTATGTATCAATATTTGTAACAAGTATTAATGGCTCTCTAATATAAACACAGTCCGTTTATATAAATTACAATGGAAAAGGCCTTGTTTACAATGAATCTTATTAAACAATATACTTTGAGTTATGCACATAATATCAAAATATCAAGAGTTGACGTCTAATTGCAATATTCTAATATAACTTTACATTTGTGGTCCTTAATTTATTACTGATAATGAAAAATATTCATACAAATAATTATATGTTACCACATTAAATGTACAACACATTTTTTAAATATGGGAAATGTTAATAATTTAAAAGAAATATTGTTAATTGTGAATTGAAAAAGAAATATTAATTTAAAGTTTTCACAAAAAAAATATTTATTTTACTCATCAAAGGACAAGAAGGGGAGGGAATGGGCGGAATGAACTTTAACTTCATCTGCACCTGTGAAAGGGACAGCATCAGAGATAGTAGAGAGGGAATGGGTGGTGGTTTGGGAGTCAGGGTTGGAAGGCAGGTGGCTTGATCTTGATGGGGGTTGGGTAGGCAGGGTTTGTTGACTAGGAAGGGGCAGCAAGAGCTGATTGCTTCAATTGCTTGAATTCTTCTTCTGTCACATATGCGGGCTTGACAACACAAATGGATGGGTGTAGGGGGAGGCAGGAGATTTTTCTGGACTTATCACTATCACTTGCATAGAAGATGATGAGATCTGATAGGTCCTGGACAAACATGGAAGGGGAAAGCTCATACCCCTTCTCAATTTGGGAACACAGTTCATTGTAGATGGCAGGCTTTTAGTGCCTGAGAACCAAACCAAAATTGTAGAGACATACATCTGCAAGATGCATGTCAGCGTGTTTGATGGGATAGGACCAACAGGTATGTCCCCCAGCCCTGATTTCTTGGGTTGCCCATTCCTGCTGCTTCCACTCAGCACTCAGTACAACTGTGTACACAGCGTGTTGGGTAGCCCACTCCTCCTGAATGACCTTAAGCTCTGTCTGGTAGGCATACCCATCTGCGGTGTTTGATATTGCTGAGTAATGATTGACACTCAATGGGGAAACTTCCAACAAAACCACAAAAAATTGATACAGGATTGGGCCACGCTTGTATACATCAGATTGGATGTGCTTTTCCCCAAAGTCTTGGATACTTGCCAAAATCTTGGCATACAACAAAAAATGACGTCATTACAGACCCTCATTGCCCTTTATTTTATAAAATTAATAATGATTGCATTGTAGGGGTTGGTATCCACCAAACTGGGGCCACTGAAAACCTGATTAGATAAGATTCTGGCGGCAACCACAACTCTGTGCATCCACAAATTCACCGTTCTTGTCAGGGCCCAGAGTGCCCTGGACAGTCAGCTGGCCTCTTTAGAGGTGATTAAAAATGCAGCTTGGAAGCCCCCACAAAGCACTTTCCAGGGCAAAATCCCCCCCTTTCAACTAACAAATGGCCCGGGATTTGAGAGGCACACAATCCTCAAATCCCTGGCATTGAGCCTGTTAACAAATCTGGGCCACCTACCTATTGGGAAATGGCACATCAGGACCACAACTGTTTGATTGCGTGATCAGGCAATTGATTCATTGCGGGAGCTAAAAATAACTGTAGCAACTTGCCATGCTGCAAAATTCAAAAGGTTCATGTTATAGCAGCCAATAAGAGCTCACCCTCTTGGCCAAACACGCAAATTCCAGATAAAATTGCAAATCCACCTCCAAATGATGCCATCAGTTCTCTGGTGGCACAAAAGGCCATAGAATCATCAGTAAGTATAAGTAGTGAGGGGGAGAAGCCCTCCTCACTGTTGACATCTTAATAAAGCGAGTTTATACCTAGAAATTATTATCTTATTGCAGGAATTGACTATTTTTGCTCAAATTTAATTATTTTCTTTGCATCTATTTGTGAATCCACTACTCAATACAAGCTTGCATACCCATATCCTCCTGGCCATACTCCTGTTGTCCTTACCAAACTGCCCTGCGCCCTTGACCTGGAGTACTTCCATCCCCATCACCTGGATCTACCACCAGTAATGAAGGATATACCAAATGCTCCTCCTCTCCCTGACACGCCTCCCGCCCAAGACTTCAGCAAGCTGGGGTTTGTCTACATAACAGTATTGGGGCTGGCCAACCAAGTCATGCCTCATACTGGGAGTTGGCTCCCCCTAGCCACTGCTCTGAACTACCTGATTCACATAGCGCCTATTGTGTACATGGCCTTTCAGGCCTGGCCTGCCTCCCCTGTTGGAGTCCAGCTGGACTCTAGTATGGGCCGTGACAGTATGTCAACCATATCTAAACTAGTAACCCTGGGCCCCTATTCTTCTTTGGTTATAGGGACATCTTGTATGCTTTTATTTATGACCTCATCTTACTACCTAAGACAGTATTTGACCAAGAAACAAACAAATGCCAAGAAGAAATTGTTGCCAAGCCATCCCAAGTCCAGACTGTGATCATCTCCATCTATAACCAGAATAATGCTGCCCCGTAATCTTTCCTGACCTGCCAAAATTGGACTTGGCTGGTTTCAGAAAAGGAATGATCATGATAAACGCCTTGTTCCGCGCTCACCCTGAGAGCTTCAGAGACAACGCCCAGAAGGTTATGATGGTGGCTGCCCAACTGAAGGACAATGCTAGAGAAACCTTCTTGACCTGCCTTGAGGAAGACCCAGACCTCATACTTTCTTACAACCAATTCCTGTAGAGAATGAACTCTGCAACTACCCCTGCTGGGGCCAAGACCCAAGCCTACATGGGACTCATCCGCCTGACCCAGGGAAGAGACAACCTGGAGACCTATATACAACAATTCCTACGCCTGGCAGATGCAGCCAAGATTCCTGACAACATATCAGGCTTGCATTTCAGAAACAGTCTGAACCCATACCATGCCAGCCTAATGAGACACCACTGATATGACCTTCCCAAAGACAAGCTCCTGGCTATTACCAGAGGCATGGACTTCAGCCAACCACAAGGGTACCACGCCGGCCAACCCCGTAACAACCAAACACCTGGTATGACTAGGCCCCGTTTGAACATGACCCCTGAGGAGTACCAACGCCACGTCAGAAGTGGACTATGCTTTTATTGCCACCAGAGTGGCCATTTATCCAAGGACTGCACTAGCCGCTACAATGGAGCCCAAGAAGCAACTATCTCAGCAATAAATAACGCCTCACAATCTTATCCTATCATTGACACTATCCTATGTTGTAATGACCATGAGGTGAGCACTGTAGCTTTCCTAGACAGTAGGGCAACCCTCAACTACATGGAACGTAGCCTAGCTGAGAAACTGAGTGTACCAATCCAGGAAAATTCCTGACTGGTAACCTTGGATAACAAGACAACTGACCTGTCCCAAAAATGTGAAGAGTTTGTCTCCCTGAAGTTAAACAAGATATTACTGCCCACCAGATTCCATGTCATGGAGAAGCTTCCCAAACCTGTAGTGATAGGTTTTGAATGGTGGGTTGACCACCAGATGAACTTGGACTATAAGAACCATCAAGTGACTGTCACTAATGAGAGCCAAACCTTAGAGGTCCCCTGCCTGAACCCTCAGCAAACTCCTGAGCTAAACAACATCACTATGGAATCCTGAAAAGCCAAGATCCCAAAATGTTTGAAGCCTTGGGATTCCATCTTCTCCAAAGAAGAAGCCACCGCCTTGCCAAAATATATCCAGTTTGACCACGCTATTGACCTCCTCCCCAGAACCCAACCTAAGCATGGGCCAGTCTTTAGTTGTAACATGAAGGAACAAGCCGCCTTAAGAGAGTACTTGGACAAGATGTTGAAGAAGGGATATATACGTGTCTTCAAATCTCCCTGTTTGTCCCCTCTATTGTTTGTTAAAAAGAAGGGTGGCAACTTACGCCCTTGTGTCAATTACCAGGACCTAAACAGCAATACAGTGAAGAACAGATACCCTGTACCCAATGCCAAAGACCTCTCGGACCAGCTTTTGGGAGCCAAAGTTTTCTCAAAGGTTGATTTGAGGGAGGCCTTCAACCAGATCCATATCAGGCCTGGCAGCAAATGAAAAACTGCCTTCAAGACTAGGCAAGGTCTTTTTGAATACTTGGTTATGCTGTTTGGACTGTGCAATGCGCCCAGTACCTTCCAAACTATGGTGGACGTGGTCTTGGGAGGACTCAAGGACCAGTGTTGTGTAGCCTACTTAGATGACATCCTCATTTACAGTTGCACGCCTGAGGAACATGTTGAACACCTTCAAGCTGTCCTACAACGCTTCAAGAAACACAGACTCTTTTTTAAGCTCCAGAAATGTGAGTTTTTCTAAGAAGAAGTAGAGTTCCTGGGGTACAATGTACTTAAATGAGGTTTTGCAATGACACCTGATAAAATAGAGGCCGTGACTTCATGGCCTGAACCTAAGAACCGTAAGGAGGTCAGAAGTTTCCTGGGCCTGGCAAACTTCTGCCGGGAATTTGTCCAAAATTTTTCTTCAATCTGCTTGCCCTTGACCCGCCTCACCTCTGAGAAACACCCTTTTGGGTGGGATGATACCACCAAGTCAGCCTTTGAGTTGCTGAAGAACAACTTTGTTTCTGCCCCTGTCTTGGCAATGCCGGTTTACAATAAGCCCTTTGTATTGGAAACAGACACCTCTGACTTTGCATTGGGGGGTGTTGCTTCAGGAGGGGCATGATAGTAAGCTGCACTCTATAGCTTACTACTCAAGGAAGTTCACTCTGCCTGAGTTAAACTACCCCATCTACAATAAAGAGATGCTTGCTATCATCCAGTCCTTTAAACATTGGAGAAGATACTTGTGTGATGCCAATCACCCTGTGAGAATCATGACCAATCACAAGAACCTGACATACTTCTTCAAACCACAACAACTAAATCAGCAACAAGCTAGATGGGCCTTATTCCTAGCATATTACAACTTATCAATCAGTTACAAACCCGGCAAGATCAACATTGTACCAGATGCCTTAAGCCAAAGAGTAGACTTTTTTCCTAGTTCCAAAGAGATTGAAGAATTCAACACTAAATCCTTGCTGTCCCCAAATATGATTGAGCCAATGCTCCTATTCCTGGGGCTAGCCAGTAGAAGAGAAGAAATCCAACTAGCTCAGACCGTAGACCAGCACTGCATCTCCATCATGAAAGACCTAAAGAGAGATATCAATAGTCAATACTACCAAAATGATTACTCCCTACATGGAAACATCCTGCAGCTATATGGATGCACCTATGTACCAGAAGGCCCAATGCGCTTAGAGATACTGAAGGAATACCACAACTCCCTATGTCAGGACACCCCGGATGTACAAAGACTCTCAAAGGGATTCAGAGAACCTACATGTGGCCCAGGATGAAGCCAGAGATTTAAGGATACCTCAGTGGTTGCGAGACATGCAGATGTACCAAACCTAAGCAAGGAAAGCCAGAAGAATTACTACAACCCCTTCAGATTGCAGAAGGCCCTTGGAAGTCAGCTTCCATGGACTACATTGTGGAGCTACCAAATTCAAAAGGATTCAACGCCATCATTGTAATTGTTAATTGCTTCACCAAGATGGCTCACTTCATTCCAACAACAACCAAAGTAACCGCCAAGGAAACTGCCACTCTATTCTGTAACTGAGTATTCATGAACCATGGACTTCCACAAGAAGTGGTCTTGGACAGAGGCCCACAATTCACCTCTAAGTTTTGGGCCCAAATTCTAAAGGACTTGGTAATAAAAAGATTGTTGTCTACTGCATACCACCCCCAGAGCAACAGACATACCAAGAGAGTGAACCAGGTCCTTGAATAGTACTTACAAAGCTACGTTAACTCAGAACAGAATGATTGGGTAACCCACTTACCAATGGCTCAGTTTGCATACAACAACCAAGACCACAGCTCCACTGGTATGTCCCCCTTCAAAGCCAACTACAGATTCAACCCCACATGGGATGCCCCCCACAGAGGAAGCCAACAATCCTGAAGGACAAAACTGGGTTAGAAATATCCACACATGCCAAGAAAAATACGCCAAGAACCTGAGAAGAGCAGTACAAGTATAAAAAAAATTTGCCAACAAGAAACAAAGCCCTAGTCCCCCAATTGAAGTAGGAGACCTTGTGTATCTCAGCGCTAAGAACATCAAGACCACTGCCCCTTGCGCTAGCTTGAGCCCCTGTCTAACAGGTCCTTACAAAGTCTTACAATACATTGGCACCATAGCATACCAACTAGAACTCCCCTCTGGATGGAAGATTCACGACGTATTCCACCGCCCCCTGTTATCAAAAAAGAAAGGACCCTCTCTCCTGCACCAGATAGTGAGAACAGCTCCCCCACCCATCAAAATAGGAAGCTTCACAGAACATGAGGCCAAAGCCATCCTGGGACACAAACTCTGATACCAAAAACCTCACTTCCTGGTCAAATGAAAAGGATACCCCCACAAAGAGAATACTTGGGAACCTGAGTCCAACCTGGAAAATGTCACCATCCTACTAAAGGAATATAAGTCTTGGAGTAAAGAGTCATGCTCTGCAAGCTTGACTATGGTAGGGGATGATGTCAGGACCCAGAGTGCCCTGGACAGTCAGCTGGCCTCTTTAGAGGTGACTAAACATGCAGCTTGGAAGCCCCCACAAAGCACTTTCCAGGGCAAAATCCCCCCTTTCAACTAACAAATGGCCCGGGATTTGAGAGGCACACAATCCTCAAATCCCTGGCATTGAGCCTGTTAACAAATCTGGGCCACCTACCTATTGGGAAATGGCACATCAGGACCACAACTGTTTGATTGCGTGATCAGGCAATTGATTCATTGCAGGAGCTAAAAATAACTGTAGCAACTTGCCATGCTGCAAAATTCAAAGGGTTCATGTTATAGCAGCCAATAAGAGCTCACCCTCTTGGCCAAACACGCAAATTCCAGATAAAATTGCAAATCCACCTCCAAATGATGCCATCAATTCTCTGGTGGCACAAAAGGCCATAGAATCATCAGTAAGTATAAGTAGTGAGGGGGAGAAGCCCTCCTCACTGTTGACATCTTAATAAAGCGAGTTTATACCTAGAAATTATTATCTTATTGCAGTAATTGACTATTTTTGCTCAAATTTAATTATTCTCTTTGCATCTATTTGTGAATCCACTACTCAATATAAGCTTGCATACCCATATCCTCCTGGCCATACTCCTGTTGTCCTTACCAAACTGCCCTGCGCTCTTGACCTGGAGTACTTCCATCCCCATCACCTGGATCTACCACCAGTAATGAAGGATATACCAACTGCTTCTCCTCTCCCTGATGCGCCTCCCACCCAAGACTTCAGCAAGCTGGGGTTTGTCTACATAACAGTATTGGGGCTGGCCAACCAAGTTGTGCCCCATACTGGGAGTTGGCGCCCCCTAGCCACTGCTCTGAACTACCTGGTCCGCATAGCGCCTATTGTGTACATGGCCTTTCAGGCCCGGCCTGCCTCCCCTGTGGGAGTCCAGCCGGACTCTAGTATGGGCCGTGACAGTTCTCTTATTGGTGAAAATGCCGTGGAGTCCCAGTTGGAGACGGACCTGGACCAGGGGCATCCGTGGGTCACACTCCATAATAGCCATCATGAGAGGGTGGGCTTTTTCACCTTCAGTTGAAGTACAGGCACCAGTTGGGGTCTTCCTGGGAGGGGGGCCACAGTTGGTGTGGGCTTGCAGGGTTGCAGCCACAGTGGACTTTGCAAAAAACCATCACGGCTGCAATTTCTCCAATGGACATAAGCATCCCTTGCTTTTCAACCATTTCAAGAACAATCTCCAGAGTGATTAATTTTCTTCTGTGCCTTGAAGGCTGATTGGCTGGAAGCTGGGTGTGTCTTTGCCTTAAGAACCAATCAGTGCCATCTGATTGGCTGTTTCTGGATTTGGGCTTTCCTGGGTGACCCCATGGCTCAAATGGCTGGTTCCGGATGCCATTGTTGATACATGGTTTGGGTTGGCAGCTGCCTGTGCGTGATGGGCAAACAGGGCCATGCTTGAGGATGCAGGAGAAAGAACACACTCCTGGGTAGTGCTTGTGGAGGAGCCTGCAGGTTGGGAGTGGCCATAGAGGGAGGCTTCACTATTAGAAGACCCGGCATAGCCCTGCATAATTTTGTCAAGGCCAGGGAACAGCTCATTGACTTGGTTGGTGTTGGAAGAAGACATAATAAAAATTTCACTATAATTTTAAACTCAAGAAGAGGAGTGTATATTTTAGTCAATTTTATTGTTAAGTATGTTAAGTTGCTGAATATTACAATCTAAATTTTTTAGCTGTCATAAAATAGAATAGGGTGATTTTTGAGAATGCCTATGATTCCTAAAAGAATTAGCACAAATCCACTCTAGATCCTTTACCATCCTTTTTGAGAT
Organism: Entomophthora muscae; assembly: GCA_014839935.2. Lineage (NCBI taxonomy): Eukaryota > Fungi > Entomophthoromycota > Entomophthoromycetes > Entomophthorales > Entomophthoraceae > Entomophthora > Entomophthora muscae. The sequence continues at coordinate 160,026 of QTSX02000109.1, forward strand.
ACCCATAAATTATATTTATTTCAAATTTCTTGCAATTATGATTTGAAACTTGGTTCTTGGATTTGACAATCCCGTAATTTCAGATTCTTTAAGCTTTACATGATATCTATGATTTGTTTGACATACAGGAAATCTTAAATTGTACATTAGAATCCTGCATTTCTGATTCATGTATCCTGCATTTGTTTGCTGTGTTTTGTCTTTTTTTAGTTGAGTTATCTGCTCAAGAGATTCAAAATTTGCCAATTTAAATAAATAAAAAAAAGTCAAATTAAATGGTTGATTTTATTAAATATTTTGATTTTCACTCAGCTGAGTTGCCCGCAAAAGTGATTCAAAATTTGGACCAAGCATTGAAAATCCTGCATTTTTACGTTCAGGCTCTGAATTTAAAGTACCCAAGGCTACAGCTGCTACTGCTACCAAGTTTCTCTATGAAGAAATCTTTACAATCTACAGCCTCCTATCAAGATCCTAACTGACCAAGGGTCTCACTTCTGGAACAAATCCATGGAACAACTCACTAAATATGTATCCATCCTACATTGGTTTGCCATGGCCTATAATTCTCAGTGTAATAGATTAACCAAGAGCTTCAACAAAACCTTGGTGGAAAGCCTGGAGAAAATCTGCTATTGACATCCTGGGGATTGGGATACGGTACTCCCAAGCACACTTTGGAACTATTTCTCCAAGGTACACACTACCATCAAACAACTACCCTATGAAGTATTATTTGGCATCAAGATCCAACAAGATTTCATTTCAGAACCAGACACCCAACAGGATTGTGAACAATATGGATTGTTAGTACGCCAGAACAATTGTGAAGCCCTCTATCAACAAGCACTAGATACTAAGAATCAACAGGCCAAAATGAAGAAAAAAACTCCCCATCTTTGAATTAGATAACAAAGTACTTCTGTTCAAAGGTTCCCTTCAGAACTCCCAATCCACAAAGTTTGTCCACAAATGGAAAGGTCACTATACCATTGTAGGATTAGAGCCTTACTATAATTACTGTATTATGGGGAAAATGGCAAAGAACTTAAGCATCCTGTAAATGGCTAAAGACTCAAAAGATGCCCCAGTTTTCTCCAAGAGGGGAAATGTGACATTCTTAAATATCTGGTGCTTAAAACATGCAAATTAAGTGCAATGTGTCATGAATGACATTTCAATACTTGTATTGAAAACCTGGGAATTGAAACCCGGGTCTCAGGGAAAGCCTTATTGTAGGGTTCCTGTCCACCAGTCCCCAAAGTGTGTCCTGGATTGTAGCCAGGGACTGGCTGGAAGGGATTTTCATTCTCTAGTAAGGGAAAATGTATCTCAGAAATATGTATAGGGGACAAAATGGGCTTATATTCACTCTCAGAAGGAAGATCTCCTTAGAAACCTTCTGGTATATGGCCCAGGAGGTCAAGGAAACAATATGGATTTGCCAATACTTGGAGTCCTCCAACAATATCTTGGACTCCTTATACTTGGTCTTGGACTCCTGCACCTTAGACTTGGACTCCTGCTCCTGAAACTTAGACTCTGGCATTGCGCTTAGGATCCAGCTTCTTATTCTTGGGCTCATGCTCCGTTATTGTGGGCTTCAGCTCTCTTTATAGCTCCAGTAGCCTTGTTCTTCCACTTTTATAAGTATAATCAAGCTCCTGCTGGTGATCAAAAGGCTTCCAAAAACCTCTCAGCAGAAACTCAAAAGGCCTCAGAAAGATCCCGTCAAAGACCTGGAAAGACCTCCAAAAAGACCCTGTAACTTTTCAGCCAGCCACCTTCTTATAGTGTCCTTTTCCCAACAGTTCCGCCTTCAAAACGGCTTTCTTCAGAAGCTTAAACCATTGCCGCTCACTTTTTCCTAAAATAACTTAAGCTTATGTACTTACTTTCTCAAAAGCTTAAAGTATTAATTCACTATTTCCTCACTTATACTTTAAGCTTTTGGCTTTCAACCAATCATTTTCATCAGGAAACCTGCCAGAACTCAACCAATGAATGCAGAGCGCAGAAATAGACCATTTCTGAAGTTCCACTGGGATCCAACTAGGAAAATAATTTCCACTGCTCAAACTGCTCAAATTGACAATTCTTTGCGCACCAAAGCGTTAACCGGTCCATTATTCCGGCACCAGTCTTTCCTGCATTCAACCTGGACCAATTTAAATAGTAGAATACTATTTAAACTGTTCTTTCTGGACCTCTTCAACGTTTTCCCCATATATTTACAAATCTTGTAAAATCCAAGGAAAACGTCCCACCAAAACAACTTTGTATCCAGCTCTCATAACAACATACCTTCATCTATCCTAGGAACTTAACAAATAAATATCTTACCCACACTTCTATCCACATTACTTCTTGATTTTACTACTAAACCAAGGCAAAAAATTCCACATCTTCCCACTTTGGCAAATCAATTCAGCAAAATCTTGGCTCATTTCTCTGGACCACCAGTTCTTCACCATCATCTTCAGGTTCTTCAGCCAGCTTTCTTCAACAACAGTCACTAAACTTCCACTTGGCCAACCTAAGCCCCATCTGCAAACCACCAAACATGTGGACTGTCACACCTATGTTGACCAGAGTGGACAGGAAACCGCCCAACTGCTAGTTGGGTCAAGCCCTGGACCACCAGAGATAGATAACCCCAAACAGGGGGAACAAAACCTGCCAACCTGCCAAGCGTCAATACTGGAGGTTTGAAATCAACATCAGAGACCCTGGAATCAAACCCTAACCCTCCAAAGACTACTCAAGTCACACAAAGTGGACAGGAACCTGCCCACCTGTTAAATTTCAAACCCAAGTTGACAAGTTACTCTGAGACCCGCCAGTCTCCCAAGGACAATTCCCCAAATGGTCACCAGATTGCTGCCAACCTTGCGCCACCAAAGATCCAGACTTATGCAAAGGTTGTAGCTTGCCTTAAGGAGGTTAAAACAAAATCTACTGTTAACTCTGCCAATGACCACCAGCAGCTGCCAGTCTTCCGTCCAGAATGGGTAGTACAACTGAACTACTCAGGTGACCTAGTGAACAGTGGCAGCAGAACAAAGCATCGCGCTTCTATTCACCAGAGCAGGCACAACCTGGATCTGCCGCCCTTAAGACTCTAAGCCAAGATCCATGCCCCGCTAGTGCCTTGTCTGTGAACCTGAACCCTGCAAAAATTGAAGAAGCAAAAACCCATGGTATAAAAGCCCAGGCAGTATGGTGATGACCATATTGTCATTTTTGATAATAAAGTTTTATGAACCTTTGGTTCAAACAAATCTTACCTTATCTAGTCTTAGTAATCTTCCATCTTAACTCCAGCCAAGTAGACCATCAGGCAACCGCCCCCTCTGGAGACTAACCTGCCAACCCTCCCCAGGCACTATACTGTCCCCCAGGAGCCCCCTTTGGATCTGTGCATTTTACCAAATACCCGCCCAACCCTGCCTACGCGGAGTACAACTTGGAGACCATCCTCATTGCCAATCCCTTGTCAAGGACTAGAGAAACTGAATACATAGGACGTGAAGGAAAAAGGATAGAGGTGCCGCCCTTGTTGTTCAAAGACAAGTACAATTATCTGCCTGCCTACTTTGTTCCCATGACTCTGCCCTTAACCCCGCAACCTGACCGCCCAATGGAGACCCCCACCGCGGCCGAGACTACATCTACCCAACTGTTTGGAGTACCTTACATTACTTTGACAGGAATGATAGATACTATGGTGCCCAATTCAGGGCCCTGGTCTTTGCTTGGGTGATCTGTTTCCTATATTATCAGGTTAGCACACATCCTATGGTGGGCATTACCCTCTGGCCCGGCTGTATTATGTCCTGAGCCAACCAATGCCTCTACCTATGCCTGGCTTCCTGACACAATGCATCTATTGGATCACCTCATCTCATGCCGCAATCAATTAGAACCACCACTTCCATTTATGCCCAAACTTTCATTCCCAATGCTGCCTATAAAAGGCACTATATCTCAACAATAAACCACACCTTTTTGATTCTAAATACTCTTATTACTTTTAAGAATTATTTGTATTATTATAACTCCCAAGACCTTCAAATCAAGTGAAAGAAGTAGATACCTTATCAAAGGTATTTTAACGCAAATCAGGGAGTTTTATTTAAAACATGATTTTAGTAGAAAGATATATTATTTTTTGAGCCTTGTTTTTTTAAACCGGATCAGTTACAGCCCTAAAGTTTCGCATAAAATCTATCAGCCTCGTATAAAATACAGGTACTTTTAGGCTAGGGTTGGGACGGGCACCAAAATCTACACAATTGGTTTTACGACCAAGCTTTGATTGGCACAATTGGTTTTGTGACTTTGTCAGTTGAGCAAAATTCATTTTGTGACCTTCCTGTCACATCACAATTCATACAGATTGGTTTTGTGTTTTTAGGGAGCAGTACACAATTTCAACTGCCACATTTTGTGCCCTGCTCCAAAAGTCACAAAACAAATATACATGAATTGTGATGTGACCAAGCACAATCTCATGTGGTTTTGTGTTGTGTTTAATCATAAGTATGTAAGCTATTCCTTTCAATTGAAGTAGATATTTATAAAAATATTTTAATTGGTGTTTTAATATAACTATCTAAAGCAAACTGTAGTACAATCAAATCTATCATTGTGAGGTAATGGCAGATAAAGTTTTAATAAATTCAATTTAAGAAATAAAATCTGACAACTGAACTTCCTCTAATTTTACATCCTGTGCCTTGCACAAAATGAAAACATCTGTTTCATCCATGAAAGCCACCTTCCTTTGATATTTTGTGATCTACACAATGGAGTGAGGCACAAATTGTGACCTACTCCAAAAGTTGTGATACAAAATCATATGGATTGTTTTGTGAACCAATCCAAAACATCCAAAAAATAGTTTTGTGACACTGGGTTTGCACAATTGCTGTTTCCGTCCCTTCCCTACTCCTAACCAAGTTTTCCAGCGTGAAAATTTTATGAAGTCGTCTTTCCAATTTAAACACATCACAAGTCAACCCTATTATTTTTTAGTTTTATGAATTTTGGGAATTCTTATCTTTCGACAAAGCTCTCATCGCTGAACCAGCGTTTAGGTATTACTTTTTATATCTAGTTCTTGGTCAGTAGCTAAAATCTAACTATTTTAAAGCATATGTCGCTGCTGCACTTGAATCTTCAACAAAAGATCTGGAAAAAATGCTTGAACTGCAAAGAAGTTTGGAAAACGTAAGTAACTTGAAATATTTCCTCAGTATAGAAGCTATTTCAAGGAGAACTTATTTTGATTTCACTAGTCTTCTGTTGCAAAGCTAAATAATATAATATTTTATCAGTTATTTTGATTACACTTCCTTATTATAAAACTAAATGCATAACGTGAATAATCCCATGTTTGCATTTATAAGTTTTTGATATATTAAATTAAAAATTGTTTATCTTTATGCATCAATAACTGAAATTCTTAGGACAAGCTTTTATTTCTCTGTTATCACAAAGTCGCAGCTTTTTATTTCAATAAAGTCTCTTTCTAAAGCAACATAGATTATTTTAACCATTAAAAGCTATACATGCTTCTACAGGGATAATTATCTAAGTCATTGCACAATAAAATACTATATTCTATTATTTCTATGAAAACTTTTTGTATAGCTTTTAGAGTTTTATTAGCTTGTTTCGGCTTGTGTTGTATCTCAAAATAATGCTTTTATTTGGTTATTCACGTGAAGTTCTTTAGACTCAAAATAACTTCCTAAAGATGTATCCTGACTCTTTATTAAACTCATCCTTTATCCAACCATCAAGCCAAAGTTTCAAGTAATAAAAACATTCTTGCACCAAATCATTTCTCAATAAAATATTAATTTTTACTTCTATCTACTGAATTAATAAATATACTTAGTTCTAGGGCTCTTGATTTTCACTAAAAACCAAAATACTTTTAAAGGACAAACATTGCAGAATCAAATTGATCTTTTTTTGATTGATTTTTAATGATCTGGATTTTCAATCGAGTTGGACTGAAATTTGACCAGAACTAATATAAAGTTCAACCAAAAACAATGGGAGCTGGGCTAAAAACTATTGAGAACTGACTATAATATCCACTGGAATTCAACTTTACTACTAAGAGAGTTTGAGTTTAAAGTGCATTGAGTTTCAAGCTTGACTAGTTCATAACTGCTGCTCAGAAATTTGAAATGCTGTAAAACAGACTAAAGGTGATGGAGTTTTAAAGGAATATAATTAGCAGGGGAGCTTGCATTTTTAAATATGAGTTTACAAAGCTTTCCAAGAAAATTATCTTCTCATACAAATTTGCAACCTGAAAAGAAGGAAATAGGAATATGACAGAAGCATATCAGCTTGCTAAAAATCTATTAATTATTAATAGTAATTATATACTCGTCTAATTAGAAGTTGATTATAAAACTGTAATTTGTACATAAGCTATGACTTATCTTAAATTTTAAGACTTTTATTTGGCAATGAATGATGTAATATTTTCACTTTGAAAGTACTGTAAATTCAGAACCTGAACGTAAAAATGCAGGATTGTCAAACCCTTGGTCCAAATTTTGAATCACTTTTGCGGGCAACTCAGCTGAGTGAGAATTAAAATATTTAATAAAATCAACCATTTAATTTGACTTTTTTTGATTTATTTAAATTGGCAAATTTTGAATCCCTTGAGCAGATAACTCAACTAAAAAAAGACAAAACACAGCAAACAAATGCAGGATACATGAATCAGAAATGTGGGATTCTAATGTACAATTTGAGATTTCCTGTATGTCAAACAAATCATAGACATCATGTAAAAATTAAAAAATCTGAAATTGCAGGATTACCAAATCCAAGAACCAAATTTCAAATCAAAAATGAGGTGAATTTGAAATAAATATAATTTATGGGTGTCTTAAAAAGGATGGTAAAGGATCTAGAGTGGATTTGTGCTAATTCTTTTAGGAATCATAGGCATTCTCAAAAATCACCCTATTCCATTTCAGGACGGCTAAAATTTAGATGCTTGATTACAGTAGATTTTAAAAAATGCTAATAATAAAATAAAATTATATATTATAATCTATCTTATCACATTGTCTTTTCCTTGATGTGTTGATAATTCATTTGTTGTTGATAATGTGCTTGTGTTTAATTGGATAGTTTCACCTCCAGTCGCCTAGGCGATAGGAAATCAAGTTGCCTCCACGACCACAGCTGGTCTCGGGGAGGCAACTTGATTTTCTATTGCCAAGGCAACTGGAGGTGAAACTATCCAATTAAATGCAAGCACATTATCAACAGCAAATGAACTATCAACACATCAAGGAAAAGACAATGTGATAAGATAGATTATAATATATAGTTTTATTTTATTATTACTGTAAATTCAGAACCTGAATATAAAAATGCAGGATTGTCAAATCCTTGGTCCAAATTTTGAATCACTTTTGCAGGCAACTCAGCTGAGTGAGAATTAAAATTTTAATAAAATCAACCATTTAATTTGCCTTTTTTGGTATATTTAAATTGGCAAATTTCAAATCTCTTGAGCAGATAACTCAACTAACAAAAGACAAAACTCAGCAAACAAATTCAGGATACATGAATCAGAAATGCGGGATTCTTATGTACAATTTAAGATTTCCTGTATGTCAAACAAATCATAGATATCATGTAAAAATTAACAAATCTGAAATTGCGGGATTGTCAAATCCAAGAACCAAGTTTCAAATCATAATTGCAAGGAATTTGAAATAAATATAATTTATGGGTATCTCAAAAAGGATGTCAAAGATCTAGAGTGGATTTGTGCTGATTCTTTTAGGAATCATAGGCATTCTCAAAAATCATCCTATTCCATTTTAGGACGGCTAAAATTTAGATCATAATATTCACAAAATTAACATATATAACAATAAAATTGATTAAAATATACACTCCTCTTCTTGAGTTTAAAATTATAGTGAAATTTTTATTATGTCTTCTTCCAACACCAACCAAGTCAATGAGCTGTTCCCTGGCCTTGAAAAAATTATGCAGGACTACACCAGGTCTTCTAATAGTGAAGTCTCCCTCTATGGCCACTCCCAACCCGCAGGCCCCTCCACAAGCACTACCCAGGAGTGTGTTCTTTCTCCCAAATCCTCAAGCATGGCCCTGTTTGCCCATCATGCACAGGCAGCCGCCAACCCAAACCATGTATCAACAATGGCATCTGGAACCAGCCATTTGAGCCATGGGGTCACCCAGGGAAGCCCAAATCCAGAAACAGCCAATCAGATGGCACTGACTGGTTCTCAAGGCAAAGACACTCTGCCTCCAGCCAATCAGCCTGCGAGATGCATCAGAAAATTAATCACTCCAGAGATTGTTCTTGAAATGGTTGAAAAGCAAGGGATGCTTATGTCCATTGGGGAAATTGCAGCCGTGATGGGTTTTGCAAAGTCCACTGTGGCTGCAACCCTGCAAGCCCACGCCAACTGTGGCCCCCCTACCAAGAAGACCTCAACTGGTGCCTGTACTTTGACCAAAGGTGACACAGCCCATCCTCTTATAATGGCCATTATGGAACGTGATCCGCAGATGCCCCTGGTCCAGGTACGTCTCCAGCTGGGACTCCACAGCATCTTCACCAACAAAAGAACAATGAATTTGTGGATGCATGGAGTTGTGGTTGCCACCAGAATCCTATCCAATCAGGTTCTTGGTGGCCCCTGTTTGGTGGACACTGACCCATATTATTCTAGAATCATCAATTTTATTAAAGGGAGGGCAATGAGGGCCCGTAATGACATCATCTTCCTATCATACGCTAAGATTTCTGCAAGTATCCAAGACTATGGAGAGAAGCGTATCCAGTCTGACGTGTACAAGCGCAGCCCAATCTTGTATTGTTTTGTTGGGGGTTTATTGGTAGTTTCCCCATTGGGCGTCAATTATTACTCGGCAATATTGAACACCACAGATGGGTATGCCTACCAGACAGAGCTCAAGGCCATGCTGGAGGAGTGGGCCACACAAAATGCCGTGCACACAGTTGTACTTAGTGCTGAGATGGAGCAGCGGGAATGGGCAACCCAAGAAACCAGGGCTGCGGGGCATACCTGCTGGTCCTACCCCATCAACCACGCTGACATGCATCTTGCAGATGTATGTTTCTACAATTTTGGTTCTGCCCTCAGGTGCTTAAAGCCGGCCACCTACAACAAACTATGAACCCAAATTGATAAGGTTTATGAGCTTTCCCCTTCTGTGTCTGTCCAGGACTTATTTAATCTCATCATCTTCTATGCAAGTGATAGTGATAAGTCCATAAAGGACTCCTGCCTCCCCCAATGCCCATTCATTTGTTTTGTCAAGCCCGCATATGTGACAGAAGAAGAATTCAAGCAATTGAAGCAAACTGCTCTTGCTGCCCCTTCCCAGTCAACAAACCCTGCCTCCCCAACCCCCCATCAAGCCACCCACCTTCCAACTCTGACTCCCAAGACACTACCAATCCCCCCACTATCTCTGATGCCGCCTCTTTTACATGCACAGATGAAGGCAATGTTCATTCTGCCCATTCCCTCCCTGTCCCATCCTTTGATCAGTAAATAAATCTTTTCTTTGTGACAGCTTATTAAAATTGATATCTCTCTTTCAATTCATAATTAATAATATTTTTTTTACATTATCAAAATTTCCCATAATCAATACAATGTTGTACATTTTATAAATAGCTTAAAATTATGAGCATACATATTTTACATCATCATTAATAAATTAAAGACAATAAACGTAAATATTGCATTAGAATATAGCAATTAGACATCAACTCTTGATATTTAGAAATTATGTGCATAACTCAATGCATTTTGCTTAATAAAATTCATTGTAAACTTGGCCTTTTCATTGTAATTTATTAAAACAGATTGTGTTTATATTAGAGAGCCATTAATACTTAGTACAAATATTGATACATAGTGCATTTTACAGCCTGTATATTTACCTATTGATAATAACTATATAAACTTTTTAGTTGGATTTTGCGAGGTAATAATAATGTAATGTGTTAATAAATTACTGTTCATTGTCATTAATTGGCTGATTTTCTTTGCTGTGGCAATTGTGCATTTTCTGATATTTACGCACTAGTATCCAATTGGTTGGTTTCACATCCAATTGGATACTAGTGCGTAAATATCAGAAAATGCACAATTGCCACAGCAAAGAAAATCAGCCAATTAATGACAATGAACAGTAATTTATTAACCCATTACATTATTATTACCTTGCAAAATTGGACTAAAAAGTTTACAGAATTATTACCAATAGGTAAATATACAGGCTGTAAAATGCACTATGTATCAATATTTGTACTAAGCATTAATGGCTCTCTAATATAAACACAATCTGTTTTAATAAATTACAATGAAAAAGGCCAAGTTTACAATGAATTTTATTAAGCAAAATGCATTGAGTTATGCACATAATTTCTAAATATCAAGAGTTGATGTCTAATTGCTATATTCTAATGCAATATTTATGTTTATTGTCTGTAATTTATTAATGATGATGTAAAATATGTATGTATTGAAGGTAGTTCTATAAAAACCAGTTTTTTGATGGAATTCAAACATAATGTCAAATATTTACACACTTATCAACAAATTAGAGTCAGCCCTCCAAAAGGTTGTTGAGCTTGAATACAACATCAGGGAAATTGTGGTAAATCAACTGGGAAACAAGGGAAGGGCCCTGGTCCAGCAAAAGGAAACCACAAAAAATAGCCTGACAACAATGGTCAACAAAGAACACAAAGAAATATTTTTAAATATTCAAAAGGAAATACTCAAGCGGTTAGATTTCAAAAGCAAAAGTTACAACTCCTGGGAATTTGCAAAAACCAATAGAAAGTATACTCAAATAATCAAACTAATTGAAGGAAATCAACACAAATGAAGAGGAAACCAACCAAATGGAAACAGATGAAAAAAAAGCTCAGTCAAGAAGCAGGAGCGCTTCAAGAAATACAGAAATTTTATCAAATGAAAACCAAGAAGAAACACAAGTTGCAAGAAATATAAGAAAAATTAAGCCTAGAAAACTTAATGGAGAGCAGCCAACACTCATGAAGTTTGCTGGGGTGGCGCCTGTGGCTGAGGGGGCCACAGGGGAAACAATTAGTAAGTCTTTTTATGTTTTACTTATATTTATTTTAGTCATCACCAGGAATGGGGACAAGGTCGCAGAAGTGGCAGCTTATACGCCAAGTTGGTTTTACGGGGGTTACCAGTCACTGGTAGCCCCTGTAAAACAAATAAATAAAAACCAAATAAATAAAATAATTCAACAGAATATGAATAATTTTTCAAGTATTGAAGCAAAAGCCAAGGAATGTTTACCACCCCTGGGGTGCTTGCCATGGATTAGGGAAGCATATGAAATAGGATCAAATATCAACTTCAAAGAAATGAATGAAATTTGCGGGGATGTCAAGTTAAACTTCAATGAATATATCTATGAAATTGTTAAACACTTCCCATTTGCAAATATCAAGGAATATGAGAAAACTTAATAAAAACTGACTTTTGAATAGGAACTGAATATTTAAAAACTGAAATTTTTGATGAAGTATTCAAGGCATTGTCAAATAAAGTCAGGGATGCAGTCCTTGTGAACACATTTAAACTTTTATTAATATTGTTTGCTGAGGCATGGGGGGCTGATAAAAGTCAGGTGCTCCCCAGAACCCTCTTCAAATTCAATCAAACATCCTATATCAATAGGTTAGTTCAAGTCTTCAAAAAACTGTGCATGTTCTCAGAAAAATAAACCTTGCAAAGAATTCACGTCACAGTATACCTGGGAATCCTCCTTCACTGCATATTAAAAACCAACATCAAAAAGTTGGAGGATGTACCTATTCAAATGGACATATGCCGGTTAGCACTCAAACGCCAGAAGACACTGCGGGGGTATAGGACAGTTGAGCACATTCTGTATGACTCCTTTGCATTGGCAACGTTGTACAGGTACTACATGCCCCCTGAAAAAAACCTATTAGTTGATTCACTCACCTGCCTTCCCTTTATTAAACAATCAACAACCACCAGGGTACAGGGCGCCACCCCTCTAGCAATCACATCCAGGGTTGTCCACCACGTACAGAAGAGTACGTGGATCCAATTAGACACATCAGCTGAAAATTTAATTTTGGGGTATAATTCCCCGGAATAATCACATTCCCTTTGCAATTAGCACCCCCCAATAAATATTTTCCCCTTGCAAATTAAAATTTATTTTTTTAAAATTTTTTATATTTTAATATTGAAATTTTAACATTGAAATATGTAATATTAAAATTTTTATAGTAAAATTTTAATTTTAAATATTTAAATATTAAAATTTAAATATCTAAAAGCTAATATTAAAATTTTAATATTACATATTTCAATATAAAATTTTTTAATATATAATATTTAAATATTGAATATAGCACAATTAAATAAAAATAGTTAAACTTTGAATACAGTAGTTTTAAAAGATATGGCAACAACCAAAAATACCTTAGATTTAAACAAAATGATTTCAGATTTAAACAAAATCCAAGTTGCGCAAGATTCAGGATTCAATTAATTTATAAAATTTCAGTTAATAAATGGACTGTCAAACAAAAAACAAAATTTCACTAGCCCATTATATGAAATTATATCAAAAATCAAGCAGTGTAGTTCAAACCACAAACAAAATAACTGAAACAACAAGTGAAATGGATGGATGATGTTCCAGAGTATATTATAATCTAATCAGGATTCATATGAGGCACCAACAGAAGAACTAAAACAAAACAAAACTTGAGCAATCTAGAAGCAAGATTCCACAAGCACAAAAAAATGAACTCACATAAGATGTGTAGTATGAGCAGCCTAAAATAGAAAAGTAACAGTTTTACAGCCAATCAACAGCTATCCAATTTAGGAACAGAGGCATTTTATCCATTTTCATGGCTCCAGATTTGTATGAAAAGGTTTTGAGAATCTTCCAAATATGGACTTGAGATTACACTAAAAATGAATGATTAAATTTTAAAATTTCTACTTTTAGTGATTTTATCCTAGGTTTTTTACAATGGTTTTTACAAGCAATATATTTGACGGCGCCAGCAGCCAAGCCAGCTTCAATGGAGGCAAGGCTCAGAACGTGGAGGCACCTGTTTACACCCAAGCCTTTGAGGCGGGTAACAAGGAAGCTGATCTGTTACTGACCACCAACCCCTATGGCTTTGACTTGTTTGAGAGTCACTTAGTGTCTAGCTCTGCCCCTGCTTCTGTACCCACCCCTGCACAACCTGCTCACCAACCAACCAATCAGGATGGCAACCTTGATTCATAACAACTTCCTGTCACCTTCCAACCTGACCCCTACAGCCAATCAGGCTTCAGCTCCCCTGGCCCAGCGCCCTAAGCGACAAATCATCACCGCCCAAATTCTTCAGGAAATTGTGGCACTGAATCTACAGGGTCTGTCCTGGGAGCAGATTGCCGCCTTTTTGCAATTTATCCAAGCTACTGTCATGCAGGAATTCAACAACCTGATGAACAGGGGGAATCTGATTGGGACAGCCAAGAAGCCCAAGAAGGCCCCCAAGTCACAAATATCTGAGGCATACCCAATCATGCTTGACCTCCTCCAGCGGGATCCCAAGCTTCCCTTGACCCAGGTCCAGAAGCAGCTTGTGCACCATAACATATGGGTCTCAGAGCGCATGGTGCAGCTCTGGATGTATGGGAAGGTGGCTTCCATACAGGTTCTTACCAATTTTGCCGGCAACCAATGGGATGGCGCTGAGGAATCCCCATATGACACCACCATCAAATCAACCCTGGTCCAATGCCTGACTAGTCTAACTGATAATGTCATGTTCATCTCCTATTACAAGCTATCAATAGCTTTTGATGATTTTTGCAAGCAAGGAAAAGCTGCCACCAAGAATAGAAGGAAGAAGGTCAAGAAGGGGACATTCATTGGTGCATTTCTGGCTGTTTTGGCTAAGGGTTTTGTCTACTATTGGACAAACCCAAATTTCATTGATGGCTACTCATACAGCCACATCCTTGGTGGATTACTCAATTCCTGGGATGGCTCAAATTCCAAGTACCGGGTTTTCTTGAGCCACCAGATGGAGGGTAGCTCCACCGCCCTTGAGGCCATCCAGGGATGCGGGCACCAGGCCTCAGTCTACCCCGCCAGCCATGCAGACGTCCATCTGGCTGATGATGTCTTCTTCAACATTAGAGATACACTGCAGGAGTGCCGCCCTCAGGCTTTTAACAACCTCTATCTTGGGGTCCTTGACCACAATTTTCTCTTTGGCCGCCAGATGATGGCTGACTTGTTTGCGTAAATGGTTTTCCATGTGAACATGGGCAACCAATCATGTAAGGATAAGCGCCTTCCACCTTGGGCCACTGCTACTTACCAGCCCATCCAGCCAATGACCAATGAGAAATACGACAAGCATTATATGGCAGCCATCACGCAAAATCCTCCTGCCTCCACCCCTGCCACCAACACCCCTAACCCGCAAGCCCAACCCACCCAATCCCAGACCCCCCAGGCCAGCACCGCCTCTATGTCAACCTTCCTGCGTTATTCTGCCTCTTAGGCATCACTCTCCCCCGCGCCAATAAACCCCTGTCACCAAACATTTTCTATTTTTATTATCTTTTTTTGAATTTCAATTGTTCATGTTCTCTTTGTTTATAGTTGGTTTTATTCTTTATGTTCAGCTTATTTCTATAAAATCATATATTTACTATGTTGTGTATCTAGATCCAGAACACATTTATTTTTAGCACTTAAACATAGCCCCTTGTGAAAATATTAACAACAATTTGGTGATCAGCTAAATTTGAATTAGAAAATTATAGTGTTAACTGTTTTTAGATAAAGTTGTTACTGATACAAATTCAAAACCTTAATGATAAACTTTAAGCCAATCAGGAGCCAAGTGATAAAGTGATTGTTGTGATATAAAGGGTCATTCAATAATTCTTTGATGCATGTGCACTAATTAATATGATTGGCTGGATGTTTTGCCATTGTACGTCATTGACGCTGTGGCAAGTTATTGGTGGACTAGTGCTAACCCAGCAGCTGATTCAGTACTAGTCCACCAACAACTTGCCACAGCAGCAATGACGTACAATGGCAAAACATCCAGCCAATCATATTAATTAGTGCACATGCATCAAAGAATTATTGAATGACCCTTTATATCACAACAATCACTTTATCACTTGGCTCCTGATTGGCTTAAAAATTATCATTAAGGTTTTGAATTTGTATCAGTAACAACTTTATCTAAAAACAGTTAACACTATAATTTTCTAATTCAAATTTAGCTGATCACCAAATTGTTGTTAATATTTTCACAAGGGGCTATGTCAAGTGCCAAAAATAATATGGTAATCAAAGAAACAATGCCAACACAAAGCAAACAACACATATTGCGATGAGCATAAAACATATACAAAATGGGTAAAAAGATGGGATAATGTAGTGGATGGGAAAACAAAAAGGAATAAACAAAGAGGCAACAGTATCAAAATAATACAGAATTTATTGGAGCAAAAGCTATAAAAACATATGGAAAGGTTGGTAAAAAATCAAATGAGAGAGTTCAAAAAACTACTCAAAGACCTCAACTTGGTGATTGCCAAAATAAAGGACATTGACTGCAAGGTCAAAGCCAAAGTGAAGTCTGCTGTCCTCACTGGGGACAAAATTGACAAGGTGTCTGCAAAGGCACTCATGTCAAAAATGCCAGACACCCCAGAGAAGACAATTGAGCGCTTACTAAATATTCAAAAAACTGTGGTTGAGGGCCTTCAGTTCAAGGCATACAATCTTTCTGCGCCGTCTGTCTGGGTTGATGACCCAGAGATGTATGCCCACCTAAAAACTGCCAAGCGTGCCAGGGCAGAGGATACCAAATTGCCTGCGCAATTGATTGCACCAATAATGGCCAAGCTGGCAGAGGCTGCGGGCAAGGAAGAGATACAAGAAGGTAGCCTAAAAAACAAAATTAATAAAAATATATAGATACTTACCTATTTTCTTAGAAAATGTAGACAGCAAAATCTGGTAAGTCCTGGTCCCCTTTGTCCTGGCCACCTTTTATGCAAATTATGCCACTCATGTGGCAAAGCAATTATATTTGTCCCCCCCTGTTGTGCAGGAGCTGGAGGACTGTATCCACGGGTCCTTTCCAATGTTGCAGGAGGCGTTGACAGAGCTTACACATGCCAAGGGGGCATCCGAGTGTGCAGTTACTGCCTACAAGGATGCCCAACTGGTCCGCCTGGACCCAGTATCCCTCAGTGAAGTTTACTGTGTAAACTCCATTGAGCTTGTTTGAGACGTCCTGGCAACGCTCCCATTCAAGAATGTACCGGAGATGGGCCGGGCTCATGCGGCTGCTTGCTTCTGCTTACCAGTGGAGCACACCATATCTTACCTGTTGGAGAACTTTGGGTGCACAGTGGGCAAATTGGCTGTTGCAGATGCAACAGCCATAAAGAAGACCAAGATCCTCCTTGCGGACTTTGGGTTGGCCTGGAGTGCCAACAAGATGGGGCTCCCTGCAGCCATGGAGCTGACCTTTACAAAGACCAGGCACAAAAAGAAGATAAGCACGGTCTATAATAAACTGTGTGAATTCACAAAAGCCTTTGCAGAGCAAAGGCTTCATCTGGTTGTTTAGCTGGGGTTCCTATTCTACTTTGGGATGGGCGCATCTGTAGAGGACATGGATGGGGTCCTTCTGGGAATTGACAAGGCCCGGCTTGCACTCAACGGGAAGAAGGTCCCCCATGGATACAACTTGGTTGATCATGTGATCCAGGACGCCCTGGTCCTGGCCGGCATCTTTGGGTTTGCAGCCCTGCTGGAAAAGCTGCTCCTCCATTCCCATCTCACCATCCTCCCTTTTACCAGCAGGAGGGAGTATTTCAATAAGGGTGTATCCACCATTCACAGTGTGGCAGTGGAGGTTGTGTGCCACCTCCATTGCCAGGTGGGTACATACCAAAGAACTCACTACAGGCGCACATAATAAAAATATGATTCCAATAACTTTTATTACAATTTATAGTATTTTAATTATAATAAATTATTATAATTTTTATTTCAGTAAACCAGTTTTGCAAAATATATCGCAGAAACAGCTTTCATAAAAGCATAAAATTATACGTTAATAAAATAATTTCTAACTTGTACATTTTACGTTTAATTTTTTAAAGCTATTTTTATATTTATTTGACCAAAGTGATTTAAATCTATTTGCGTAATCCAGTATCAAGCATTTGGGATTACCTCAGATGGCATAATAAAATAATATATAATAAAATAAATAAATTACTTACATCTATTGATGGATCTTCTGAATGTGATTGTGGGCTTGGAAACATCTAAATATAAAATGATAATTAATAAATCTTGAATAGTAAATAAGATAATATTAAAAATTGGACACACTAAGCCTTTAATTGATAGGCTGTTTGGATAGGCACGCAGGGATGAATAAATCAGCGTGGCCATAGAATTTGGCCACAGTCTCAGCTGGGAGGGTGTGAATCCTGGCCTGCAGCAAATTAAAGAGATCCTTGGTCCCAGTTGGGGTTCCTTGCTTGACAACTCACTTGAGCCACCCAAAGACTTCCTTGATGGGATTTAGGAAGGACAAATAAGCTTGGAGGAAGAGAAGGCGTAAATTTGCCGTGGCCAATTGCTGAGGGCCCACTGCAATGCTTTTGTCAATCATTGGAAATTCCTCAAGAATATCAGCCACCTTGTGGAGACCAACGTTATCCAACACAATCACATTGGTGAAGCCCAGGCTTGTGCGCCTCAGGTGCTCCTGACTAATTGGAGGAATGACAAGAAGGTACAGCTTTTTGAGAACCCAATATCATTTGATAAAGCTCAACCCCCTTTGGACCAAGGAGAGCCACCATTGATTAGGCTGTGGCGCAGACTGCAGAACGCCAAGCCATCCTGTCATTGGAGCCTTTGGGGACATAGCCATACTCATTGCGCATTGACAAGGCAAATGCCAATTTGTCAATATAATAAAATTTGACTGTCCCCTTGGCTTTGAGGGAAGTGTACGCCTCTGCATAGTTTTTCTGGATGTCAATATTGGCTGGGCTGTTTCTGTTGTAGGGGGATACCCCAAGCTTTTTCCAGGAAAAGCACATTCCCTTGACCAAATGATAATAGAAGGAAATTGAGGCCTTGATTCCAAAAGTAGATTTAACCATGGCCTGTATATTTGCCAGTTCAAGATGGCAATCCTAGGTTATCCACTGGCAAATTGCCCATTTGTGCTCCTTGGTGAGCATGGTTGACACACATAAGGATTTCTCTGCGGCAGGGACACGACCAGTATTGATGAATTTTTGGAAGGTCTTGCTGGCGTATTTGGGATCCACTCCAACAATGGCTGCGGCCAACTTGTAATCACCCAATTCCCGCATTAGCTTAAGCAGAATGATGCGTTTGATGTCAGGGATGCGCTTCTGGGCAGGCTCTTTTAGTGGTGGGGATTGACTTGTTGGCATTGGGCACAACACAGGGCATAGGTACCTTGGTATAGAAGGCTGTAACCTTTTTTAACACCAGCTGTTCCTCATTGGTTTGATAGAACTGAGGCTCCTTGTCATCCTCCTGATTACTATCACTGACGTAGGGCTTGTAGCTAGTATCAAGTACAGGCTTCACCTTCTCCAGCATGGCTGACGGGACTGACTCTTGCTGGTACACAACGTCAAACATATATGAAGTAAGTTCTACCTCCTTGTTTCTAACTTTCTTGGTGAAGTTAACCTTAGTGTGCTTCTGGGTCAGCTTTGGGACCCAAGGGTTTATGCTCTGCACCCTAGCAGCTAGTGCTCCTTGAACCAGCTGTGTCAGTGCAGCATCACTATGAAACTCTCCTCTCCTGCCTCCCTCCTGAGTAGGCACTTGTGTTGCACTAAGTCTATTCTTTGACCCGCGGGGGCAACCACACCCGCAACACACAACAGGTGTATTGGTACTCTGGTGTTGTGTTCCTTCCATTTTAAAATTTAATAAAATATTAAATAAATTTCAATTAAGCTACTCCCTAATTTTATTTTTTGCTTTTATCTGAATATGGATATTCAATTAATATTTTTTCCCACCCAATATCTCAATTATAGATTATTTATTTCTTAGTTAGTTGTTTTTGGTTTTACAACACCCATTTTAGAATACTCAAAAAAAATCCACCCATTTTCCTAGATTTTACTGCCAAATTGAAAAACCCAACACAATATTTTTAAAATTTATGTTTCAGATCTTGTGTCTTATTTTAGATACCTTGGTATCATTCATGATTACAATCCATTGCACACATTGCATGAGTGATTTTGTTTACACAGTGAGTTGCTATTGTGTTTTGTTTTTGGTTTGCGTTTTGACACACCTTGCTTGGGTGTATTTTGTCATCAATTCACATAGTAAACACATGTACACCAAAAGTCAACTCACACCATTTTGTTTGTGAATCAATGTATTTCAGATTGTATTGTGAATGGTTTTGCTTTGTGTGTGAGCCTTTCTTTGCTGTGTTGACTCATTTTGCCCATTAATGCCAATAAACCTTGTTAACAGAGTGTATATTTTAACCTGAGAGATTCTTTTTGTTTAAATCTGAAATAATTTTGTTTAAATCTGAGGTATTTTTGGTTGTTGCCATAGCTTTTAAATCTACTGTATTTAAACTTTAATATATAACTTTTAAGATTTATAATTATAATTTTACTTTTAATATATTAAGATTGTTTTAAATTTTAGTAGGTAAATTATAATATTAATATATCTAAATATATTACAAGACATTAGTTAAAGTTGCAACCACATCAAATAATAAAAATAAGTTATTAATGTTTTTATTTACTAGCTTGTCAAGTACAGGTTCATTTATTACATATACAAACAACAAGAATTGAATTTATCCGCATCATGTGGCCTGCTCCATTTATATTCTAAACAAGTGATTGTTTAGAACTCAAATTACCTTTCCCTTGTAATATGATTTGATAAATATATTTGATATGCTTGACCCACGTCCTAAGTACTAGTTAGTAAGCAATAAATAAAAATCATTGGCTTCTGTGTCATGTGGCTATAGTGGCACTGAAATAATAAGGATCAGATGATGACCTGCAAGGTCCAATTTTGTGGCTTAACAAAGCCAAAGTACCAACAAGGATTCACAATTGTTTAAATAAATTTAATCTATTTCTATCTTTTTTAATCTATTTATTTTTTAGTGTAACAGTCAATATAATATTCAGTGCATTATAATAAAAATATATTTCTCTTACCTAGTATAATTAATTTTGCTTACCTTTTCTACATACTCTTATATGTCTATAATACAATCAAACGTCACATCATTATATATAAATAATAATTTTTGAGTCCTATTAAAAACAAAATAAATAAAAATAAAAACAAATAAAACCTGGAGCGCCCATTTATCTGATTGGCTTGGAGGCCAGGGCTTTGGGGAGGAAGGATTCTGAGTGCTTGTAAAAAGCCGCCACCACATTGGGTGGCATTGCAAATTGACTGACCTCAAGAATATTGAATAGATCCTCAGTGTCCTGAGGAAGGCCTTGTTTCACTTTATTCTTGATCCAACCAAACACCTCCTCAATTGGGTTCAGAAATGGAGAATACAGGGGGGAGGAAGAGGAGTCTCATTGGACAGTCAGCCAGGCGGTGGTTGGCCAAATGGCTATTTTTATTGATTGGCAGGAACTTGGACACAACCAGATCCACTTTGTGGAGCCCAAGATTATATAGCACAACAAAGTAGGCTGTACTGTGGTAGTTGATCCAGAGATACTCCTTGACAATTTGGAGAAAATTGAGAAAAGTCCCACTATTGTGGGAACCCTTAATCATTTAGTATTGGTCCAACCCGCAAGGACCAAGAAGCGTAACCATTGAATAGGTCTGGGAACAGACAGCTGCACAATGGGCTACACCGTCCTTAGACCCCTTCTTGACCCACCCATGCCTAGACCTGAGTGAGGAGGAAAACAACAATTTGTTGATGTAGAAGAACTGGACATTCCCAGTCTCCTTTAGTGCCAGAATATCTCAGCATAAATGCGTCAATCCTTGATGGTCTTCTCATTGTTTCTGTCATACAGCAAAACTCCCAGTACTTTCCAGGAGAAGCCCAAATCAACCATTGTTTTGTAAACAAGGGTTTTAGAAAAAGAAAGCCCAAACTCTGTGGCAAGCATTGATTGGACAGCAAGTGAATCCAGGTGGCAATCCTTGGTAACCCACTGTTTTATTGCGTCAATATGCACAGGCTGCAAGAGTTTGGGCTGCCACTTAGCCTTGATGGATTTGGCAATTTACCCAGTGTTGCCATACTTGGTGTTGATGTTGGCAATGTATCTGGCTGTGACACCAAATTGGGATGCAATATCCCAAACCGCCATTCCCTGTTCTAGCAGTTGAGGAGAGCTTCACGCTCACTATCTGTCAACTGACGCCAGCCCTTGGCAGGTACCATGGCATCCTGACTAGCAGGATCAACACAGGTGACAGGGACCTTCATGTAGAAGATGGGATCACGCTTGCTTGCAGTGGCACCGTCAATGGTTGAATACACAATAGATGCAGATGGCTCAACAGTGGTGGCCAATGGCTTGTAGGTGGTGTCAAAGACGCAGGGGCAGGAAGTAGCAACTCTTGGATCAAGAGTGCAGGGCTGGGTGACAACTGGGTATACAATGGAGGTGTATGTAACCTCATTATTCCCAATGACCTTTGTGTAAGAGACTTTGGTTACAGGCCTTGAGAGCGGTTTCTGTCTGGGATTGAGGCTACTGTTCCTGGCTTTGGATGCGGGAAGTGGTTGACTGGCGCTGACACCTTGGGAGGCCTGTGTATTGGCATGAGTCCCTTCAATTTGTGTTCTGGGTCTGTTCTTGGACCCTCTGGGACGCCCTTGTAGACAGGCTGCCCCGCAGGCTGGTGCAGGAGCTGGTTGGGAATGCAACTGATGGTCTATAAAAATAAAATAAAAAATATATTTTAGATTAAATATGTATTTATTTGGATTTATTGATTTAGTTGTGAGTAGTTGCTTTCTCTTGATTTAGCCTTGAATAGTAGCAGAGTTTCTATATCCGTAATTTGAAGTGTATAATATTGTATCCTTTCCAGTTTTGGATGATTTTAAAGTTTAATCACTTTTTATATCTAAACATGGTTATTGAGATTAAATTTTTAGTTTGATTTTAGTTGTGGTGGAGCTTCTTTATTTGGGATGATTTGTCCTAGTTTCTTACTGTAAATTAAATTTGGATTCCAGTTCCTGCAATTAATATCTGAGTTTACTAGTGATATTCAAAAGTGATTTGAAATTTTGTTCTTGGATTTGACAATCACGCAATTTCAAAAAACATAGTAAACTTAATGAAAACAATTGATGGATTTGAACACTTCAAATTTGATTCCAGTTAATTTATTTTGTCCATTGGAAATATGCAGTTTGACTTGAACTTTTCAAAGTGTCTATGAGTTCCTGCATTTTCAAATATTCAAATAAATACTCAAAGAATTCAATTTAATTAAAAAAGGCCATCCTGCAAAAGTGATTCAAAATTTGGACCAAGGATTTGACAATCCTGCATTTTTACATTCAGGTTCTGAATTTAAAGTAGCTTTGAGCTAAAAAAATTGGGTTTCAAAAATTAATATTGGAATTAATTTTTGTTATTTGAACTGAATTCAAAATCTACTTTGTTGGAAAAATCAAACTTGTCTTCTCTATGGTACAACATTTTCAAGCTTTCAGTTGAAATTCATTTCACACAGCAGAAAAGTTGAGTCCATTGAAGGATTGCTTTTGCTTTTAAACTAATGCTCAGACAGACTCAAACTGAACTAATGTTAAATTGAGGTTGATTTAATATTTCTGCAACTTAAAAGACATATGCCCTAGTCAGTTTTTCAACAAACTTTATACTTCATGCTTCATTGTGGTGATAATAAAAACTATCCATAGTGTTGAGTATATACTTCTGGGAAGTATAATAAGCAAGATAAAGGGGAAGATTAAGAAGAGAATGATACTTTATTGGATATTAATATAAGATAATATATAGTATCATGGGAAGCCACATACTGTCCATGTACGTCATGGAAGTCATGGGGCTTATCTGAGTAGTGTTTCTCTTAAGTCACAAGGCTTATTCAAGTTTTGTTCCACTTAGGATCTGGATTGTTTGATCCTTGTAATAAATGGTTGAATGATAGTGGTGCCACCATCTTAATGATTAGTCATTGGGCCATTCAGTGACTCATTCAGTGAACTACTTAGGGTGACAATTCCCTGAGAGGGAGCAATTGAAGATGTTGCAACATCTTCCCCTGGGGTGCTGAAAGGCGGAGTTTTGGGGATTTTCTTGAGTGTTTCAGGGACATGAGCTTGGTATTGATCCAGTTTGGCATTGGGAACAGAGAGTCTGGAGTTGTGCTGGGCTGTTCTTGCCTTACATAGACGTAGTTGGTTATGATGCATATGTTTTAGTTCAGTTTGGGCCCCAATTTCCTTGATGAGGTAGTTATTGTTGGGCTTGACTTCCATGACAATTCCTGGCCTACGTAACCCTGGATCTAACTTATGCTGGTCATGATTGACAACCCAGATTTTGTCTCCAACTTGGAATCTTTCTTGTTATAGTGGGATTAATTCTCTCTCAATTCTTTTTTGTTCCATGTCTTCCTGGTCTTTTCTAGTGTGTTGTACTTTAGGGTCACTGTTGCCTGGTACCTTTTTGGGCAGAGGTAACTGTGGTCCTGTGGCCGTACTAACAAGGGCAGGCTTTTGTCCATAGACAAGTTTGTAAGGGCTTTTACCTGTGTTGTGGTAAACTTGTGCTCTACAGACCATGAGTGCTGTTGGCAGCATGTCAACCCAAGCCTTTGGATTGTTAGAAGATAACTTACTGAGGGCTTCTATAAACAAGCCATTTAGTTGTTCTACTCTTCCATTTGCTTGTGGGTGATACAGGCTGGCTATGATGTGTCTTATTCCGTTTTTGGCAAGGTAGATATTGGTGTCAATGGTCTTAAGTTTGGCGCCTCTGTCTGTGATCAGGAGGTTGGGTTTTCTGAATTTGGCTATGATTTCTTTACCAATAAATCACCTCACATCATTACCTTTGTGTTCTTTTATAGCTTGTGTTATAGGCCACCTGGTTGCATAGTTGATAGCTGTTATGATGCAATTATTTCCTTTGTTATTGCCAGGAATTGGTCCCACAATATACAGTAACCACACCTTGAAGGTTTGTGTGATTGACACTGGTAATACTGATTTTAGTGATGTCTTGGTTCAGGCGTACTTCTCGCAGACTTTGCATTGTTCTAGTACTTCCTTGATATCATCTAACATGTTGGGACACCAGTAGCGCGTCTTGAAGTATTTGTGCAAGTTCCTTCTACAGGTGTGGCCCAGATATATGTGATATTGAAGGATGGTGTCAATCTTTTGCGTTGACAGGATATAGGGTACAGTGTCACCATTTGAGAGTATTTGGTGTAGTATGCCATATACGTTTTGAAAAGGTATTTGTTCTTAAGGAACTTCTATTGGATGTCCATTGGTGTGCCAGGTGGAAACCCTTCTTGAAGATTTCCATTGATTAACATGGGCCAATTAGGGTCTCTCTTGGTGTGTAGGACATGTTTATTGTATAGCCTTGACTCATATGCTACAGGGAGGAAGTCCTTTTCTGCAGTTTGGATACAGAGTACCCCTCCTATGACGTAGTCAGATGCATCAATTTCCAACTTGTATATTCCTTCACAATTTGGGTATTATAAAATAGGGGTGGTAACCATACACTCTTTTAGTTGTTGGAAGTGTTGGTCTCTTAATATCACAGACCATACCAGAGTCCAACTGGGCTCCCACAGGGGAGGCAGGCCGGGCCTGGAAGGCCATGTACACAATAGGCACAATACAGACCAGGTAGTTGACTGCAGTAGTAAGGGGGAACCAACTCCCAGTATGGGGCACAGCCTGGTTGGCCAGCCCCAATAATGTGATGTTGACAAACCCCAATTTACTGAAGTCCTGGGAGGGAGGTGCATTGGTTAAGGGAGAAGCAGCAAAAATCTCCTTCATTTTAGGTGGAAGATCCAGGTAATGAGGGTAGTAATACTCCATGTCAAGGGTGCAGGGAGGATTGACTGAGGTAGCAGGAGTATAGCCAGGGGGATATGGGTAGGCAAGTTTGTATTGTGTTGTGAATTACCAAATAAATGCAAAGAGAATAATTAAATTGGAGAAAAAATAGACAATTTCTGCAATAAGATAATGATTTATGGGCATAAACTTGCTTTATTACAATGTCAACAGTGAGGAGGGCTTCTCCTCCTCATTATTTATACTTACTGGTAATTTTGAGGCTTTTTGTGCCACCAGAGAACTGATGGCATCAACTGCAGCTAAACTTACAATTTTCACTGGAATTTTCATATTTGGACCAGGGGGTGAGTGCTCATTGGTTGGTATAACATGAAACTTTCTTGAACTGTAGCATTCCAAGGTGCCACAGTTATTTATAGATCCTGCAAGTGATCAAGCGCCTGATTACGCAATTGAATGATTGCGCTCCTGATGTATCATTTCCTGATAGTTGAGAGGCCCAATTTTTTTAATAGAATTGAAGCCAGGGATTTGAGGCCTGTGTGCCTCTCAAATTCTGGGTCATTTGTTAGTCAAAAGGTGGGGTTTCTGGCTCTTGGAGATACTTGGTAGGGGTTCCCAAGCTGTGGGGGTTTTGCCTCTAGGATGGCCAACTGATTGTCCAGGGCTTTCTGGGCCCTGACATTTGGAATCAAGCCCATATACAACACCTTCTATGAGCACCTAAAAGTCCAACAGTGGAAGACTGTTGCATCCATCAGAGATATTGAGAACTGCCCATCCAAGAAGAAGAGAGCCACCAAAAAGAAATAGTATCAAGAGAAGATAAAGGACATTGTCAAGGACAAACATAAGCTTCAAGAGCTTGGGAAATACATCAAGAAGATTGCCACAGTTCTTAATGGCAACCAGGTGATCACAGTCTAGCCTTTAATTAAATTTATTGAGTATTGCTTAATTTTGTATATAGTTCTTATATGTTAAGTATAATATTTTTAAATAAATAGTTATTCTAAATAACTCATTAATAATTTATGATGCTGTTTTATAAAATCATTACATTTTCTATTGATAGCTTGATGCCTTATACTGTATTATATGGCCTATATTGGTATTTTACTAGTAAATTATATGTTTTTTGTAGTTTTCAATATAGAAAAAAATTTACATTACTGTTTATTAATATTAAATTTTCCTATAATGTGTGCATTTTTATGTAGTACCTTTTTGTATATTGGGGTCTTTTTATTTTTATAAGCAGGAAAAAGTATTTTATAGTAAAGATAGATAATTTCATAGTAAAATAAAATAAAAGCCTATTCTTATTAATTTTTTTAAGTGTCATGCATCATTTTTTGGTAGGAAACGCCATTTCAATTACAGCATCTCAAAAAAAGCTATTTTGAAATAAGCCATCTCAAGTTTTGCTATCTCAATTTTGTAGTAAAAACACCATTTCAATTTACAGCATCACGACTAAGAAAAACCAGTTTTAAAATTTTAGATTTTTTGAACACCAAAAATAACCAAAAAAAATTCAAATAAAATAAAATTTAAAAACATTTATAGGCTTAAAAAACCTCAGAATTCCAAATCTACAATAAAAAATGGGGTCAATTAGTAGCAACAAGGTTGCGTAAAGCCCAAAAGTTAAAATATATCCAAAAACAACCATTTTTGTCTATTATAACTATACTTTAAAGTAAGCATAGAATTGTATCAAATACTAAAAAAGTCAAAGAATGATAAAGTTAAAGGAAAGAAGAGATAAGATAAAATAGTGTTTATTGGAAAAGGGCTTAAAAATAGGTAGAAAGAGCAACTGAGATAGCTTGGAGATGCTCAAGCTTTCTATCCTTAGGATAGTATGCAAGGACCACCTTGCTGATTTCAGTATATTTCTTTACTGCCTTAGTCTGCTTGGGGGGCTGCCCTTGGACTTCATGCCAGTATTAAAGAGCCAGGCAGAGATGGCTTGCTGGTTTTTAAATGCACCATTATATTGTTGAATTTGGGCTTATGAGCCCTGACCCTTGTAGCAGAATGGCTATGCCACCCTTCAAGGGAAGAGGTGGTCTTGATCAAAACATCTTTTACCTGATTATAGCATTTCCACTGAATTGAGTTGCCACATTTTCTAATGTGGTGTGCTCCCTGAAAAATACCAACCCATTGAGCTTCAAACTTCTCAATAAAGGGCGCAAAGGCTCCCTGGTTGGCAAGGATATAAGGATGGTGTAGGAGGGTGTTGTAAAAGGAATTTATCTCCTTTCTAACAAGGACAAGGGAAGTAAAGCAATTAAAAATGTCCTTGTATTCTTTAGTGCCTTCAGAGTTGACCAGCTCATGAAGATCTGAGCACTTTTGGAGGTGGTGGCAGAGTGCCTGCCAGAAGTGAAAGTAGCATCCCTGGGGGAGCTCTTGAAGAATCTAATGAAAGCATTTGCCTGAGCCTGTTTGAAACCCACTACCAGATATTCATGGTATGGAAGGCTTTCTGCCTTCTTTTCTGTTGGGGTGGCTTCCTCTTCCTGGGACTGGGCCTTTTTTTGCGCCCTCTAGTTTCCTTTGGCTCCTCTTTGAGGGTTAGGATAATATCATCCAACTTGGCCTTTAAAATTGTAAGAGCACAGACATAAGTTTCCTTCTTCTTGTTGGGAAGGAAGTAGAAGACCAGGGGAAGAACCAGATTTTAACCTGCCCATGGATGTTCCAGAGCTGGCTAAATAGCTTTGGGCAGGTAGAGAAAGTTCCATCTGCAAGCCAGGTCTTGCATTTCAACAGGTTGCACAGATCCTGTCGTAAAAGTTGCAGCAAAGGGTTGCTAGTTTCTATGAACAGTTAATCAGTGACCTTATTCTTAATACTATACCTATTGATGGTATAGTGAAAGCCTATGAAGAACAGAAGAATAATAAGGTGTATAGACAAAACTGGTATTTATTTAGATAGTATTGCACTTATATAGTGTGAGGCAGGGGAATTGCTACCAGAGGCAGGGAGGCACAGACAGAAGGACTTCCCAAATGGAGAAGAGTGTATTGGCACATCTAAAAGTCCCGTGTGAGAGAACAACCGCTTCCTTGCAGCTTTCCTTAAGGAGATAGATATAAATAACTTTGTTGTTCTATTTATAATCCCGGAAGTGAAGCCCGTACCTTGTGCGCATTCAAAAGGCAAATCAAACACCTGTTTTAGGGGCGTTTTAAACATCTTTTTCACTAGTAGAATCAGGATGCAATAGCGCGGCCGCACAATTGTTTCATTGCTTAATCCCTAGATGGACAAATTTACGTCCAATCCATTCAGTATCTGTGACATATCCTGTGAGGTGGTAAAGCAAATAATTTGCTCAGGGGCATGTTGGCCGTTTTTGTGGAGAAGGAATTTCTCCTCATGACGAGATAGTTTTGTTCCTCTGTAAGGATCAATTGCTCAATTGATGAAGCACTGATGCCTTCAGTGCTCAGAGCATATCTCTGATCAGTGAGATATCTCTGTAATTTGAAGGCACCACCAACAGCGGCAAGTTGTGTGTCATTTAAATTAAGGAAGGCATCATTGACAACCTCAGTGGTGGTTTGATTTTTGGTGGTTGGCATGACCTGGCAAAGAAACCAGAGGATCAGTTGGTACAAGAGATCAAAAGGCTTGGTGCAGTCATGCCCAGTAGTCAGGGCCTTGCATCTAGTGAAACGGTATGTAGTGAGCCTAGCAGGGCACCCAACATTATCATATTTACAGTGATGTTGGCTGATTGGTTTCTTTTCATTGTTACAGCTGAAGCTGTAGCCCTTGTAAACAAAGCTGGCACCCCCTTTCTTAGTCATTATGGGGTAGCTGGCTGGGTATGTGGTGGGCACAGCAAAGGTGCCATTTTGATTGCAGATATTATGGACAGTGTCTAGATCCCAGAGCTCAATTTGCTCATCTGCAGGAGCACCAGGCTCAGGCTTCTGTTCCTCTTCCTCTTCAGGCTCTGAAGTGGGATCAGAGTGGTGGTTGAAGTTGAACAACTTCTCTTGGGGGTCTGAAGGGGAGTAAAAAAAGGAGAGTGGGGAGGGGTTGGGCTTGTTTCCTCAGGTTCAGGGGAGGGCGTGGGTGTTTTGGGGGGAGCTTTACCCTTAGCAGGATGCTTTTTGGGGGTAGTTTTGGACTTCTTGGCTTTGGCAGGAGTGATCTTGGACTTAGAGGCCTTGGGCGCAGCTTTGGTGGTAGGCTTGGGAGGCATCTAAAAGTGAATTAGTATCAAAATATGGGAAATTTGGGGGTTTTGTAAATCCACTGCCACCTTTGGCTTTGGACCAATCTGTCTTCCCCCGTCACACCAAAAAAGGGCTAAAAATTGCAGCCCAGTCACACAGCTCTCTAGACAATTTAGCGCACACTGTCAACAAGAGGTTTGTCCTGACTTACCCTACAGGTCCCCTGGCTTTGGTAGTTCCCTCCTGGGAAGAAATGTTAATTGATTTAGACTATTTACTGGCCTGGTGTTATCCTCTCTTAAAAACAATTAGAAACACCCAATCAAAAGATGCCACACCAATAACCACAAAATTGATTGAATCTGAAATGGTTGAAATGCCCTCCAACCAATCAGATGCAGCCGCAGAAATTAACTTGAAACTCTCCAGTTCTCATGTTTTGATCTGAAAATTTTATATCCCACCCAATCAGATTCAATTCCTGCTGTCATGTGATTCCTGTCCTGCAACCCATTCCCTTTTATGCAGCAAGGGAACTTTCAGTCCCCTGCTTGTCTATTTTCATTCATTAAAAACTTAGACCTTGTTGCTAAACTTTGCTGTAAATTTTGTAGTGTTGACCTGTTTTTGAGTCTCCCTAAATATTATACAAAGTGTTAGTTGTTTTTGGTTTATTTCTTACCTTTAACCCGTCTTGTCCCAACCCAGCCTCCTTTTCAAAGCCCTTTACCTTAGGCGCCGCCTTTAATCATTGCGCTAGCACTTTGCGCTTTCAAAAACCTTATTTGAACTTGCATTTTCATTTAAAACTCTTTATAAATCTTAGTTTAAGTTTAAGTTTTTACCTGATTTTCCTTGTTTTTGAACCTGCTCTTTGTTTTTACGCCTGCCAAGCCACCTGAACCCAACGCCAAGGCCCCCAAGTGTTTCCTACCATTTTTTACTGGTTTCTTCTTGTGGCTGCCCTCCCATTGGAAATTATTATCTCTCTGAGATCCAAAAATTACATATTATAATTCCAAATTTTGTGGCTGTTCTAACCATGATCCTCCCTGCTTTGAAGTTTGTAACATTCTCCTTGGCACCCCTTGTGATCCTCCTCTGGACCACTGCTCCTGAGTTATGGTTATGGTTTTCCACTTCTGGGCGCCTTGTGGGAAACAATCCCTTTAGCCTTTTGTACCTCCCTGGTGAGCTCCTTGTCTCAGGTGAGAAAATTGTTAAGAGTCTGGCTTGTGACAAACTGGAGTTCTCCACCATAGACTACACTGTGTCTGCCCCTGTGCTGGGGATGGTTCCTGCCTCCCCCACCTGTGGCTCAGACAAAGACAACCCAGCTCCCCCTAGCTTCAATAGGTTGGCATCCTGCTCCCACTTGTACACCCTGGTTGCTCGCTGGGTTAGCCTTGATGGAATTGAATGCATACTTCCCTTGGCTGTCCCCTGTGTCTTCTTTTTGGTCCCCCCTCCAAGAAGCCATCCCAGTACTCCACTGGGCAGCATCCTGGTGGTTCATCTTGTCAGGATGGGAGCCAAACTTAGTTAGTTTAGCCCCCCTCTCTCACAGGTTGTTTTTAAAGAGAAAAATGAGAATGTTTTTAATATAAAATAGTAATTTTTTTATAGAATTCTAGAAAAAGTCTTAAAATATATAATATCAAAATTTTAATGTTTTTTGTTATGTGAAAATAAAAAATTTAATTGGTAGCACAAGTAGGCAAACCTTTGAGTTTTGACTGAAAACTTGCAGTCAAAATGGCATTTTTGAAGTGACGTAATTGAGGTGCCGTAGCTCAAAAACATAGTGTTTTTGACCATTTTTTATATTAAATTAACAAACTTCTGGTGGAGCTACCTCAACTAGGCCAAAGAGTAAAACTTGAATTTCTCAAAAACTAGCTTATACAACTGGGGTTAAAAAGCACCCATTTGTTTAGAAGAGCTAAAATATATATTTGAAAAATTTCAGGCAATTCATACATTTTTATTAATATGGTTTTTAACGTCAATTTGTACTTTTGAAAAGTGGAAAGCAAGAATTGCAGTAGGGGAATTGATATAGCGTAGCCTGGCGTCATATGTAATTTCCCCTTATTTTCCCCTATCCATTGTGCGCATCAAATCAATTGGGTGATATGAAACTCAGTGTAATTTGAAGTGACGTAAATTGAAATAGCATAATCACCCCCTTCCATATTAAAATCACTATTAAAATATTTTATTAATAGAACCCTTATCAACATACCCATGTATAAGTAAGCTGTAAATTACATATAATAAAACTGGTTTTTTTTACCCAGCAATGATAATCACTAGAAGGACTATCATAGTGGCATCTTTTTAGGTTGTTCTTAGCATAAGTGTCTTAGATTAATACTATAGGAACGTCTTCTGGCATTATACAGCAGGCTTTATTTTAGTTCAGGTATAAGCTTATTTTAGTTAAAGATAAATAGCATGATTCAAAATGGCGTAAAGTCAAGATGGCGTAAACACGCCCCACACTAAGTGATTTCACATGTAAATAAAGTTAGTGAAATAAGATTTAATTAATCTGGCTCAAAGTGATGGAATTGAGATGGCGTAAATTTGAGATGCTGCATTATAAAGGTATATGCAAATTTTAACTATTTTTTTTATTTTTTTTTTGATTCAAAATCACTAACACCAAAAATGCCATCTTGAATTAAATTTGAGATGGCATAAATCAAAGTGCCATTTTTGAAATGACATGTCCTACCCATTTTTTATGGACTTTTTTAAATCTATGTAGTCACATTACCTAAAAAGTATTTTAAAGCTTAATTTTTATTAAGTAAAATTTTCAGAAAACAGGTTTCTGCTTGTTAAAAAAGTGTCAACATTTAGTAGTCTGCATGAGTAAAAACTTAATTCTGACTTTTCAATGCTGTTGACATTAGAGTATTTTTAATTCTGATTGTTGACATATAGTAAGTCAACTTGTGGAATGAGTTAATTCTGGCAGTTGCCTCCCAGTGGCCTTTTTTCTGCTGCCTGCTCCTGGAAGGCCTTCTTTCTAGGCATACACTACTCAACCAGTATCAATCCCCAGCTGCACCTCCTGACTATTGGCTGTAATGTTGTTGATGGGAGTGAATGCCTATCTGCCTCAAATGACCCCACCGTGTCCCTATTAATAGCTGTTTGAGGGGTCATTATGGTAATACACTGAAGGGCATCCTGGTAGATTATTCCTCTAGGATGGGAGCCAAACTTAGTTTATCTCCCCTCTCTTACAGTTTGTATATTTGTGTCAATTAGTGCACATTTTCTATGAAATTAACTTCTATTTCTATCAAAAAAGGTGAAATCCATTATATGACTGAAAAAAATTGTTCTGAACTGAACAATTTTTGGTTATCTCAACAGGTTATAAAACTACTGTATTTTTTAGCCCTTGCTATCTTTATTCATCATATGTGGAACATGTCATCATTCTACTTATTGTTAATCCTCACTGTCAGGGTTCACCCTGACATGCTCAACTATATAAAATTATTGGCAAGAGAAAATCCCAAAAAAAATCATTTAATTCAACTAGGAACCAAAACACCTGGTTCAGAAGTAACAGAAACTGATTCATTCATGACATATCAAAATAAAACCAAGAAAGAAGAACAGAAGCATACAGAAAATGGTAATAACTTGCTGTCAGGGATGAAGTATGGAAATAAGATTCCATGAGCCACCAGAACTTTAAACAATTGAATACTCCAATTATCTTACAATTCATCCAAGAAGTTGCAGAAGAAGAAAAAAAGGATAATTTATAAGACAAAGACATGAGTTAATAACCATAATATTTATTGAAGCACCATAAGGAGAATGATGGATAAGGGTTGGAAGAAAGGGAAGTGTGTTTTTTCTTTATCAATTATTGAATGAGAGGAGTCAAGAATGCTACAAGAGAGACATATTGTTTCAAAGGTGTATTAAAATATGTAACAGTGGTTCAAAAATAACACACTAGATTTCTCTTGGTCTCAGCTTTCAGAAATGCCTTTAAACATTGAGATTGGTTCTCTAGTTGCAGATATATGATTTTTGAGGATCAGTAATTATGAACAAGAAGACAGATAGTTCAAAAGGTATTTGGGCTGCTTAAGCACTCAGAAATGGTATATTTGAACAGGTTAATATAAAAACCTATTTCAAATCAAGTTTGTATCATTGCCGGGTGTGGTACCATACCAAGGCATCATAGTTGGAGTCCACATGTCAGGATATTGCAACACCAAAGCCCAATACAGGAGGTGCATGGAGCGGGACAAGTACAGCATACCAGCTGCAAGTGGACAGTAAGCATCAAGGTGAGGTACTACAAACTCAGCAAGACTAAGGATGGTCAGGATGATCATCCTTTATCTGCTGTGGTCATAGGGGATAACCTCAGCAGAGGGTTGCAGGATTGGAGGGGTGGAAGTGGGAGGTATGAAGCTGCTGGCCTGTCTAGAGCTGGACCCTGGCTGGTAGTCCATTGCTACAGGTTCTACTAGGTGAAGTACTGGTGACTTAACTGGTTGATTTGGAATTGTCCAAGGTAATAAAAGAATATGGAGAAGAAAGGCAAATACTACTCTATGGACCGTACACTTTATTAAACATTGTCTGCGTCTGACTTGATTATAGGGAAGTGGGGTTTATACCGCTCATCTGGTCTTCCTTGGAAGTGACTACTGAAAGCTCCTTGGTGAACTCTAGTAGTCTATCCTTTGGTCACAGGTACTTTGGGTGAGGAGGAGGAATTCTTGAGAACAGGGGATAGGGTCCCAAGAATCTTGGACTGGTTTGGGGAAGGGAAGTTCACTGGGTCTGGGCTATTGGATTGGTTAACTCATGGCTGGGGGCTGTACTGGGGACTGGGTTTGGCTTATATGGTTTCACCTTGGGATTGGCCAGATTTCCGGAAGCTGATTGGTGGCTAAATATACCAAGTTCAATCATTTGGGGATGGGGTTGCTTGAAAGTTTAGACTTGCTTATGGGCAGACAGATTGACATCTGTAGGTGAATATTCCTGGCTGAGTAATTCCTCTTCACTTCTTGAACCAATGAAATAATTGTAAACTCTAGGTGAGGTGGGGGTTTCATTGGCTTGGGACTTTTCTTCAACAGGCTTTATATGATTGGGAGTGGAATATGGCTCAACCTCCTGCAGATGATGTTTCATTACATCAGTGAGTGTACTGGCATTTTAATTGGGATTTGGCTGGGTATTGGCAGGTGGATCAGGACTGGATGGGGAGTTTAGATTGGGAACAGAAGTCATCAGTTCAGGAGAACTGGAAAGCTGCGTGAGAACTGGAGCAATTGCCAAGTTATTCAGCAAACCAAGTTGGTACTGGATTTGCTAACAACAAGATGGGAGCCACCCGGCTCATTTTTAGCATTGGAGCTGGTGGCTCTGCTACTGTTGGGGGCCGTCAGCCCCCCTGGGCCAGTTAGAAAACTGGCCCTGTTTGCTTTATTACTTACCCTTGAATTCAAATGATTAAAACTAATCTCTCTTTTGAGAGTTGGTTCCCACCTGCCCTGGTGGTTTGAACGGGGTTTGATTTCCCCAGCAGGTTTGCGCAGTTGCCTGCATTTTTGCTTGACAGGGGAGGGCACAGGTTTGAACCTGGTAGTTAAATTTCTGGGCTTGGTGGCCCTTACAGTTTGAATATGAAAACATCAAGTAAATTAATATAAAATGTTGTCCTGATTCTGAATTCTGACACTTGCATCCACAACCACAAGAAATACAAGCAGAGAACAGATGGGAACCCCTTAATTCTAGGCATCTAGAAGATAGAGGAATATTAGTTTAAAATAGAAGAAAACTACCTGCTAAGTGTTCAAACTTAGAAACTTCAGGCAAATTCCCAGCCACTTTTACTTCTGATCCAATCCTAAAAATAATCAATAATAGTCTAGATTTGAACCTAAACCCACCTATTAAAAAATTCATTACTTTGGAGCCTTCAGAGAGCATAAAATTTAAATCAATATTAGTAGAGCTTCCACTAAAAGAAGCCAGAAAATTGATCTGAAATTAAACAGAGATAGTCAAAGAACCAATAGATAACAAGATTACTTAATTTGAAGGCCAAACACCAGTAATGACACAGACTACTAATACTAACTTGAATCCAAAGAGTCCAGTGTTACAACCAAGTTTCCCTCCTTGCCTGCCAATGTATCTTACAATACACAGGGGGCGCTCAATGAGTTTCCCCAAGACGTATCTAACAGCATGAATCATCTGATGACAATATCAAATTGCATGGCACTTTCTCCTAATTAGGTGTGCTTCCAATTCAACTTTGCTGATCCCTGCGCAAGTTATTCCTCAGCTTTGAACCTTGCATAGAACCTGCCACTGTGCCACCCCCTATGGCCTGGTGGCTTTCCCTATATGGTATATTAGTCACAATATTCTACAATAAAGTACATCATATTCTATTTATTCTTGTCATTTCTATTTGACTGTTGTCTTCCCCAATCAAATACTGAACTCCATTTGGTTCAGTTGCAACAGTGGTAGTAGTGTGTCAGGATTGACAATACTTTTCCCCTTGAAACCTGGGCCCAAGGTTGGGATTCAACCTCTTACCCTGAATCCTGCAGGCCGCCTGCCTGTGTTTTCCTGAGGTCAAGCCCCCATAAGCTGAAGCCAATAAGATGGTCCAAATGGTAAAGCAAGCCAAACCAAAGGAATCAGTGCCCCAAATGGAGGAGTAATCAAGGCGCCTAATGGAGGCAACAAAATTTCAACCATTAGCTTCATGAGCTTGAAATCTACACTGGTGGCCAATCAAGAGCTATCCCCAGAAGGAGGCATGGGCCCCAACCCAACACCATGACCACAACTCTAGAGCAAGATAATCAAGTAGCTAATTTGAGATCTCTGACCAATGAGAGAACTCCCAGCCTGGGTGCCATTTTTCTGCCTTTGAACTAGAGCACCCAGAATCCCCAGGCTTGCCTTTCCCAATGCCCTGATAAGCCCTCCATGAAAAATATTAAGTTTGGAAGTAGGGTGCTATATAGACCAAAGGACCCCACACCCCAAACTTACTGCCATTTTTGAATAAAGGTTATGTTATTTTGGCTTACACAGCTACTGCCTTATTTTTCCTTTGTCATCTATCAAACTAGTACAAGATCATACAGACCTCCTGCCCCTCTGCCTGCAGACTCCTGTCCTCCAGGTGTTCCCTTTGGCCCTGTCTACTTCATGGAGTATTCTCTGAATCCTGAATATAAGGCTGCACCCTGGAAAAGATCCTTGAACTAGATCCTTTGGCCTGCATACAATCCACAGTTAGATATAACCGTCAAGGCCCCTGGATATTCTCAGCACCCAAGTTGTTTAGAGGCAAATTCAATTACCTTCCTGTCTACAAACTCCACATGAAACCACCTGTGACCCCCAAACCAATGCCTGCCTCCTCACCCAACCTCCCAACTGATCACACTGGCAAGCTGTTTGGGATTTTGTATATCACTCCCACAGGGGTGATTGATACTATAATCCCAGCTGCCAGCCTGTAGTCCTGGGTGAGGAAGTCCTTCTCCTACCTCTTTAAGTTAGCTCTTCTCTTATGGTGGGCTTTACCCTCAAAAAACCTGGCTCAAGTGATCCCTAAAACTAACAGGCCGGCCCCCAAGACTAGATCCCTGACACAGTGGTAGGTTTACAACCTACCTAAGAGAAAAATCCCCCAAGAAAGGACATAGTATGGGCCATATGGCTACTCTCCACCAAGAAACTTTTCTTATAACCCCCCAAGGGGGACATCCCTGAAGGATATGTTATCTACCTGGACCAGCTGGTGCTTACAAGTGTGTACAATTGCCTCTGCTTAGGGCAGCACAACACAAGCATCACCCTGCCTAAATTGGACCTTTTGCAAAGCATGTTAAACCTCCAGCTTGAGTCTTTTGAAGATGGTGTGAAAGGGGCTGACATTGATAGCTGGCTTTATTCCAAAGAAACCTGCCTTTGCATCTGCCAAGTTTCTGAGTCCATGTGGGTTGCCACCACATCTGGGCGCCTTATAGGGCCTGCTGCAGTGTGTTTTACCAACTGGGCAAGCCAAGAGCAAGATGTCATGTGGGCAACATTCAGGGATACCTCCAGATCCTGTTACAGTGAAACATTTTCACCCATTATAGTGAGAAATACCCTCCTGGCCATCAAATAAACAGGATTAATCTCCAAATACCTTGTGGCTTGGCAACAAGCCCTTGCAGCCACCCCAGAATTGTCACCAACAGAGACACCATGCTGCTCACTCTCATAGTCAATGGGCTCAAATCCCATATTTTCAAATGGAATCCTGTGGGCATTGTATCTCCATTGACAACTGCTACTGTGAATTCAGAACCTAAACGTAAAAATTCGGGATTGTCAAATCCTTGGTCCAAATTTTGAATCACTTTTGCGGGATGGCCTTTTTTAATTAAATTGAATTCTTTGAGTATTTATTT
The DNA here is from genome assembly GCA_014839935.2 of Entomophthora muscae. Taxonomy (NCBI): domain Eukaryota; kingdom Fungi; phylum Entomophthoromycota; class Entomophthoromycetes; order Entomophthorales; family Entomophthoraceae; genus Entomophthora; species Entomophthora muscae. Next base: position 197,996 of record QTSX02000109.1, read on the forward strand.
GAATATTTGAAAATGCAGAAACTCATAGACTCTTTGAAAAGTTCAAGTTGAACTGCATATTTACAATGGACCAAATGAATTTACTGGAATCAATTTTGAAGCATTCAAATCCATCAACCATTTTCATTAAGTTTACTATGTTTTTTGAAATTGCAGGATTGTCAAATCCATGAACCAAATTTCAAATCATTTTGAATAGCACTAGTAAACTCAGATATTAATTGCAGGAACTGGAATCTAATTTGAATGTACAGTAAGCACACTAGGAAACAACAACCCAAATCAAGAAGCTCCACCACAACTAAAATCAAATGAAAAATTCAATCTCAATAACCATTTTTAGACATAAAAAGTGATTAAACTTTAAAATCATCCAAAACTGGAAAGAATACAATATTATACACTTCAAATCACGGATATAGATACTCTGCTACTATTCAAGGCTAAATCAAGAGAAAACAACTACTCACAACTAAACCAATAAATCCAAATAAATACATATTTAATCTAAAATTTATTTTTTATTTTATTTTTATGGACCAATAATCACATTCCCAACCATCTCCTGCACCAGCCTGTGGGGCAGCCTGTCCACAAGGGCGTCCCAGAGAGTCCAAGAACAGACCCAGAACCCAACTCAAGGGGAGTCATGCTAACACACAGGCCTCCTAAGGTGTCAGCGCCAGCCAACCACCTCCCGCATCTCAAGCCAGGAACAGTAGCCTCAATCCAAGACAGAAGCCGCTCTCAAGGCCTGCAACCAAAGTCTCATACACAAAGGTCATTGGGAATAATGAGGTTACATACACCTCCACTGTGTACCCAGTTGTCACCTGGCCCCGCACTCTTGATCCAAGAGTTGCTACTTCCTGCCCCCGTCTTTGACACCTCCTATGAGCCATTGGCTACCACCAAAGAACCATCTGTGCCTGTATCTTATGCTACCATTGACGGCGACAGTGCAACCAAGCGTGACCTCACCTTCTACACAAAGGTCCCCATTCCCTGTGTCAAGCCTTCTAGTCAGGATACCGTGGTACCTGCCAAGGGCCAGCATCAGTTGACGGATAGTGAGCGTGAAGCTCTCCTCAACTTCTTGAACAGGGGAATGACAGTTTGGGATATTGTGTCCCAATTTAGTGTCACAGCCAGATACATTGCCAACATTAACACCAAGTATGGCAACACCAGGAAAATTGCAAAATATGTCAAGGCTAAGCAGCAGCCAAAACTACTTCAACCAGTGCACATCAATGCAATCAAACAGTGGGTATCCAAGGATTGTCACCTGGACTCACTTGCTGTCCAATCAATGCTTGTCACAGAGTTTGGGCTTTCTGTTTCTAAAAACCTTGTTTACAAAGCAATGGGTGTTTTAGGCTTCTCCTGGAAAGTACTGGGAGTTTTGCTATACAACAGAAACAATGAGAAGACCATTGAGGATTGACACATTTATGCCAAGACATATCTGGTACTAAAAGAGACTGGGAATGTCCAGTTCTTCTACATCAACAAATTGTTGTTTTCCTCCTCACTCAGGTCTAGGCATGGGTGGGTTGAGAAGGGGTCCAAGGACAGTGTAGCCCATTGTGCAGCTATCTGTTCCCAGACCTATTCAATGGTTACGCTTCTTGGTCCTTGCGGGTTGGACCAATACTAAATGATTAAGGGTTCCCAAAATAGCAGGACATTTCTTGATTTTCTCCAAACTGTCAAGGAGTATCTCTGGATCAATTACTGCAGTACAACCAACATTGTTGTGTTGGATAATGTTGGGCTCCACAAAGTAGATCTGGTTGTGTCTGAGTTCCCACCAATCAATAAAAATAGCCATTCAGCCAACCACTGCCTGGCTGACTGTCCAATGAGACTCCTCTTCCTCCCCCTGTATTCTCCATTTCTAAACCCAATCAAGGAGGTGTTTGGTTGGATCAAGAATAAGGTGAAACAAGGCCTTCCTCAGGAAACTTAGGATCTATTCAATATTCTTGAGGTCAGTCAATTTTCAATGCCACCTAATGTGGTGGCAGCTTTTTACAAGCACTCAGAATCCTTCCTCCCCAAAGCCCTAGCCTCCAATCCAATCAGATAAATGGGCGCTCCAGGTTTTATTTGCTTTTATTTTTATTTATTTTGTTTTTATTAGGACTCAAAAATTATTATTTATATATAATGATGTGACGTTTGATTGTATTATAGACATATAAAAGTATGTAGAAAAGGTAAGTAAAATTAATTATACTAGGTATGAGGAATATATTTTTATTATAATTGTCAGGGATCCACTCATTGGGAAGTCTCTCTCTAATCAAATGAAGGAGAGCTCCCAAGTTGAATTTGACTAGAGTGGACCCTACTGGAATCCCTATCATTAACATGTGTAGAAGGTGACAAAATAGGCAGAATCTTCCCAAGAAGGGAGTGAAATGGTTTAAGAGATAATAGACGCTGGTGTATCCCAAGACCAACCAGGGGGCCTTGGGGTGGATAATATGTGGGAATTGTGCTGTTTCTATGTAAGGGGCATGGCGTCAACAAGGTCTAAAACAATACCAAATTGAGTCTTCTGATTTGTCAGTCAGAGTTGGTTTGGGGGGTTTTGAAGTTCACATTGACTTGCCCATAACTGACTAACACACAAAAGTTCCATACAAGGAAGATGAACTTCATGCTGTTGGAGGGTGAACCTTTATAATCTACTAATCAAGTGTTTAGAAGTTAAAATATAGATTTATTGATTGATAGGAATAAGAGAAATTGTTGGAGAAATTTTGAAGGGAAGGATTTGCCAGTTTAAATACTGATCTTAAGTGAGGAAGGAAACATTGTGGTTACCAGGTGATACTGCAAGAGTGGTTTTGAGAAGGATTGCCTTGCAGGACTGCAGCAGGCTGCAGCCTGCAATGCAAGAAGAGGCAGGTTGGAATATTGCAGTATTGTACCTCACTATGGTTGGGGATGGTATCTGGGGCTGGATGTGAAGTATTTCTTTGGCTTGGGTGGTTTGCTGGGTTTGATTGGCTTTCTGGGTCCCTGGATATCTGGTTTGGACATTTTTTGCATTTATTTTTAGATTGATTGGCTGTATTGTAACTATTGGAGCCAAAATTAAATGCTGCATTGTTATTGTTGTTGTAATAGTTGTCTGAAGCCTTAAATTCCAATTTTGAAGTAGAATTTATGTGATGTTCTTGGTTTTTATGCTCACTTTTGTTTTTGTGTTTGTTTTTGCTTAAAACACATTTGTTTATCAATTTTAAATGTGTTTTCAAAACAATTGAATTAATTGTTTTGTTAACATCCTTAGTTTTTAAATCTTCATTTAAAAATACAGTTTTAAGTCCTTGAGATTTATCCAGAGATCTTGAGTTTGATCTTATAATTGTGTAAGGTTTGGAATTCCTTACAATAATGCACTGAATATTATATTGACTGTTGCGCTAACAAATAAATAAATTAAAAAAGATAGAAATAGATTAATTTTCTTTAAATAATTGTGAATCCTTGTTGGTACTTTGGCTTTTTTAAGCCACAAATTAGACCTTGCAGGTCATCATTTGATCCTTATTATTTCAGTGTCACTATAGCCACACAACACAACCACCAATGATTTTTATGTATTGCTTACTAATTAGTACTTAGGATGCGGGTCAAGCATATTGAATATATTTATCAAATCATATTACGAGGGAAAGAAGTTGAGTTCTAAACAATCACTTGTTTAGAACATAAGTGGACCAGGCCGCATGATGCGGATAAATTCAATTCTCATTGTTTGTATATGTAATAAATGAACCCATACTCAACAAGATAGTAAATAAAAACATTTTTAACTTATTTTTTATTATTTGACATGGTTGCAACTATAACTAATGTCTTGTAATATATTTAGATATATTAATATTATAGTTTACCTACTAAAATTTAAAACAATCTTAAAATATTAAAAGTAAAATTATAATTATAAATCTAAAAAGTTATATATTAAAGTTTAAATAATCAAAACATAAATTTTTTATTAAATTGTGATTTATTCAATATCAAAATATTTGATATTAAAAATTTTAGTATTGTAACATGTATTGTTAAAATTTTAATATTAACTTTTAGATACTAACTTTTTTAATATTTAAATATGTAATATTAAAATTTTTATAGTAAAATTTTAATAGTACATAATTTCAGTATTTAAAAATTTAGTATTAAAATATAAAAAGTAAAAAAAATTAATTTGCAAGGGGAAAATATTTATTGGGGGATGCTAACTGCAAAGGGAATGTGATTATTCTGGGGAATTATACCCCAAAATTAAAATTTCAGCTAGTGTGTCTAATTAGATCCACGTACTCTTCTGTACATGATGGACAACCCTGGATGCAATTGCTAGAGGGGTGGCGCCCTGTACCCTGGTGGTTGTTGAACGTTTTATAAAAGGAAGCCGGGTGAGTGAATTGATTAATAGGTTTTTTTCAGGGGGCATGTAGTACCCATGCAACGTTGTCAATGCAAAGGAGTTATACAGGACGTGCTCAACTGTCCTATGCCCCCGTGGTGTCTTCTGGCGTTTGAGTGCTAAGCGGCATATACTGATCTGAATAGGTACATCCTCCAACTTTTTGACGTTGGCTTTTAATATGCAGTGAAGGAGGATTCCCAGGTATACCACAACGTGAATTCTTTGCAAGGTATATTTTTCTGAGAACATGCACAATGTTTTGAAGACTTGAACTAATCTATTGATATAGGATGTTTGATTGAATTTGAAGAGGGTTCTGGGAGGCGCCTGACTTGTATCAGCCCCCCATGCCTCCGCAAACAAAATAAATAAAGGTTTAAATGTGTTCATAAGGACTGCATCCTCAACTTTATTTGACAATGCCTTTAATACTTCATTAAAAAGTTCAGTTTTTAGATATTCAGTTCCTATTTGAAAGTTGGTTTTTATTAAGTTTTTTTTCATATTTGTTGATGTTTGAAAATGGGAATCTTTGAATGCTTTCATATATATTCATTGAAGTTTAGCTTGACATCCCTGCAAATTTCATTCATCTCTTTGAAGTTGATATTTGATCCTGTTTTGTATGCTTCCCTTAACCACGGCAAGCACCCTGTGGGTGATAAATATTCCCTATCTTTAGCTTCAATATTTGAAAATTTATTCATATTCTGTTGAATTATTTTATTTATTTGTTTTACAGGGGCTACCAGTGACTGGTAACCCCCGTAGAACCAACTTGGCGTAAAAGCCACCACTTCTGAAACCTCATCTCCATTCCTAGTGATACCTAAAATAAATATAAGTAAAACATAAAAAGACTTACTGAATGTTCCCCCTGCGCCCCCCTCAGCCACAGGCGCCACCTCAGCAAACTTCATGAGTGTTGGCTGCTCTTCATTAAGTTTCCTAGGCTTAATTTTTCTTATCTTTCTTGCAACTTTTGTTTTTTCTTGGTTTTCATTTGATAAATTTTCTGTATTTCTTGAAGCGCTCCTGCTTCTTGACTGAGTTTTGTTTTTATCTGTTTCCATTTGGTCAGTTTCCTCTTCATTTGTGTTTATTTCATGTGGGATTTCATTTCCTTCAATTAGTTTGATTTTTTTAGTATTCTTTCAATTGGTTTTTGAAAATTCCCATGAGTTGTAACTTTCACTTTTGAAATCTAACTGCTTGAGTATTTCCTTTTGAAGATTTAAAAATATTTCTTTGTGTTTTTTGTTGACCATTGTTCACAGGCTATTTTTGCAGTTTCATTTTGCTGGACCAAGGCTCTTCCCTCATTTCCCAGCTGATTTACCACAATTTCCCTTATGTTGTATTCAAGCTTGAGAACTTTTGGAGGGCTGACTCTAGTTTGTTTATTAAGTTATAGATATTTGACATTTTGTTTGAATTACATCAAAAAACAGGTTTTTATAGTACTACCTTCAACACGTGAATATTTTTCATCATCATTAATAAATTAAAAATAATAAATGTAAATATTGTATTAGAGTATTCACATTTATTGTCTTTAATTTATTAATGATGATGAAAATATCCATGGAAATAATTATGTTACCACATCAAATGTACAGCATTCTTTACATATGGGAAATGTTGATAATGTAAAAATAAAATATTATCAATTATAATTTTGAAAGAGAGAAATTAATTTTAATAAGTTGTCACAAAGAAAATATTTATTTACTCATCAAAGGACAAGTAGGGGAGGGAATGGGCGGAAAGAACATTGCCTTCATCTGCGCCTGTGAAAGGGGCGACATCAGAGATAGTGGGGAGGGAATGGGTGGTGGCTTGGGAGTCAGGGTTAGAAGGCAGGTGGCTTGATGGGGGGTTGGGGAGGCAGGGTTTGTTGACTGGGAAGGGGCAGAAAGAGCGGTTTGCTTCAAATGCACAAATTCTTCTTCTGTCATATATGCAGGTTTGACAAAATGAATGGACGGGCAAAGGGAAAGGTGAGAGTCCTTTACTGGACTTATCACTATCACTTGCATAGAAAATGATGAGATCAAATAAGTCCTGAACAGACTCAGAAGGGAAAAGCTCATAACCCTTATCAATTTGGGTGCATAGTTTGTTGTAGGTAGCAGGATTTAAGCACCTGAGGACAGAACCAAAATTGTAGAGACATACATCTGCAAGATGCATGTTGACGTGGTTGGTGGGGTAGGACCAACAGGTATGCCCCACAGCCCTGATTTTTTGGGTTGCCCATTCCTGCTGCTCCATCTCTACACTCAGTATGTGAGAATTGGGAAGCAGGTTAAGAGGAAATAAAACCAAGCTCTCAACCACAATAAAATTGTGGTTTCAGCAAAAACCAAAAAGGTTGTTGCCAACAATTCCTGGAAGGCCAAAGGGGGGGAAGGAATCAACTGAACACCAAAAGCAACAGAAAAAACCAAATGGCCAGATTTCACTAACAAATTTCAAACTTTATTAGAGTAGAGAATGATGAAGCAAGATCTTTTACTACTCTTGCATTCATTTAAGGGATGTGATAGGATTGGGGTGGTAGATTGAATGTCACAAACCAATTGACCAATGATATGAGCAGATACAGATGTATTTCTTGATGCAGGAAGATCTTGACAAATTTTGAAAGAACATAGTCAAAAGGAAAGCTGAACCAACTAACATCAGGAATATGCTTTGAATGCAATTACCACTGCTCCTGGATGCTCTTGCACATAATATTTAACCAGATGTGTCTCTTAGGCAGGTTAGGTGGGGCATCTTCAGAATAATTCCAAAATATTAAAGTGATGGCCTTTCTTGGGCTTTTTCAGTAATCTTTTAGATAAATATTCAAAAATAATTTGGTAGAAATTCCCAAGCATTTGGCAGGAATTGAAGTAGAGGCCTAAGGGGGAGGTGTAAATTTACACAGTACAACTGTGTGTATGGAGTTTTGTGTGGCCCACTCCTCCAGCATGGCCTTGAGCTCCATCTGGTAGGCATACCCATCTGCGGTGTTTGATATTGTGGAGTAGTGAGTGACGCCCAATGGAGAAACTGCCAACAAAACTCCAACAAAACAATACAAGATTGGTCCACCCTTGAATACATCAGACTAGATGTGCCTTTCTCCAAAGTCTTGAATACTTGCCAAAATCTTGGCATATGACAGGAAAATTACATCATTACGGGCCCTCATTGCCCTTCCTTTGATAAAATTGATGATTCTAGAATCATATGGGTCAGTGTTCATCAAACTGGGACCACTGAGAACTTGATTGGACAAGATTCTAGCAGCAACCACAACTCTTTGCATCCACAAATTCACTGTTCTCTTATTGGTGAAAATGCCGTGGAGTCCCAGTTGGAGACAGACCTGGGCCAAGGGCATCCGCAGGTCACGCTCCATAATAGCCATCATGAGAGGGTGGGCTTTTTCACCTTCAGTTGAAGAAAGGATACCAGTTGGGGTCTTCTTGGTAGGGGGCCACAGTTGAAGTGGGCTTGCAGGGTTGCAGCCACAGTGGACTTTGCAAACCCCATTGCAACTGCAATTTCCCCAAGGGACATAAGCATCCCTTGCTTTTCAATCATTTTGAGAACAATCTCTGGAGTGATTAATTTTCTTCTGCCTCTTGCAGGCTGATTGTCTGGGGAAGGGATATGTTCATCTTGTGAACTGGTCAATGCCATCTGATTGGCTGTTTTGGGATTCTGGGCTCTCTGGGTGACCCCATGGCTCAAATGGCTGGTTTCAGATGCCATTGCTGATACAGGATTTGGGTTGGAAACTGCCTGTGCATAATGGGCAAATAGGGCCATGCTTGAGGACGCGGGAGAAAGAACACACTACTGGGTGGTGCTTGCAGAGGGGCCTGTGGGTTGGGAGTGGCCATAGACAGAGGCTTCACTGTTAAGAGACCCAGTGTAGCCCTGCATGATTTTGTCAAGGCCAGGGAACAGCTTGTTGACTTGGTTGCTATTGAAAGAAGACATCATAAATTTTATTAAAATTTTAAACTCAAAAAGAGGAGTGTATATTTTAGTCAATTTTATTGTTAAGTATGTTAAGTTGGTGAATATTACAATCAAAATTTTAGCCGTCCTAAACTGGAATAGGGCCATTTTTTAGAATGCCCATGATTCCTAAAAGAATTATCACAAATCCACTATGGATCCTTTGACATCCTTTTTGAGACACCCATAAATTATATTTACTTCAAATTCCTTGCAATTATGATTTGATGCTTGGTTCTTGGATTTGACAATCCCGCAATTTCAGATTTGTTAATTTTTACATGATAGCTATGATTTGTTTGACATACAGGAAATCTTAAATTGTACATAAGAATCCTGCATTTCTGATTCATGTATCCTGCATTTGTTTGTTGTGTTTTGTCTTTTGTTAGTTGAGTTATCTGCTCAAGAGATTTGAAATCTGCCAATTTAAATAAACCAAAAAAAGTCAATTTAAATGGTTAATTTTATTTAATATTTTACTTTTCACTCAGCTGAGTTGTCCATAAAAGTGATTCAAAATTTGGACCAAGGATTTGACAATCCCGCATTTTTACATTTAGGTTCTGAATTTACAGTATAAGTTCATTGTGGAGGCCAACAACCAAGCTTCAATGGGGTTCCAAAGATCCAACAACTCATCACCCCAGTCTTGTCCTGCACCTGGCAGTGCCCACAATTAGGTGGGCTTCTGCCAATCCTGTCAGCAGGAGAACAGGGCTAAGTTCTCCTACAAGGAGGAGCTCCAGTTAGCTCAGATTGAGGACCCAGGAAAAGCCTGGGGATTGTAGATACAAGAGGTTCTGTAACCCTGCTTGGCTCACACCCACAATCTCTCCTTGCCAAAAACCCATGTAACTATAATGTGCACAATGTTGAGACCCTCAATGTATTCCAGGTCCATAATGAAACCTTGTCCTCCAAGCAAGTCATTCTTCCAATAAAATCACCCAATTGGTCTACCCCTTCTGTTTCCGTGGGAACACCCACAAAATTTTGGTAGACACTGGGGCCAATCACACCATGGTCAACCAAGATTTTTCAGATTCTCAACAACTAGATTGAGTGCCTAGCCAATTCAAGGTAGTATGTGTAGCCAACTCCCACAGAGTGGCAATCAGCCATGAGCTGGTACCCTTCTCTGTGAGAATGAGGAACGTCCAGGTTAAGCTCTCTGGACCAATCATGGCAGGTCTCAGCCACAACATTATTGCTGGTATTGACTGGCTCCAACACAACATTCATATATCAACTGGGATACCTCTGTGATCACCCTCAACAGAAATGGGGTGGGCTTTTTTATATATCCTGTCAAAATGAGCAAACTACTCCACAGCACTGAATTTTTCAGGCTCACAGAAACAAGTACATGCAAGTACCTACAACTTCAAGGGGGAGCTGGACTTTAACCAGTGCTAAGTCAAAGTCATCTGCTCCAAACCCACAGTGGCCCTTCTCTTGACCACCACACCTCCACCAGCACTTGCAGCACTTCTCAAGGAATACAAGGACGTCTTCAGAAAAACATTAGACCAATTCCCTCCTCCAAGAGAAATACAACATGCTGTTCAAATGCAAGGGTTGCTACCCAAGGCATGTCCCCTCTATTGCTTGATGCCCAAGGAAGACAAGACTATCTGTTAACACCTTGTGGATGCACTCAACAAGGGCTTCATACGCCCCTCCCTCTCACCCTATGGGGCTGCAGTCTTCTTTGTAGCCAAGAAGGATGGGTCAATTTGGTTAGTGACTGATTACTGTGCCTGTCAGGAATGACAATTTGGATGCTCCTAAATCTCAAAATACGGAACCAGAGTTGAACCCTGGACAAAACCCTTTGCAGATCGCCAGACCCATGGACTGGGAACCTAATAACCCACTACTGATTGATAAGGTTGTTTCCAGCCCGCCAAGACCTGAACCCTTAGCTGTCCCGCAGGATTCTGCAAGCAAACTGTCAGTGCAAGATGCTGAGAATTTCCCTGAGGTGCCAACGCCTGACACTGGCGGTTTGCTCAGTAAAATGCACAAGTTTCTCAATGAGAGTTATTCCAAACTTCCCAAAGTCCCAGAGGAGGCACTGAACCTGAAGAGGCACCCAATACACAAATTGACAAGCAGAAGGATTCAAAGTCTTCTCATCCTGAAGCAGCCAGTGGCAAACCACCAGTGCCAAGCGCCACACTGCCATCTGAGACCCCCAATGCCAACCTGCCCAAGCCCAGAAAATCTAACCAGGAAGTGAAGTCTGGCAGTGTGGTATAAATACCTGCCAGGCCAAGATCAACCCCATCATCATTTTTAAATAAAGGTTATGAGATATTGGCTTCCCCAATTATTGCCGTATTTTATTCTTGTTATCTGCCAGTTAACTCAAAGATCATATGACCCCCCTGCCAGCCCGCCAGCTACGTACCTCCCGCCAGGTGCTCCCTTTGGTCCTGTCCATTTCACAGAGTACCCCCTTAAAGCCTGAGTACAAGGACTACACCGCCAACAACATACTAGCCTGAGATCCCTTGGTGTCAGGATATTCCCTGACACATCTTGTGTTATATAAATGCCTTGGGAAAACTCTACTATTCTTCACAATCCCAATGCTAGTTTGATAACTCTCCTAGCTGCTCTTGACAATGAGTTATGGCTTTTTAAAGTTTGGCCGCCAGCTAAACTTCCTAACCAGTTAGAAAGTGACAAAAATATGTGACCAAGGCACAAGAATTGATGTGAATCTTAATTTGAGCATAACTCAGCAACCACTGGACGGATTTGGACGTTCAAACAAGCATTTTGAAGCCAAACACTAGAAAAGTCAATCTGTGCTAAATTTAGACAAAATATGGAAGCAAAGCCCAATGTGCGGGATTTTGAAAAGAAACATGAGTCATGCTGTTCAGAAGATGCCCCAAAACCCCAGCCTGATGTCATCAGCAAAGTCCCTAAGACTGTCTAGAAGATTTAGGAAGATTCTAAAGAATCTAATGAAATGGTATATAAAGGTGTTGCTCATAATGATCCCCTTGTGATCATTCTAAGTTAGCCTTGAAATAAAGTTTTAATTTAGTTTGATTTAAATATTAAGTTCAGTCAGATGGAAACCAGTCAAGACCCTCTGGGCCCTGACACTTGGCCAGAACTACAGAGTTAACCAGATACAACCTAGAAGGCCTTTGGTACATTACCAAACCCCGCCTATTCAGAGATAAATATAACTTACTTCCTGCCTACCAAATAGACATGGAGCCACCTGTCACCCCCAAACCAATGCCTGCCTCTGCCGCAGAGCTCCCACTGGACCATACCAACAAGCTTTTTGGAATTGTATATATTACTCTCACGGGAGTAATATATACTATTGTCTCCGCCACTGGTCTGTGGTTGTGAGTGAGCAAGTCAATGTCCAACCTCATTAAGTTAGCACCAATCCTTTGGTGGGCCCTGTCCACCCAGTCTGCAACCTGCCAGTTCCCAAATGCTAGCAATCCAGCCAATCAGGGTTGGTTCCCTGAAAGTGCCCTAAAAAAAGTGACTGTGACAGAAATCACTAAATAATATGAAGCCGTTTCTAAATGATGGGGAATTACCACCCAAATCCACATAGAATTGATTATTAACCACCAACGCAGCTTCAGATATTTTTTTGTGAAATTTCCAATTGTAACTCCAGGATTAAATAGAACCAGTAGTCCTAACCAGAGTAAACCAAGATAAAAGACCTGGGAAAGCATCAATGCATCTTCAGCGTAGAATTCTGGGCATTGGGAAGGGACAAAATTTTCAGTTTTAAGAATAGAGGGAGGAGCTACAAAATCAGCTGGCATGAAATTGACATTTGGCAGCGCTAATAACAAAGTTCCAGATGCTAGGCCCCATCTTCCTGAAATGATTTGGTTCAGAATCAGATTGTACGGGATATACCGCAACAACCCAATCACAGGATGCATTTTTAAAATTTAAAATTAGAACTTGGGATAATTGATTTTTATTGAGTAAATTTAGGAGGACTCAACTCTTAGAGTTGAAACAGGGAAAGCTATTCAATATATATCAGAAAAATTGACTAAAAAATACCACCTGAGTCTTGACCTCCTATTCTTTCCACATTGTCAAGTAAGTATCTGGTCCAGGTTGCAAAGAACCCTTGCGTGACTAGTTTCTGACAACCATACTGATTAACAAGTTCATATTGGGTAACCCTCATATTACGTCAATTTATCAACGTCAGTTTGAAAAGAGGAGCTGGTTTCAGCTGGCGGACTGGAGCAGCTGTGACCCATTTTTGATCAACTGTTTGGTTTAAATCCGTTAACTTGGTCAATTTTTGATACAGGTTTCCTGGCCTTCTGACCCTTCTTACTTGGACAGGCAATACCCAGCATTATGGAACCTACCGTGACATTACCCTCTGCTTTAGCCCTGGGCACAATACCACCATCTGGGAGATGGGATAAGGAGAAATTCTTATGGGCAGGTGGGAGTTTCATTGCAGCTAAGGCAAGTTCAGGGTGACTAATAGCAGTGGGATTGCACTTGTAGAACTCACAGATCAGGTCTGAGGAATTTGAACAATTGTAGTGGGGAACCCAGGAGTTTTCAGAATCAGGATAACCTTTCCAAGACACCAAATATTCCAAACGGTAGCGGTTCTTGCAGGAAGCCAGAATAAAATTTAACTCATACTCAGGTTCACCTTCCACAAGAATGGGTTGGGAATAGGGAGTCTCTGTTCCTTTGAAGGGAGTAAGAAGACATTCATGGAAGGTATATAAAATCTTGAAAGCAGGAGGTAAATCTAGCCAATAGGCAGAGGGACCAATCTGATGTTCTACCTTGAAGGGACCAACTTGCTTGGGACCTAATTTACAACAGGGAACCTTAAGTTTCATATTGCAAGCATCAACCATGACTAGATCACCTGGCCTGTATGTTGGACCCTCCTGGCGCTTACAATCTGTGTATTCCTTGTAAGTTGTCACGGTGGCGGCAAGAGTAACTTGGAGCTCCTGATGGACCTGCTTCAATGCAGCGGCTTGATAAGTTGCAGCTTCCACGTTGCTAACCAAACAAGGTCCCATGTTGGAAAAAGGATTGTAATTCACATTGGCATAAAATGGCGATACTTGAGTTGACAAGTGTGGGGTGTTATTATATGTGAACTCTGCCATGGGTAGATTATCACACCAGTCATCTTGTTGCACATTAGTGTAGCAACGTAGTTAGACCTCCAAACTTTGGTTTACCCTCTCCGTTTGTCCATCAGATTGGGGGTGAAAGGCTGTGGAACGGCATAATTTGATTCCAAGAATTCCAGTAAAGGCTTCCCAGAACTGAGCAATAAATTGAGGCCTGCGGTCACTCACAATCTCCATTGGGATACCATTTAAGGAAAAGATTCTATTCACAAACAACCTAGCTGTTTCCACCAAAGTAATTGTGGTTGATCAAGATACAAAGTGTGCCATCTTTGTGAAACAATCAACCACCACCATGATTGTGTTAAACCCATTGGAATTGGGAAGCTCACCAATGAAATCCACCAACACAGACGTCCAGGGTCCCGCAGCAGGCTGCATTGGAACCAGTAACTCAGTTTTCTTGTTCCAACTGGCCTTGGATTGAACACATACCAGGCAATCTTGAACAAAGGCTGCTACCTGCACAGTTAAATCTTTCCAGGAAAACTGGCAGCAGATTAGTTCCACCGTTTTTCCCCCCTGGGTGACCAGCCGTTGGACAGGTATGATTAGCCTCCATGATTTTATCTCAAATAGTGCCCTCAGGAACCCACAAGCAACCTTGATGATATAGGACTGAACCAATCATATTATAACCCTGAGGCTGACCCACTGGGTTTGCGCATGCTAGCTCTAATAGCCTATCATAGCCTTTGGACAAAGGTTGCAGAAACTTGACCTTGGAATACAAGTCCAGCTCTGCGCCCTCAGCTAAGGACATGGTAGCCAATGTAGCCAGTAGAGGCAATACAAAAGGCACCACAGCCTTTTCTGGAATCATAATATGTGTGTTAAACTTGGAGTCTATACTAGCATCTGGGAGATGGGAAGGGTTCCTGCTTAGTGCATTGGCCAAGTGATTGTCTGATCCCTTAATAAACTTGTAGCGGAACTTGTATCTTGTCAGATCACCATACCAGCTGGATTGGCAACCCAACAAACCCCTGGGTTGTCAATAATATAGAAGAGCTTTGTGGTCAGTTCTTACTACAAATAGATGACGTGCCAACATAAGATGATGATGCCAATGCTTTAACAATTCCACAACACCCAACAATTCCTTGTCTTAAATCATGTAGTTGCGTTCTTGAGCCTCTATCTTCCAGGAGAAATACCCTACAGGTCTCTCAATCCCGTCACTAGCTGTCTGCAACAGCACACCAGCCACAGCGTATTTAGATGCATTGGTGGAAACCACAAAAGGAAGCTCAGGATCCACATGTCTTAACACTGGGGAGGATAACAAAAGAGCCTTGACTGCTGAGAAGGCACTTGCACACTCAGGTGTCCAGACTAAAGTCATCTTTCCACTAGCCAAATATAAAGGGGTGACCACCTCAGACAAGTGGGGAGTGAATTTCTTCAAGAACGTACATGTACCCAAGAAACTACAAAGTTGGGATACTGTCACAGGTGTAGCATACTCTCAAACCGCAGCTTCCTTGTCAGGGGCAATGGTATGGCCATCCTCAAAGATAATATTATCCATAAAGGTAACCTTACGTTTAAAGAATTCACACTTACTCATTTTGATGATCAAGTTTGCTTGGAGAATGTGCTCTACAACTGCCACCAAGTGGGCCTTATGGAACCCCTCATCCGGAGAAAAAACCAAGATGTCATCCATATATGCAATGGCACAAATACCTAGGAGATCTCCCAGGACTGAATCAATTAACTGCTGAAAGTAAGCTGGAGCATTCTTCAATCCAAAAGGCATTATGCAGAACTGGAAGATACCCTTCTTAGCTCTGAATGCTGTTAACCATTCCATTCCTTCTGCAATCCTGATTTGATTGAAAGCATTCAACAGATCCAGTTTCAAGAATACTTTGACCTTCTCAACACACCTAGAGATCTGTGCTTCAAGAGGTAAAGGATAAGGATCCGGAATTGTAATGTTATTCAAATTCCTGTAGTCAACACAAGGACAAAGGGACCCATCAGACTTCTGAACAAACAATAACAGAGAGCAGATTGACAAATAATTCTTAAAAATGTAGCCTTTTGCCAACATGTCACGGGTCCACTCTTCCAAACATGCATCTTCCTTCAAGGTTAAAGGGTAAATAGGAGACGCAATTCTGATCAGATCAACAGTGATCTTAAAGTCAAATTCAAACTGAGTGTGCTTGGGAAGGACCTCGCCTCTGGTGGCGTCAAATGCCACAGACCAGGGTTGCAAGCATTCCGGTAAATCCAAACTTACAAGGACAGGGACAGGAAACAATTGTATGGTCTGTGATGACTGTTCTGATTTAGACATATCCAACAGTGGAATACAAATAGTTATACTCAAAGAGTATTCCACCTACAGCTCATTTTTCTCCAGTAAGGTTTATACATTACAATCTCTCCACCAACTCACTCCCAAAATGATAGGATACATAAGGGTAGGGCAAACAGAAAACCTTGCAGTAAAAGACTGACCTGCAACTACAAAAGTAACTGGCTTCTTCAGCTGGAAAGAGGGAAACATTTGACAATTCTCACCCCTAACAAGCATTCCTGGGTGGTACTTGAGTTATAGCAAGTTGGCAGTCTCCACACTCATGAAATTTTTGAAAGCACCTGTATCCAGCAGAATAGCTGGCTGATAGATAGTCTGATCATTATCAATGCTACCATAGAACAAGAAGTAACCAGAAGTAGATGTATTTGTAGCAAAGGTAGCAATCTTGGCAGGGTCTTGTTTTTCATTGGCGGTACAGATGGCAGCTAAGGAGGCAGGATGCTCCTGGAAGTAACGCACAATCATTTCTTGGACAGCAGCTGGAAGAACGGGGTTATCACAATCAATGGGAACAAGGGGCAACTCTTTGGAGTTAATAACATAAGATTTTGTAGGTACAATGTGCTGAATCATTGCCAAGGAACTATCAGGACCAGACACTACAGGGACCTCCTTTACCTCACCGGGTTTGTTCACCACCGCCAACTGTAGCTGAGACAAGCTAGGAGGAGAACAATCTTGGCTTTGATTGGAAAGAACTACCGCGGAGCAAGGACCAGAAAACCAAGAGTGTGCAGCAGGTTTATCCTCAATTACCAATGTACCTTGTTTTGAAGTAGACAGATTTGAGACCAGAGAAATAATTTGGCTTACCAGGGCCTCAGTTGTGGTTAACAGGAAATCCCAAACTGCCAAATCCTGGGCAGTCTGGTCAACTGCTAACCACAATGCTGAGAGTTTATCCACCTCGGGAACATTGATTGTGCGGCAGTAGGTAAGAAACTGAGGAAGGAATACCAAAAGCAGAGTTTTACCCTGATGGAAGGTGTACAGCTTACAATATACTTTGAGCTCCTCAATAGATACACACAAATTTTTTAACAAAGGGTATAGAGATGCACTCTCAGTTAAAACATGTGGATTGCGCTCCACTGCGGACAACAACCATTCACGGGCATCTTCAGAAACCTTTGTCATCACATGGTAAACTTGGGATTTGTGACTAAGGCTAGAGCCAGAATAAAATGATAATTCTGACAAAACTTCACGCAAAATTTCATCAGTGATTGGAGCAGGAAAATAATCCAGACACCAAAATGACATGACGCAACAGAAATAGAAAACAGAGGATCCAGTCTCTACAACTGCAACTGGAGATGGAAACCACAAATTAAAGAAAAGCCCAAACTGAAAACTCATAAATGAACTGATGCAAATAAACATGGTAAACACAGATATCTTGACGGAGCAGGAGAAAAGAAACACAAATTCATGACAAACTGCTTCCAAAAACCAAGACATAGAAGAGTTGAGTAATGTGACTGAAATCACTGGATAATATGAAGCCATTTCTAAATGATGGGGAATTACCACCCAAATCCACATAGAATTGATTATTAACCACCAACGCAGCTTCAGATATTTTTTTGTGAAATTTCCAATTGTAACTCCAGGATTAAATAGAACCAGTAGTCCTAACCAGAGTAAACCAAGATAAAAGACCTGGGAAAGCATCAATGCATCTTCAGCGTAGAATTCTGAGCATTGGGAAGAGACACAATTTTCAGTTTCAAGAATAGGGGGAGGAGCTACAAAATCAGCTGGCATGAAATTGACATTTGTCGGCGCCAACAACAAAGTTCCAGATGCTGGGCCCCATCTTCCTGAAATGATTTGGTTCAGAATCAGATTGTACAGGATATACCGCAACAACCCAATCACAGGATGCATTTTTAAAATTTAAAATTAGAACTTGGGATAATTGATTTTTATTGAGTAAATTTAGGAGGACTCAACTCTTAGAGTTGAAACAGGGAAAGCTATTCAATATATATCAGAAAAATTGACTAAAAAATACCACCTGAGTCTTGACCTCCTATTCTTTCCACATTGTCAAGTAAGTATCTGGTCCAGGTTGCAAAGAACCCTTGCGTGACTAGTTTCTGACAACCATACTGATTAACAAGTTCATATTGGGTAACCCTCATATTACGTCAATTTATCAACGTCAGTTTGAAAAGAGGAGCTGGTTTCAGCTGGCGGACTGGAGCAGCCGTGACCCATTTTTGATCAACTGTTTGGTTTAAATCCGTTAACTTAGTCAATTTTGACACAGGTTTCCCAGCCTTCCAAGCCTTCCTACTTGGACAAACAATACCTGGCATTATGGAACCTACTGTGACAGTGACAGTCAGAAAGAAGTACCCCTTACTGCTAATTGAAAGCCTGTTTGACACACTTGCAGGTGCAAAGGTCTTCAGTAAGATTGATCTCACTCCAGGGTACAATCAGGTCTGTATTGCACCAGGGGACAAGGCAAAAACTTCCTTCTGAACACGCTACAGGTTGTTTGAGTGTTGTGTCATGAACTTTGGAATGATCAACACTCCCTCTATCTTTGCCATGTTGATGAACAAAGCATTCAAAGATTTAATTGGAAAATGTGTTGTTGTGTACCTTTATGACATTATTGTCTTCAGTCAAGATCAAACCACACATCTCTAACACCTTTGTGCTGTCTTCAACACCCTTTGTAAAAACCAGTTGGAGGCCAAGCCTTCCAAATGAAAATTTCTCAGGTCAGAGCTCTTGTTCCTTGGGCACACCATCTCAGCCCAAGGGATAAAGCCCAACCCTGCCAAAATTAAGACAATCACAAGCATGCCACCCCCCACTGATTTGGGTCAGATGTGTACCTTCTTGGGCGTGGTTGCTTATGTGCAAAAGTTCATCCCCAACTGCAGAGAACTAATCACACCCCTCACTGAGCTCTTAAACACAAAACACTTCTTCCACTGGACACCTGCCAGAGATCAAGCCTTTGATAATTTGAAGCAGAGACTTACAACTGCACCTGTATTACAATTTCCCAATTGGAACCACCAGTACAAACTCAAGACTGATGCCTCTGAAAGAGCCATAGGGGGCGTGCTAAGGATCAAAAATGATGAGGGTGTCTTCCTTCCCATAGCATAAATATCCAGTAAGCTCACCAACTCAGAACAATGTTACCCCATAAATGATAAAAAGTTGGCAACCATTGTTCACTGTGTTGAGAAATGGCGCTGTTACCTGGAAGTGGCCACCTTTCCACTCTGCATCCTGACAGATAACAATTCACTCCACTACTTCAACACACAGTCACATTTAACATAACACATGCAGGCTTGGTTGAGTGCCTGTCCCCCTATCAGTTGCACATCAAATACAAGCCTGGGAAGGAACTTGTCACAGCCAGCACTCTCTCCAGATTGTATGTAGCGTCCATCATGGAAGACAATGACTTAGACCCAGACTGACCCATGCTTTATCTACTTCCTGAGGCCACTTGTTATGAAGACCTTAACTCTGTGACTATTTTCAAATTGAAGGACAACAAAAGTCAGTTTATCACTGACGCTGGCAATGTCTGCTGCCAGGCAGAGACAGGTGAGAAGACGCCTTATATTCCCACCACACAGCAAGGGGATAGCATACTACATTACCACCACACCTTGGGTCACATCAGAGGATGTAAAATCTTCAAAATAATGAAGCGCAAGGTTTGGTGGACCTATATACACCAAGACATCTTGAAATTTCTCAAAACATGTGTGTTGTGCAGAAAGAACACATCTAAACCTGCATCTCCCAGGTCTGTCCTACCTATCAAAGCCATGGAACCCTTTGAGAAGTGGGCCCTTGACATTGTAGGACCCCTCCCCAAAGACAGACTAGGCAATAATTACATCATTATGGTCATCAACTACTTCATATTTTGGCCAGTAGCATTGGAAATCACCAATCATATCACCACCATCACTTGCTTCATTGGCAAGAATATTGTGGTCTGCTTTGGGCGGCCCAAACGTCTTATCATGGCTGGTGAACCTGAGCTTGTAGGTCACATTATGAAGGTGTATTGCACTAAGAATACCCTCCAACAAGTAGTCATAACTCCCTACCATCCCCAAGCCATTGGGCATGTAGAGCACCTAAATGGTTTGTTGGTCCAATTGATTGCCAAGCTCTCACAGGAGCACCCCAATACCATGTGGACTGAACACCTGCCCACCGCCTTACTCATCTTACAAGAGAGAATTTAACAAGGCACTGGGTTCAGCCCCGTCACCTTGGCCTTTGGGACCTCTGACAGGGGTAGAAAAAAGGAAATTATAATCCACAGTTCCCAGGAAACGTCCCCTGTCAACTACTTCCTCCTGAGTCAGTGGCGTGCTAAAGCTCAAGACATTGAGCACAAACAAATTGAGGGGGGACAAAACACCTCAAGGCAAGATACACTGTAGGTGACCCCATCTATGCCCTCAACCCCAATTCAGCCAAATTAGAATCCAAACACCTAGGACCCTTCAAAATAGCTGCAGTCTATGACAACCACACCTTTCAACTCAAAGACGCCCAAGAAAACACCAAAAAGCTTCACCATGATTGCTTTAACCCCTGCTTCTCCATCCCCACACAAAAGTTGTTTGTGTGGATCTTCCTAGATCTCCTGCAGACTCTGATCCTGGCGTCTGACAACAAGCAGGGGGCAAGGGGGTGTTGCAACTGGGTTTCACTCCTTGCCTGCTAATGTATCTTACAATACACAGGGGGCTTTCAATGAGTTTCCCCAAGATGTATCTAACAGCATGAATCAATCTGATGACAATATTGAATTGTAGGCACTTTCTCCTAATTAGGAGCGCTGCCAATTTGAATTTGCTGATCCCTGTGCAAGTCATTCCTCAGCTTTGAACCTTACATGAAACCTGACACTGTGCTATCCCCTGTGGCCTTGTTGTAAGAATTGGGGAGCAGGTTAAGAGGAAATAAAACCATGCTCTCAACCATAATAAAAATCATGATTTCAGCAACAACCAAAAGGTTGTCACTAACAATTCATGGGAGGTCAAAGGGGGGGAGGAATCAACTGAACACCAAAAGCAACAGCCAAAACCAAATGGCCAGATTAGACTAACAAATTTTGAACTTTATTAGAGTAGAGAATGATGAAGCAAGGTATTTTACAACACTTGCATTCATTTAAGGGATGTGATAGGATTAGGGTGGTAGATTGAATGTAACAAATCAAATGACCAATAATATGAGCAGATACAAATGCATTTCTTGAGGCAGGAAGATCTTGACAAATTTTGAATGGACATAGTCAAAAGGAAAACTGAAACAATTAACATCAGGAATATGCTTTGGATGCAATTACCACTCCTCCCAGACGCTCTTGCACATGATATTTAACCAGAGGTGTCTCTTGGGTGGGTTAGGCGGTGGCATCTTCAGAATAATTCTAAAATATTAAATTGATGACCTTTCTTGGGCTTTTCCAGTAACCTTTCAGATAAATATTCAAACATAATTTGGTAGAAATTCCCAAGCATTTGGCAGGAATTGAAGTGGAGGCCTAAGGGGGAGGCGTAACTTTACATTATTCTTTCCTATTAAAGGAGTAGGGGACCAGCCAGGGACTAGAGCATGAAAAAGTCACCAGCCAACTTAGGAGACCTTCAAAGGGCCAATTTGGAAGCTAGTTATAAGGAAGGCTTTCATGAGGCACATATTTTTGGGAGGACCAGATTGGACATCCTTTTCAAGCAACAATATGGAATTGTTATTGGTGTTCACACTTAATTGCAAGCATCCTGAACAACTACTATACAGCCATGATAAGAAAAGGTGCGGGAAGGACAAGACAAAATAAATTTGCCTCTGCTAGGACTAAAAGGGTGGGACAGGGTGCAAGAGAAGGAAGAAAACAACAAAGCCAGGGGTGAGCTAACCAGACTGATGGCTGACATGAGACTAAAACTCATACAATCTTATATTTTAAGATGACAGCCAAATAAGGATAGGGGCACTACTAACCAGGAGAAGGGACAAGAACAAAAGTAGAGGACCAAAACCAAGATCAGGGTGAGCTATCCAGACTGATGGCTGACATGAGACTAAATCTCATACAATCTTATATTTCAAGATGACAGCCAAATAAGAGTAGGAGCACCACCAACCAGGAGAAAGGGCAAGAACAGAAGGGGAGGACCAAAATCAAGATCAGGGTGAGCAATTCAGACTGATGGCCGACATGAGACTAAATCTCATACAATTTTTTATCAAAGATGACAGCCAAATAAGAATAAAACTACCACTGACCAGGAGAAGGGGCATGAACAGGGGGAACCAAAGCCAAGAGGTGAGCAATCCAAACTGATGGCCGGCATGAGACTAAATCTCATGCAATCTATTATTTCAAGACAACTTCCAAATAAGGACAGGGGCACCACTGGCCAGGAAAAAGGAAAAGCAGGGACAGGGGGAGCAGGAAAAGACAAGAAGAGCCCACAGTGTTTTGGTTTTGTTACAATATCCCAAACCATAGAGTCTCAAAACACCAAGAGGCTCAGGAGCCAAACAGAAGCTACTGACAAGTTGGCAGCAGCAAAATAAATTGCCTAGGTGATTTGAAGACAAGATTTCCTTTTCCAGAAGTCAAAAATTCATACACTCACAGTCCAAGCACTTTCAGAGGCACTATCCAATCAGCTTTTGTCAAAAAAGTGAGAAGCTTTTTGATTATAGGATTATACTTCAAATTGGATGATTTGGATAGAACTTCTAGGGAGATGGTTTGGATGAAATTCCAAATGTGATGGTTTGAATCAACTTTAAATGGGGTAGTTTGGGTGTGAACTTCAAGTGGAATGGTTTTGATTGAACTCTAAATGAGATGGCTTGATTTGAATTCCAAATTGGATGATTTGGATTGACTTCAAATAGGATGATTTGGATTAAAATTCAAGTATGCTGGTTTGAAATGAACTTCAACTGCTGCCCAGTTGCACTGGTTGACTAAGAAATCCAGGGAGCAAGCCAGAAAAACCACAATTATAGGTCAAATGAAAACCATGAAGTAACCTGCACGCCAAGATAGCTGATGATGCAAGGGAAACCATGCAAGCTAAGGTAAACCCAAAACAACAGGAGAGTAAGCTAGGCCAGGGGAGAGAGACAAGTCTCAAAGGGGCGCAGATGAGTTGTGGATGAAGCAAGATGCAGCAACTAAACTTTGGACTCAAAAATTTTCAATAAAATAGTCAAAAATTGAAACTGCAAGTCCAACCAGTGGCAAAAGACTCAAATGCCTGAAAAATGGCTTCATCATTATGTAAGAATTGGGGAGCAGGCTAAGAGAAAATAAAACCATGCTCTCAACCATAATAAAAATCATAGTTTTAGCAACAACCAAAAGGTTGTCACTAACAATTCATGGGAGGTCAAAGGGGGGAGGAATCAACTGAACACCAAAAGCAACACCCAAAACCAAATAGCCAGATTAGATTAACAACTTTTGAACTTTATTAGAGTAGAGAATGATGAAGCAAGGTCTTTTACAACACTTACATTCATTTAAGGGATGTGATAGGATTAGGGTGGTAGATTGAATGTCACAAACCAATTGTCCAATGATATGAGCGGATACAAATGCATTTCTTGAGGCAGGAAGATCTTGACAAATTTTGAATGAACATAGTCATAAGAAAAACTGAACAAATTAACATCAGGAATATGCTTTGAATGCAATTACCACTGCTCCTGGCCTCTCTTGCACATGATATTTAACCAGAGGTGTCTCTTGGGTGGGTTAGGCGGTGGCATCTTCAGAATAATTCTAAAATATTAAATTGATGACCTTTCTTGGGATTTTCCAGTAACCTTTCAGATAAATATTCAAACATAATTTGGTAGAAATTCCCAAGCATTTGGCAGGAATTGAAGTGGAGGCCTAAGGGAGAGGCATAACTTTACACTTGTGGCCTTTCCCATATGATATATTAATCATGATAACAACCAATAAACTACATCTTGTTCTTATTATTCCTGTCTTTTCTATTGGACTGTTGTCTTCCCCAAATCAAATACTGAACTATCATTTGTTCAGTTGTAGCACAAGACTTACCCTCAAGAAAGTCAAAGACACTAAGCTTTGTCTGCCCTTTTTCAGAAGGTAGAAGATTAATAATCTTATCTTCTCTGCTATTGTTACAGCCTGTCTAGGAATTGGGGGGCCACCAACACAACTTTCAACCATACAGGCCTTTCCAAAACCCTACTGAAGACTACTACAAGAAGCCTGCACAATTAAACTCCTCCAAGATGTACTATTGGCCCGCCCTGGTTTCACCTCATTTAACTACGTTCATATTAGTTTAAATCTTGACTTACTATGTTCTTACTTACTTCACCAGTAATCTTGGAAAATTTAATTTACACACAAAGGTGTTCCATTGGGTATTGATGATATACTCAATTGTCACCTCACCACTGGGTTACATGTAGCAAACTTGGAACCATACCTTGCTAAAGTACTTTCTCATATATTGGGTATTTACAAAGACTTCCTAAACAGTGGATTCCTTACACTTGTTACCTGCAAGTATTGACAAGGCTTTTTTCAATACTTGGATACTACTGACTACTAGTTTTGAATTAGCGGTGATACTGTTTTTCAATAGAGGAATTTTTTTCTCTCTTATTACACCTAGGGTATTGATCTGCTCAATCTTTTTATTATGAGAGCTCTTCATCTAGGAGTTTAAGGCTCTTCTTCCAGGATGCTGTCTGAAGCTTCTAACTTTTACTTGACCAGTCAATCTATTTCCCAGACTTCCTGTTTTAGCCCCTGGAGCCAGGCATTCATGCCTCTGGTGGAATGAGATAACAATTAAAGATGAATATCTTGTTCACACTATTATTCCAGATAGCAGCATTGCAGTGAAACTGTGTTAGCTAACCACAAATCAATTACAAATAGAAACTATGAGTTTGATTTGATAGAAAGAGTGGCTGGTTGGGTGGATACCAAATTTCCAAATCAAGACAATATCCTGAGCTATTGCCAAACAACAGCAGAATGATGGTGACTTGTTGAGTAGAATATCACATGAATAGATTTGGCTGGGTCCCTGTCCAACTCTATTCTGGATTAACTAATCAGGCTTAGGCAACTAATCTGGATCTGATTTGGAATAAAGAGGCTAATATTATAGTCTTTTAATTTATATAAATCTATAATTAGAATCAAATACCTGATTTCATCAGTGTTGATGGACCAGGTGCTGGTGGTGCCTGGTTTGCCTATTAGGCTGAGAGGATGATGGGTCATTTGACTCATAGAACTCAGAATTCTGGACAATGTTTAATTTGGTGAATATAATGCATCCAAATTTTAGCTGCCTGAAATGAAATTGGATTATTTTTCAAGAATGCTAGTGATTCCTAAAAGAATTGGCACAAATACACATTAGATCCTTCAACATCTGTTTTAAGATGGCTTAATTAAATTACTTTCAGATTCACGTCATTTATGATGTGGAGTTTGGTTCTTGGATTTGACAATCCTGTGATTTTATATTTATTATTTACTTCATGTTGTCTATGATTTGTTAGACCTACACAAAAAATATCAGATTGTAGACTAGAATCCTACATTTCTGACTCATGTATCCTGCATTTATTTGATGGGTTTTATCTTTAGTTAGGTAAATCTTTTGCAGTAGGGATTTGAAATTTGCAAATTTAAATAAACCAAAAAACGTCAATTTAAATGGTTGATTTTATTAAATATTTTCTTTTTCACTCAGCTGAGTTGCCCGCAAAAGTGATTTGAAATTTGAACCAAGGATTTGACAATCCTGCATTTTTACGTTTAGGTTCTGAATCTACAATATATGTAGTTTTAGATATTGGAAGCGCGTAAAGCACCTGGGTACCTATTATCCCTTCCCTAAGTATGGCTTGAATTTCTGGATGAGGAACACGGGTGGCGTGATGGATTGTATCACTCTTGATAAGCCATTTAAATGCCAGTTCCCAGCAAAGGCGGAAAAAGGATGGTTTTATTTTTCATTTCACGGAATATAAATGCTAAACTAAATATATTTTTGCTTGAAGTGATTAGGCTTAGGGAGGCTGTGCAAAATAGTTTTTGGATAAACAGTTCCATCTGATCATGTGCCACCTCATAGGAAATTATAATCCTCTGTAAAAAACATCTATGTTTGTTCCATACAGGTCATGATCGATATTAACTGCCAAGAAATCCAGGAGAATGAGATAGAGGCCATCAAGGCAATATTTATGGTATCTTTATTGCTTAATATTTATTCAAGTGCTTAGGATGACTTTGAAATCATAGAATCTAATCTGAAAACCTGGAAGGTATATATAAATATTCTACAGCTGAGAAATAAATGTTTAAGATTTCAAAAAAATTCAAAGAGTTTCGCATACGGGTTCTTCCAAATCAAGAGGAGCTCAAAGATACAGTCGAAATAACAATGCGGGCCAAGTAAAAGTATGTTTGGCTATTCAATTAATTTATCTAAGAATGCCAATTTCCTATCCGAAAATCCCACCAGAAATCACCCTGGAAGCGGGTAAAGGAATTACAGAACGCCAACTTGAAGAGTTAAAGTTAGTTGTTAAAAAAAGAACTATTTCCGCAGTTGGTTCTGAAATGATTTTTGACTTGGTAGACCTTATTTCTGATTATATCACTGCTCATCATGCTGGGACTGAAAAAAGTTCGTTCCATGAACAGATGATGAAGCGTCAAGAACAGCTCATCAAAGTAATATGATTTTAAACTTTAGGCTAAGAATGTTAGGAGGAACAAGAGCGTGCTCTTGAGGAAAGGGAACGAAATTTATTGCTTGAAAAAGAAAGGGAGAGATTAGAGCAGCTTACGCTCTCACTGGCTCTTGAAGAAGAGATGATAAAGAAAGAAAAACGACTAGAAGACGAGAGAAGAAAAAGAAAGCTTATCCGCTCCAACTTAAGCATGGGGTCTGTCCTTGAGTTTGATTCTCCCATCAATCTTCCTAAGCAAGACTCACCCTCCCAGGTATTTTACAGTTGGAAGGCTCAAAATCAATGTTGCTTTTTGATAGAAAGTATCTTTTCAGGCAGTTTATCTAAGCTATTGTCTACATGAAGGTATGCTTGGTATTTTCTTTTATTGATTTTAAAAAGAGCCCACCAAAATCTATCTCGTCACCCCCTACGAGTCAAAACAGCTTAGTTTAAAAGACATACCTCCCCTTACAATTGAAGAAATCATTATCCTGCCTACACAAAACAACAAGCTTTTGGCTATTCAAGAGGTACTTTTACAATGAACGTCTCACCCATTATGCTTAGCTCAGGGAGATAGAAGAGTCCTTGGAAACTCTAAAGATCATTAAACATCCTGGACTGCTTCGACTGTTTGCCTTTAAAGTTGAAACTGTCGAAAAGGACTCGTCGTGGCGTCTATTTGTTTTGACCGAAACTAGGCTGAACTCACCAACCTTTAGAAGCGTGCTAAAGCAAGGGGGAGGGGCGGGAACAATCAAGAAATATTTCAAAGAGCTTCTAAAAGCTGTCTTGATGCTTCATAACAACAGACTTGTTTATAACTGTAAATTTATCCGAAACCAACTTCTAATTCATACAAGGCATCCGCTCCGACCATATCTTTGTTGAGTCTGGGGACTCTTCTGCTGAAGACTGCGCCAAGACGATCTTTGATCAAGCAACTTCCTTTATTAAACTCAAACCAAAGTCGTATGTTCAAAAATCCAGTAATCAAACACAAGCCCATGTAAGCTAACTTAGCAGGCCAGACGGAAAGGAGCTCACGGATCGACTTGGGCTGGTATTGTTTATATTTTATGCTTCTCACAGTTGAAGGAGCCCTCCTGAATTCCCAACCGAGGGAGTTATCTCTTAGTAAGGTTAGGTTCTTAGTGTTGTTAAGTAAAGAAGCAAAACAGATGTCTGGGATCTTGGGATTGTGCTTGTAGAAGCCTTGTTTGGAGGCAGAGCATTGAACAGTTCTTTAACAATCCATGATCTGTTGCAGACCAGTAAGGATTGTGCGCAACGCCTTCTGAATTTTTAGCAAGCCTTAGTTTTGCTGAGCGAGATATCTTGTCCAGCATGCTCCAACAGTAAGTCTCTTCTTTTGCCTTTCTGATGGCGTAAGGAATCCAAAAGATAGGCCAACAATCCAAACCCTCCTCCAGCATGTATTTTTTAAAGAGGAACGAGGTATTTCAGGAGGTGACGCAATATTCTGCTTTTATCCTTACTTGTTGCAGGCTCTGACGGCAGGCATACCTTTTCCTTTGAGCCCAGTCATGTCTCACAACCTTCCAATGATCACCTTGGCCCTACGCTGCGGCGGTCCTCGGACTTCCCAACGTTAGTTTCTAAATCTCTTTCGCGTTATAACAATGACTTTGAAGAAATCCAGTTCCTTGGCAAAGGCAAGCGATGTACTGATTTATTCTTATTTTGCAGGTGGCTTTGGCGAAGTTGTGAAGTCGCGAAACAAGCTTGATGGAAGGTATGTATGGTTCTTTACTAGATTTAATGTTTGTTAGAATTTATGCTGTAAGAGAATTTAATGTGCTTGGGATAACCTGGGTAGGTTAAAAAGGTCCTCTTGGACTCCGATGGGACTGAAAGCAGTCGTAAGATTCTTCGAGAGGTTGCCGCTCTGTCCCGACTGCACCACCAATACATTGTTCGCTATTATACAGCATGGCTGGAAGACGCCAGTGGTGCATGGGACGATGAAGATGGCTTCACGACCGACAGTTCCCTGGAAGAGGAGAGCACCGACTACAGCCAAATCCATGAGGCGGATAGTGATTTTCTGTTTACAGAAACTTCTACTAGCAGAAGAAGACACAGCAATAGGTTATCGTTCGATATAAACTGCCGTGAAGTTTCCAAAAGCCCTACTGAGGAGTCTAGTGGACATGATCCGGCACAAAGGATGCTGTATATTCAAATGGAGTATTGTGACCGCAGTACGCTTCGGGATGTTGTGGACGAAGGCGTTTCGGTGGAGGATGCATGGAAATTCTTTCGACAATTGCTTGCAGGGCTGGACCATTTGCATAGTCAAGGGATGATCCATCGCGACTTGAAGCCCAGCAACATTTTTCTGGCGTTGAATGGCGACGTGAAAATAGGGGATCTCGGACTAGCAACTTCCAGTCTCAATGGCGCTGAGGTATACGCCCCTGGAAAGCAGAGCGTGGATTTCGCTCAAGGCTTCTTGACTTCTGAGATTGGCACATCTCTTTACATCTCCCCGGAAGTTCTCAGCAAAGCGCGTTACAGCCAAAAGGTAGACATGTACTCCTTGGGCATCATCTTTTTTGAGATGCTTTATCCTTTTGGGACCGGCATGGAGCGCATCGTTGCTCTGCGTGACTTACGGCTGCCGGACGTCCGCTTTCCTTCCAACTTCAAGCACGAAAAGTTTTCCGCGCAAGCGCAAATCATCCGGAGTCTACTTAGCCACGACGAGAAGGAACGACCAACGGCAATGGATCTCTTACGGAGCCAATTACTGCCTTCAAGGATGGAAGATGAATTCATCTTGGAATGTATACGCACAGTCTCAAACCCTGCCGCACCACACTACCATCATTTAATTGACACTCTCTTTCGTACCGAGCAGAACCGCCACTCCGATCTCATGTATGGCCGCAAATCTCTTCTCAACCCTGACAAGGGCTCTGGCTACTACGACGTCATCCGAGCCATCCTTACGAAAGTGTTTCGCCGCCATGGCGCTATCGAGCTAAGCGCCCCCTCCCTGGCACCAAAGGCCGAATGGTTTTCGGCTTTGCAGAAGCCATATTACGTGCTAGATCAGCAGGGACGCGTAGTACAGCTTCCATACGACCTTACATTGCCATTCTTCTCGCATGGTTGCGCGCGCAGGTATATGCCCTCTAAAGCGATTCGTGTTTGGTAAGGTTTTCCGCCAAAACTCCGAAGAGGCCGAAGGCGCTCCACTTGAAGTCCTCGAGGCTGACTTTGATATCGTCACCCCGAGTGTGGACGTGGCATCGGAAGCAGAAGTGCTTAAAGTTCTGGATGAAGCCATGGCTGCCTTCCCGCCAGGGCTTACCGCGGATTACTGCTTCCAGGTGAACCATGGGCGGATCGCCAGTCTCATCCTGGATACCTGCAAAGTTCCGATTGCTCAGCGTGCCACTGTTTCTATTATATTGAGTCAGCTAGGCCTATCCAAAACAGTGGCTCAGGCAAGAGCTTTACTTGGGCGAGGCCAGCTGCCACGTGCGACAGTAGAAGAGCTGCTTGTGTTTTATGTTTCAGGGGATTTGGAAGCTTCTCATTCGCGCCTACGCAAGCTTCTCAAGCTTCACAAGCAGCAGATCGATTCCATATTCAGTGAGCTCCAAACACTAGGCTCTTTCCTGCGTAGACTGGGAGTTCATCGCAAAGTCGTTTTCAACTCTTTTTGATGTACAATCTTCACTACTACGAGAGCGGACTACTCTTTCGTGCGTCGCGAGACGGCAAACGTGGTGATATATTGGCCGTAGGTGGGCGTTACGATGCATTATTGATTGCACAGCGAAGCCCCCTGAATGCCGCTGGCGCTACACCCCACGCCGTGGGCGCTAGTATCGCCCTTCAAAAGTTGATTCTCATGCTTGAGCGGTATGAATCGCAACGCCCCTCCTCTCGTAAGCCTGAGGATGACCGCGCCCTGGCGATCTGGGCCCCACGTCAACTCGATGTTCTCATTGCTTCATTGGCCCAGATCTTCTGGAAGCGCGTATGGATATTGCTAAAGACCTCTGGTCGCATCACATCCGCTGTGATTTCGTGCGCGAACCTGGAGAGCTTCCTGCCGATACCAGCGGTGCGCAATGGGTAGTTCTCGTCAAGTCTTCCCGACGTGAAGGGGTCAAAGTTAGAAATCTTCTTGCCAAGTCTGAGTGCGAAGTTGCCATCGCAGACCTCCCCAGCTACCTTTTATGTGAGATAGCCGAACAAACCAGACTCGACCTGCAAGCAGCGCATCGGCGGCGTGGAGACACCCTTCACAAGATGTCGGAAGAAGATGGTTCGTCAATTTAATTTCACCCCTAACCCTCTAGTCACTTCCAGATCAGACCATCCATTCTCTCCACCAAACCCACTGGCGTCCGAGGAAACCAGCTTTGGGCCCTTTGGAGTCAATGTTCTTAAAGTCAATGCCAATCGAATCAATCCCAAACGAAAACGCCTACTCATGGACAGAGGTAACGATACACAGCGAACATCAATATTAACATATAGCCCTGGCGGCCGTACTGCGAATTGCACACAACTCTTTCAAACCCAATACACAAATCTTTATCATGGAGGTACTTAAAGAAGATCTCCGTAAATTCCAAGACTGCTATCTATACGACGAGGAGGGATTTAAGAGAGGTACTTTTCCATTGATTATGTTTGACCATCCAGTAATAGCCGCCTTTCCCCTCGCTGAACGTAGCCAACTCCAGGCTGCACGGACTGCACTTCTCACACTCGCACACGATCCCCCCACTGCCTGGCTGTACTCTGTAAAAGATGACTGTGCTCTCAACTATCAGCTTGTTCAGCACAGATGATTCCCTAAAGTATGCTTCATGTTGTGCAAATCGATCTGCAGCCTAAAATCTCCAACTGCCGCAAAGAAAACATTGTATAAACCCAATGCACATCCCAGTAATTGTATTCAATAAATATTTCTTGCTATGCCACCACCAATCACATCATCTTGACTAGCTCATATACTTGAAGCCAGGGCCTTACCCAGAACCTATCGCCCAAAGAAAACATTCAAAATTATAAAGCTCTATTGTTTGAGGGAACAATAGTAGGGAAACAGGATCAACTAAAGAAATCGTCATCGAGCAAAGGGAACATTATATAGTACTATATCACCAGAACAACACAATTGGATTGTGTCCAGATGTGTCATCGCGCAAAGATCAGCACCTGGATGCTGCCGAGCAATCCAGTTGAGACCCAAAGGCAATAAGTAACTACAACATGTTCAGCTATACATTATGTTGATCTTTCTCAAGTCAGATTCCATATTACTGACCTACTGGCTAGCCATTTAGCTTAGTAGAGTTTATATTAGGTATTCTATTCTGACATTGAAATTTCTTTTTTAATACTATAGTAACCCTTCCTATAAGATAACCAAACCAACTTTTTGTTTAAACCATACTTCAAGCCAAAGGGCCATTTAGAATATTTTTAGCAATTTAGTTTCATAAATGTAGTTTGCCTTGGCTATTAGTCCATTAGGATCCAATTAATACTGTGCAGGTAGTCACACAGATGCTTTCAAACAAATAGCACACTGTTGTAACTGTACTATTTTAGCAGAGTAACAAGGGGAAAATATTTAGAAACTAGATAATAATCTTTATTGAGAGATAGTGATTATATAGTTATCGTGAATCAATGAATATCAGATCATGATTGCATATATCATACGGTTGGATGATGAAGAGGGTGGCTTGATCCTGGTAATGAGTCAAGCGCCAAAACAAGGTATCCACCATAAGGGATCATCATCTGTTCATGTTGATGGATTTGGTAATTTGAGCTGACTTTCTAACCTGGCTTCAGGTGACTGGATAATCAGATTGCGGGTCACAAACCTGCTTACTCAGAACCCTGCTGGCGGGTTGAGCCTGCTGTTTTGACACCCCCCAACTGAAGGTTGACCTCCCCTGGGGGCAGGTCGTCAGGGAGGTTGTCGGGAGCCCGGGCGCCATACTGGACTAACTGTTGTTTGATGGCGGGTAGGACAGTCTTGTGTTGTTTCTGTCTTGCCTTGCAGGGTCTCAGGCAATCATGGCAAAGGACTTTGTCTTGTTTACATTTTCTGAGTCCTTGCAAGAGGTAAGTGTTGTTTTTGTTTACCTTTAAAATAATGGCGGGGCCCACTTTTCTGACTGTAGTTCACTTTTGTCGGTATTCATGACCCAGACTTTGTCGCCAACCTCATGCCTGTTTTGGATGAGGACTGTAAAGTTACAACTCCCCCTTAGGCCTCCACTTCAATTCCTGCCAAATGCTTGGGAATTTATACCAAATTATGTTTGAATATTTATCTGAAAGGTTACTGGAAAAGCCCAAGAAAGGCCATCAATTTAATAGTTTAGAATTATTCTGAAGATGCCCCCGCCTAACCCACCCAAGAGACATCTCTGGTTAAATATCATGTGCAAGAGAGGCCAGGAGCAGTGGTAATTGCATCCAAAGCATATTCCTGATGTTAGTTGGTTCAGTTTTCCTTTTGACTATGTCCATTCAAAATTTGTCAAGATCTTCCTGCCTCAAGAAATGCATTTGTATCCGCTCATATCATTGGTCATTTGATTTGTGACATCCAATCTACCACCCTAATCCTATAACATTCCTTAAATGAATACAAGTGTTGTAAAAGACCTTGCTTCATCATTCTTTACTCTAATAAAGTTTGAAATTTGTTTTTTTAATTTGGCCTTTTGGTTTTGCCGGTTGCTTTTGGTGTTCAGTTGATTCCTTCTCCCCTTTGGCCTCCCAGGAATTGTTGGCAGCAATCTTTTGGTTGTTGCTGAAACTGCAATTTTATTGTGGTTGAGAGCTTGGTTTTATTTCCTCTTAACCTGCTCCCCAATTCTCACAGGGACAAAGGTCTTTTGTAGACGCTTTTCTTCTCTTTCTGATTGATTGCTATTGGCCTGTATGACCTGCAGATCTGAGTGGGGTGGAACCATGCTTGGCATTTCTAGCTTAGGTCCTGATAGTGCTTGGATGATATTGGGTTGTGTGCCATAAACTAACTCAAAGGGGATTTTCCCGGTGGATCTGTTCACACAAGTCTGTCATACAAGCAATGCAGTTGGTAGCTGCTTGTACCAGTCCTCAGGTCTCCTGTGCTGATCTTGGCCAAGGCTGCCATTCAGTTGCTCTATGCTTTCATTGGCCTTAGGATGGTAAGGTGTTATCACTGTGTGCTGGACCCCATTCTTGATGAGGTATACATTGGTATCTTCAGAAGTCAATTCTTTGCCTCTGTTGGTTATCAGGAGTTCTGGCTTTCCAAACTTGCTGATGATTTCTTTTCCTATAAATCACCACATGTCATTGCCAGTATGTGACTTTACTGCTTTCACCACTGGCCATTGTGTGGCAAAGTCTATTGCGGCAATGATGTACTTCTTTTCATTATGTTTCCCTGGAATGAGGCCCACAATGTTTAGGGCCCACACATTGAAGGGTAGTTATGTGCAAATAGGTAGTACTGACTTAGGTGGAGTATTGCTTTTCACAAATTTCTCACATACTTTGCATTGGTCCAAGACTTCCTAGATGTCCCAGTATAGAGTTGGCCATTATTCTTTGTGTTTGAGGAATCAATAGAGGTTGCGGCTTTTTGTGTGTCCTAGGTCTCTATGGTAACATAGGATGGTGCCAACTTGCTGATGTGTGGGAACATAAGGGATAGTGGTTCTGTCAGACATCTTTTGATGTAAGTCTCCATACATGTCTGTGAATAAGTGTTTGTTCTTAATAACTGTTTCTTTTTTATATCTGTGGTGCCAGGGGGAAGCCCTTGTCCTTTGTCCAAAGCACCAGGAGAGGCCAGTCTGGGTTGAGCCCATTCTTGTCCCTCATGGCTCTGACTGTTACAAAAGATACAAGTTCAAAACCCTGGGCAAGAATTGAACCCACTCCTAGCCACCAGGCAGGGCTAGCAGGCGGGGGAGATTTGCTTGCACCTAGATTTTTGCTTTTCAAAGCAAATCCAGGTGCAGGAACCATTCCTGCCTTGGTGGTAGCTGCGGGGCCCGTTTTGGGCCCCAAAGGCTATGCCCAAGCCTTGGTGGGTTTGGCTGGGCCTGGGCAGGAAAATTTTAGCTGCCCAGTAAACCCAGTTCAAGCCCACCCTCCATTAAATAATTTGGGGTCCCCAATTGGGGACCCCTTTTTTAATCAAGTTCCTTGGCCTCAGGAAAGCCAGTCAAGCCAGTCCAAAAATGATGATCAAATTGGGAAAACCCCCAGAAGCCAAACATTCCAGAACTGATGGCCAGCCAAGCCAAGATAGACCACCAAAAATCCAAACAACTGTTCCTGAAAACCCCAAAAATGACCATGAAGCAGCCAACCAAACAGCAGAACCTGCAATGCCAAGCCCTGCCACACAGATAGCATCAGAAGAATGCCCAGAGGCACTTGCATGTGAGTAATTATATAAATCAGAAACACCTGAAAAAGTTCTGTATTGTCATCCTTACCATATAAAGTTGTTATGAACCTTTGGTTCACCAATCTGTTTCCATACATATTTTTGATACTCTTCCATCTGCATACACGCAAGCGTCAGCACCTATCCAATGGGATAGATAGCCAGACTCCATTTGATAAAACCAAAGCCTTTGACTACTACTGTCTGCCTAACACTCTATTTGGCCCTGTGCACTTCACTGAGTATCCCCCAAATCCTGACCACAGACCTTGGAAGACTTGCAGTGGTACACCTGCCCAAACGCACCCAAGGAACCCAACCAAATTGTCTGTGTCAGCAAATTTGTCACCATCTACCCTTTGACCTTCAACAGGAAATACAACAATCCTGCTGCCTACCTGGTCCCCATGAAACCACCCCCAACACCCAAACCAATCATCTCAACCCCACCCACTTCTGATGCCACTGGCCAGAGTAGCCAATTCCTGGGGGTGCTTTACCTGGCGCTCACAGGATTGTTTGACTCTGCCTTGCCAGAAGCTGGGCCCTGGGCTGTAGCTGGGAAGGCCCTTTCCTACCTGGTAAAGTTAGGTCCCATCATCTGGTGGGCCATCCAGTACCTGCTTCAACTCCTCCCTCACCCACTGAAGCTCCACAGTACTCCTGGTATCCTGACACTGATGTACAGGCGCAAGAGTGCATCCACCATGGAAAGTTCTGGACCAGGCTTATATTGTATGAGCATATTGAAACTTTCCAGGAGTTCCATCCAGAG
Source organism: Entomophthora muscae (assembly GCA_014839935.2). Taxonomy (NCBI): domain Eukaryota; kingdom Fungi; phylum Entomophthoromycota; class Entomophthoromycetes; order Entomophthorales; family Entomophthoraceae; genus Entomophthora; species Entomophthora muscae. The sequence goes on from QTSX02000109.1 coordinate 234,023, forward strand.
GGCTTGAAAGTGGGATAAGTTTACTTGGGTTTTGAAGAATATAAGCAACTTGTGGTTGGTTAATGCAATGAACTCCTCCTGTTGTTCTAGGTAGCAATGCCATTTGACCAGGCACTGCACAATTGCCACCAACTCTTTGTCATGTATGGGGTATTGGCACTTGTTGTCTGTCAGTTTGCGTGACTCATAAGCTACAGGCATGAAGTCAGCATCATTGTTTTTGATTTGTAGTACTTCCCCAATGGATGTGTTCAAGGCTTCTGTTTCCATTTGGTATTCCCCATCATGTTTGGGGTACTGTAGGATGGGCGCTGTTGTACGCTTTCCTTAAGACATCTGAAGCAAAGGTCATGTTAGGGGGTCCATACAAACTTAGATTTGGCGCCAGTTATGGCAGACAGGGGTGCAGTCAGGACACCACAGTCAGGTATAAAACGGTGTATGTAGGCAACCATTCCTAAGAATGTGCGGAGTTCCAATTTGTCTTTGGGCGGTGTCATTTTGAAAATGACCTGGATTTTCTGACTGTCAGGTTTAATGCCATCTTTCAAAACTATGTGTCCCAAGAAGGGTAGTTGTTTGCGGAAGAACTGGAACTTGGAAGGTTTGGCTAGCAGCTTATGTTGCGCTAGGGTGGCAAAGACTGCCTCCAGATCCTTGTGATGCTGTTCCACTGATAGGCTGTAGACAATGTTGTTGTCTAGGTAGACTAGGGCATGCTTGCCTATGTGTGGAGCAAACACCTTGTTCATGAAGCTCACAAACATTGACAGGGCGGTTGTCATCCTGAAATTGAGTACCACCCACCTGTATGAGCTGTATTTTGTGTGGAAGGCTGATTTGAGGATAAATTACTCCTTGATACAGAGCTGGTTGTAGCCTGCAGTTAGGTCAATCTTGGAGAAGACTGTGGCACCGCCCAGGGCATCAAAGAGGTTGTCAATGAGTGGTAGTGGATACCAATTCCTGATGGTAACTTTGTTTAGGGCTCAGTAGTCTGTGGCTAGGCGTAGGGTACCATCTTTCTTTGCTATAAAGAATACGGCAGCCCCAAAAGGGGATTGTGGGGGGCAGATAAGTTCTTTTTCTAATGCTTCCTTGAGGTAAGTACATAGGGTGTTGTCTTTTTTTGGGGTCAGGTGGTAGACAGGTTGTGCCTTAGGTACAGCTCCTTTGATTTGGATGGAGTGTTGGATATGTTTCTCTGGTAGCAACCTGGGTAGAGCCTCTTTGAAGATTTCTTGATGGCGGGCTAAAATTTTGTGATCCTGAGGCATAGTGGTATCTTGGTGGTCCTTGAAGTGTATGATCTTGTACTGGAAGGAGTCCCAGTCAATTGCCTTGAGGCTCTCCTTTTTGTCCAGGGTCTCTGTGATGCGTACAAAGATGTGGTTGCATAGGAGTTGGTCCACTGAGTTGAGATAGATCTGGTGATTGACACCTTCACGTTTGATGGTCAGTACTGAGGTCTCCCAGTCTACATGGGGATTGTTCTTTTGCAATCAGTCCAGACCCAGTACAATGTCAAACTTGGGAGAATTGATGACAGGGCCTTGTATGGTAGAATGCAGGTTCTCAAGCATGACAGAGAAGGGAGAAGTTTCACTTATCACAGCAATGTGATGTTCATCAGCTAAAACCATGTTTTTAATCTGCAAAGTATTAGTGGTTAGATTAAACTTATCTACAAAGCTGCTGTTGACTAGGGTTCAATCTGCACCCAAGTCCAGGAGTGCTGAGCTTGTGTAACTGCAAAAGCAGAAAGGGTAAGACATCAATTTATTGGGATGTTTGGCAATGGTGTAAAGTACTGGGTCCTCTGAGGGCACTTAGATTATTGGACACTGGTTCATGTCCTCATGTCAGTATTTATCATTGGGCAAGTCAGGAGTTGTTCAAGGAAAGCTTGGCTTGCTAATTGCTCTCCTCAAGATTTTCCCTTGTCTTGATTGTCTTGTGTGGCAGTGATATGGAAATGGGTACAGTTTGACTGGCTGTTGCTCCCGTTTCCATGTCCATTTGAGCCTGTGGGTTTATGGTCCACGTTGTTGCTGTTGTTCCCAGGGGGTGGTTGGTTAGAACACCCAGCTGGGTGAGAATCCTTGGGTCTCTCTCTCTTTCCAGTTTGCACCTGGTGCAGAGCGTTGGACGTTTGTTCTAATTTCTCTGCCTTGAAATACAGACTTTGCAAGTTGGTTACTTGGTCCAGGTTTATGTGTCTCTTTAAATGCAACTTGAGTGCGTCATAGTACATGAGGTGGGTAGCTGGAGTGTCAAAGGCCATGTTGGAGGGCACATAGTCAGAGTTCCTTGTATGCTTGGTTGAGCTCCTTCACTGTAACAGTCTGGTTTAGGTTCTTTACTTGATGTATGATCCTAAATGCAGTGTCCTTTAGCAAAAATCTTGCCAAGAAGTCCTGCTTGAAAGTGTCCCAATCCTTATTGGTGTGCTCTTAATGCCACTTGTTGCACCAGGTGCCAGCGTCATGAGTCAGTCAGATGGAGATTTCTGCAATCCAAAATTTTTGCAGGCACTTCATTTGGGCCAGCTTGCTTTGGGCAGATTGGATCCATGCTGTGGCGTTATTGTTGTTGGCTACAGAAAAAGATTCCAAGGCAGAATTTCAAAGTCTCTGAGCTACGTAGGCTGGCATGGTACTCTTGTCAGTTGCTTGAGGCATGGCGCCGGGTGCCTGGAAGAAGCCTTGTGCTGACAGGGCATTGAAGGCAGGAAGCGGGATCACCATGTTCTGGTAGAGGAAAAAACCATTGGGTATCTTGGAACCAGGCGTGTACAGTGTCCAGTCTATCAGGAGGCCAGACATGATTCTATCAAAGATTTGTTGGCCGCAGCGTGTGCGGGCAACAGGCGGAATTTTTAAAGATAAGGTAGGGTGGACAACTTACCTGTGCTACCAATGTTGTAACTGTGCTGTTTTTAGAAGAGTTACAAGGGGGAAAATATTTAGAAACTAGATAATAATCTTTATTGAGAGATAGTGATTATATAGTTATTGTGAATCAATGGATAACAGGACCATGATTGTGTTGATCACACAGTTGGATGGTGAAGAGGGTGGCTTGATCTTGGTAATGAGTCAAGCGCCAAAACAAGGTATCCACCATAAGGGATCATCATCTGCTCATGTTGATGGATTTGGTAATTTGAGTTGACTTGCTAACCTGGCTTTGGGTGACTGGATAATCAGATCACAGGTCACAAACATGCTTACTTGGAACCTTGCTGGAGGGTTGAGCCTGCTGTTTTGACAACACCAAATCATTTAATATATGAAGAGTTGATAATTAATGGTGCTTAGGCAAGAAACCCTTGTGCTTTAATGAAAAACTGGAGGTTGATATCTACACTCTAGGATGAAGCATTAATATATGAGGTACCAATAAATCAAGAAAATATCAAAAGTATAGAGCCAACACCCTGGAAAGGCTTTGGTCTACTAGGGAACCACATCCAATTTACTTGAACCTCCCCATTCCAAAAGCCAGAATCTATCAATATAAGTCTACCATCTGAGACCTCACATCAATTGGTTATCAAATATGCTAGCTGTCCAGTTTAGATTCATACCTTTTTCTTTATTACAAGGGCACTTACCCTTTTAAAAGCTATATGATACATTATATAACTCCTTCTCTGCAAATAAAGATATTATTGAGTATCAACTATTTTCTTCCCATTTTACAATTATTTTAATGCAGCTATCATATTGTGCTTTAGTTATTGAGATGAAAGATAATACAGCTAAGAACATTTATAACAAAAGATACAAGGTTTATACCAGCCTTAATTTGACCTTTGTTTTAGGATACTAAGTCCTGGGCCACCAGGCATATGGGTGGGGAAGGCGTGTGAGCTGGAGGATAGGATCTATCACTGGATTGTTGCTAACTTGGTACAGTAGTTTACAAAGATGAGGAGTTAGATTTCAGGGCTGAGAACTAAAGTCTAAACCAATATTTCTCATTTTGTTAATATTTATGCCAAGTCTTCTGTTTTGATTAGCTATTTCTCCTTTATCATCTTTGGTTGCATATATTTCTACAAAATACTGAGTTATTCCATCCAAATCTGGTTTCAGCCAAAAGCTCTTGATTCCAGCTTTCAGAATATTAATTTTTGACTATATATTTCTGATTTAAAATTATGAGTTAATCTTGCTTGAACATAATTTCCTTATCATCTCCTTTTCATTGAATTGAGTATAAAAGCCCTCACAGTTCTATTATGCCAAAAACTGCAATATTCTATTAGTTAGGCTTGCCAATAAAAACTATTATCACAATACTAGCTGTATCTTTCTTATACTTGTGAAATATTAATTATTGGTGATGGTTAATATCAGGCTTGCATAGGCAACAACACCAATGTCAACAGTGGTCATGTTGATGCTATATTAAAGTGTGAACTTTGTTTTTAATCATGCTGTCTTCTGGTTGGTGAATTTTTTTAATTAATTGTACATTTTAACCTGAACATTTTTAACATAAAATCATAACTGATACACATATGTTGCTATTATTTGACCCCAAAGATATCAAAGATGAAATAAAAATACTATAGTTAATAAGAATGAGGAGATATAAGCAATTAATTCCTATTTTACTATATAAAAAACAATTTTTACTATAAAAAGATTTTACCAAAAAATTTAAGATTCCAATGATACAGAAATATAGTGAAATAAAATATGCACAGAAAACAAAAATAAGCTACCAATAATTTTTATTTTTATGCTTCATATAAAGACAACTGAGAATATCTCATATTTTAGAAATAAATTAGCAAAGTATAATATTCTTTATATACTTACACCTTGAAACTATACCTGAAACTTAATGGTTACACCTAAAAAATTGGCACTATCTAAATAAATAAAAATTAAAGGTACAAAATATACAAGAAAAGCAAAGTTTATTAGATCAATTAAGGCCACCACTAAGGGCAGTGGATACATCTTTAAGTTAATTTTTGATCCCAGCCACATTATACTTCTTCTTGATCATCTTTTGAACATCCTTCTGGTATTCCTGCTTCTTGTACTTCTTTTTCTTCTTTGGGGACACCCAGTTGGACAAGTCCCAGAGCTTGGAGACATTATGAGCTTGCTCCTCCTGAAGCTTGGCAAAGAACTTGTTGAACTTTGGATTGGCACCAAGCTTGGACTTCAGATGTTTGTGCCATACCCAAAGGCTTGAGATATTCTTCATATCACTGTTGAGAAAGGCATTGCAGAAATTCCAAGGGGCAGTGTGCCTATTATTTTATATCCTAGAAGTCATCTTCTTGCCAACCACTGCTTCTCAAAGTATTTAATGTAACCCTTAAAGATTCCAGAGTGCTTCTTAACATAAACATAATCCTAGATAGCCTCAAAGCCAAGCCCAGTGTGTGCAGGCTTTTAAAAAGGAAATTCAGCAAGCTGAGTCATGGTAAAGTGTCACTTTTTATTATCATCACTTAAGTACTTGTCAAAGAGCTTCTTTTCACTTGTAAGGTTTTTGAGGATGGCCTTCCTAAAATGGAAGAAACAGCCATGGACCTCTTCATTAAAGGTGGGCTCAAAGGCTCTGAACTAAGCTTAAGCAAATTCTATTATGATATTCTTTGGCCCAAAGAAGCACTCATGAGCTAGCTGCTCAGTAGCAAGGACAGTCTCATCCTTCTCAGAGGATGAAGTATTTGCTCTGGTGATGTGCATGGAAAAATATTGTTGGAGAGAGATCTTAGAGAATCTCTTAAAATCTGAGGGCTCTGATGTAGACCTATTTCTTGGCACCAGAAAGGGGAAGGAAACAAGAGAGATAACATGGGTGTCAAACTGCCCATGCAGTACCCAAAGCTGCTTGAAGATAGTAGGGCAGGTAGAAAAAGTACTGCCACACAGCCAAGTGATAACAGTGTTAAAATGCCCCAGGTTTTGCTTTGTGGTGTAGAATGTAGTCCTATCCTTTACTTCCTATTCATTTTCATGAAGAAAAAATCTCTCCATCCTCTGTAGTTTTGAGGGCGTCTGAGAGAATCAGGTCTTTAAACTTTGTGGCTCTCTTGGCCAGGGGGATGAAGGATTGACACCTATTACTAAAAGACTTGAAAAACTGATTATAGGTTGGAACTCTCTTCAGATTGATAGGAGAGAGGTACTTGCAATCAATCATATCCAGCTAGGTGACTGTTTGATGCTTAGAGATGACATGATCTGTATCAGATATCACTTCAGGAGACAGAATATGACAATGTTGGAAATTATGCAGGCATGTTTGCCTTTTATTATCTGTACCTTATCTCAGTGATCAGTGTTGAGTTGTACTAGTCAGGAGTGGTCTTCACAGGTATAATATCAGCTCTTGAAGCCCTGATTGGCATTGTTGCAGCTGAAGATAAATTATTGGCCACCATGGATGGCTCACACTTCACACTCATGATGGAGAAGTATTTTAGAAGAGAAGATAGAATCTTGAATTTTCTATCAACATTGAAAATATTATAGGTCACAAGAAGGTCTCAGAAACCAGCAGGAGCACAATAAAATCCAGAAAAGTAATCTGAATGTGGCTTTGAATCAGCCTCAGAAGAGCTAGAATTGGGAGAGCTTAGCAGAGGGATAAAGAAGGGGGAATTGTCACAGTGCTTGTCATGTGTGGGAGACTTACTGTAAATTCAGAACCTGAACATAAAAATGTGGGATTGTCAAATCCTTAGTCCAAATTTTGAATCACTTTTGCAGGATGACCTTTTTTAATTAAATTGATTTTTATATATTAATATTTGAATTTTTAAAAATGTGAGAACTCATAGACACTTTGAAAAGTTCAAGTCAAACTGCATATTTCCAATGGATGAAATGAATTAACTCAAATCAGATTTGAAGGGTTCAAATCCATCAACCATTTTCATTAAGTTTACTAAGTTTTTTGGAATTGCAGGATTGTCAAATCCATGAACCAAATTTCAAATTGATTTTGAATGCCACTAGTAAACTCAAATATTAATTGCAGGAACTGGAATCCAAATTTAATGTAAATTAAGCACACTAGGAAACACCAACCCAAATAAAGAAGCTCCACTATAACTATAATCAAATGAAAAATCCAATCTTGATAACCATGTTTAGACATAAAAATTGAGTAAACTTTAAAATTTTCTAAGCCTGGAAAGGATACAATGTTATACACTTCAAATCACAGATATAGAAATTCTGTTACTATTCAAAGCCACATCAAGAGAAAACAACTACCCACAAATAACCCTAAAATCTAAATAAATATATATTTAATCTAATTTTTTTTATTTTTATAGACAGACAATCCCATTCTCAACTAGCTCCTGCACCAGCCCACAGGACAGCCTGTCCACAAGGGCATCCCAGAATGTCCAAGAATAGACCTAGAACACAACTCAAGGGGAGTAATGCTGACACACAGGCCTCCCAAGGCTTCAGCGTCAGTCAGCCACTTCCCGCATCCCAAGCCAGAACAACCAGCTTGAATCCCAGACAGAAGCCACTCTCAAGGCCTGCTATCAAAGTCTCCCATACAAAGTTCATTGGGAAAAATGAGGTTACATACACCTCCACTGTATACCCAGTTGTCACCTGGCCCTGCACTCTGGATCCAATAGTTGCCACTTCCTGCCCCCGCATTTTCAACACCTCATATGAGCCACTGGCCACCACTGAAGATCCATCTGCAGCTGTGATATATTCCACTATTGACAGCGCCACCACAAGCAAGAGTGATCCCACCTTCTACACAAAAACCCCCATCCTGTGTGTTGAGCCTGATATCCAGGATGCCGCAGTACCCGCCAAGGGCCAGCGTTGGTTAACAGATAGTGAGCGTGAAGCTCTCCTTGACTGCTTGAACGGGGGAATGGAAGTTTGGGATATTTTGTCTCAATTTGGTGTCATAGCCAGATATATTGGTGACATCAAAAAAATACAGTGACACTGGGAAAATTTCCAAATCTGTCAAGGCTAAGCAGCAGCTAAAACTACTTCAACCAGTGCACATCAATGCAATCAAACAGTGGTTATCCAAGGATTTTTACCTGGACTCACTTGCTGTCCAATCAATGCTCACCACAGAGTTTCGGCTTTCTTTTTCTAAAACCCTCATCTACAAAACAATGGTTGATTTGGGCTTCTCTTGGAAAGTACTGGTGATTTCTCAATACAATAGGAACAGCAAGAAGACCATTGAGGATTGCCCCATTTATGCTAAGACATACCTAGCTCTAAAGAAGACTGGCAACGAACAGTTCTTTTATATATATGAATTGTTGTTTTCTTCCTCCCTCAGGTCTAGGTATGGGTGGGTCAAGAAGGGGCTAAGGATGGTATAACACATTATGCAGCTGTCTGTTCCCAGACCTATTCCATGGTTGCGCTTCTTGGTCCTCGCGGGTTGGACCAGTATCAGATGATCAAGGGTTCCCATAACAGCAGGGCATTCCTTGATTTTCTCCAAACTATCAAGGAGTACCTTTGGATTAATTACCCCAGCACAACCAATATTGTTGTGCTTGATAATTTTGGGCTCCAAAAAGTGTATTTATTTGTTTCCAACTTCCTGCCAATTGATAAAAATAGCCACACCTCCAGCCACTGGCTTGCTGATTGTCCAATGAGACTCCTCTTCCTCCTGCCATATTCTTCATTTCTGAATCTAATTGAGGAGGTGTTTGGTTGGATCAAGAATAAGGTGAAGAAAGGCCTCCCTCAGGACACCAAAGATTTCTTCAACATTCTTGAGGTCAGTCAGTTTGCAATGCCACCTGATGTGGTGGTGGCTTTTTATGAGCACTCCAAATCCTTCCTTCCCAAAGCCCTTGCCTCTGAGCCAATCAGCTAAATGGACATTCTGGGCTTTATTTGTTTTTGTTTTTACTTATTTTGTTTTTAATAGGGCTTGAAAAATAATATTTTTATGTAATTAATTATTGTTGAATTGTATTATAGACATATAAGAATTTGTACATTAGTTTAATAAAATTATTTATTTTGGATATAAAGACACATATTTTTATTATAATGCACCAAATGTTTTATTGACTGTAGAGATAACAAATAAATAAATAAATCAAAAAAGATAGAAATATATTAATTTTATTTGAATAAATGTGAACCCTTTTTAGTAAAATGGCTTTTTTAAAAGCCACAGATCAAACCTTGTGAGTCATCAGCTAATCCTTATTGATTCAGTGCCACTATAGCCATACAACACAAAAACCAATGATTTTCATATATATCTTACTATTTATTACTTATCACACAGGTTAAGCAGAGCAAATCTATTTATCAAATCATATTAAAAGGGAAAAGTAATTCAAGTTTTAAACAATCACTTGTTTAAAACATAAGTAGAGCAGGCAGTTTGATGCAGATAAATAGAGCTCTTGTTGTTTAATTATATAATATATGAACCCGTAATTGACAATCAACTAAATAAAAAAACCATAAATCATAGTTTACTATTACATGTGTTTGCTTTATTATAACTACTATATTGTTATATACTAAATAATTATATATTACTATTATAATTTATAAATTAAAATAATATTAAAGTGCAAAATAATATTTTTTATTGAGGGGATGCTAATTGCAAGGGGTAAGCAATTATTCCGGGAAATTATGCCCCAAAATTAAAATTTCTACTATTGTGTCCAATTGGGACCACATACTCTTTTGTACGTGGTGTTCAACTCTGGATGCAATTGCTAGAGGGGTGGCTCTCAGCATCCCAGTGGTTGAAGAGTTCTTGATAAAAGGCAATTGAAAAAAACAAATTAATGAGCAAGTTCTTCTTGGGAGGCACATAGTATCTATAGAGCAATGTAAGTGAAAAGGAGTTGTACAGAACGTTCTCAATTGTCCTGTACCCCTGTGGTGTCTCATGTCTTTCCAATGATAAGCAGCATATGTCTATTTGAATTGATATGTCCTCCAACTTTTTAACATTTTTTTAATATGTAGTGTAGTAGTATTCCTAGGTATGTTGAAACGTGAATCCACTGAGAGGTATATATTTCTGAAAACATGCATAATTTTTTGTGAATTTGAACTAATCTATTGATTTAAGAAGTGTTGGAGAACTTGAAAATGGTTCTGAGGGCCTGGCTTGTATCCACCCCCATGCTTTGGCAAACAAAATTAATAAAGACTTAAATTTATTCACAAGAATTGCTTCCCTGACTTTATTTGATAATGCTTTAAATACTTCATTGAAAGTTTCAGCTTTGATAAATTCTGTTCTTATTTGAAAGTCTGTTTTATTGAGATTCTTTTCATATTCATTTATTCTTGAAAACAGGAATATTTCACAGCATTTTTATATATATTCATAAAAATTAATCTTGATATTCCCTTGAATTTCATTCATTACCTTGAAGTTGGATATTCAGCATAGCTTGTAGGCTTCCCTGACTCACAGCAAGCACCCTGTGGGTGGTAGATACTCCTTATTCTTTGCTTCCCTATTTTCATATTGATTTGTGTTACTTTGAATGATTTGATTAAGTTCATTTTGATTTATTTGTTTTATAGGGGCTATCAATGATTGGTAACCCCTGTAAAACAAACGGCGTAAAGGCCGCCACTTCAGCAACCTTGTCCCCATTTCTTGTTATAACTAAATAAATTTAAGTAAAACATAAAAACCTTACTAATCCTTTCCCCTGTGGCTCCCTCAGCCACAGGCACCCCTTCAACAAACTTCATGAGCATTAGTTGCTCTTCATTTGATTTCCTTGCTTTGATCTTCCTTATTTTCAGTGCAACTTGTGCTTCCTCTTGATTTTCATTTGATAAATTTTCATTATTTCTTGAAGCGCTTCTGCTTCTTGAGTATGCTTCATTTCTTTTATTTATTTCTGTTTCCATTTGAACATTTTCATTTCCTTTATTTTGATCTGATTACTCTTCATTCTGTTCATTGCTGTTCATTTCATTTGAAATTTAATTTCCTTCAATCAGCTTGATTTTTTGATTAATTCCCCTGGCACTTTGCCAGAATTCAAATGTATTGGAACTTGCATCTTGAAAATTCAAACATGATAGATTGTTCCTTGAAGATTCAATATTTTCTTTGTTCTTTTCATCTATTATGTTTCCCAATTTTTTTAGAGCAACTTCCTTTGATTAGATTAAAGCTGCCCCTCATTTCCTAGCTTTCCTGTTACTAGTTCACTAATAGTTCTTTCAATTTCAACAACTTTTTGAAGGTGTTCTCCTAATTCATTTATAAAGTTGTAGATATTAGATATGTTGTTTGGTTTACATCCTAAATAATGGTTTTTATAGTGCTACCATCAAGACATGATCATAAAATTATAGATTATAGTACATTCTATTGACAATTATTGCAAATAATATAAATAACTTGCAACTATTCAAAAAATAGCACAAAACACTAAAAATTACACCAGAATTTCATTAAACAGCCATCTGAATTAAAACATGATATTATATTTTTCCAGTTTGTAATTTTTTATTAGAAACTAGTATTTTATTTGATATCTCATATTGAATTGTGAATGTTTTATTGAATGTTAACTATTACAGGTTTTAGTGCCAGCAATGTCAATTCAGTGCTATATGCATAACTAAATATATTTTATTTAATAAAATTCATTGGAAACTTGGCATTTTTCATTTTAATTTTATAATTAGACTGTTTCTATATTTGGGAGCTATCAACACTTATTACAAATATTGATACATAGTGCATTTTACAGCCTGCATATTTACCTATTGATAATAATTATTTAAAATTTAAGTCGGATTTTGTGAGTTAATAATAGTTCAATGGATCAATCAATCACTGCTTATGACCATTAATTGGCTGATTTTCTTTGCTGTGGCAATTATGCATTTTCTGTTATTTACGCACTAGTATCCAATTGGTTGGTTTCACATCCCATCACACAGGCAATGGAAACATGGTTGCCACCCCAAGACCAGATGTGGTTGGGGTGGCAACCATTTTTCCTATTGCCTGTGTGATTGGATGTAAAATCAACCAATTGGATACTAGTGCGTAAATAATAGAAAATGCACAATTGCCACAGCAAAGAAAATCAGTCAATTAATGGTCATAAACAGTGATTGATTGATCCATTAAACTATTATTAACTCACAAAATCTGACTGAAAAGTTTACAGAATTATTACCAATAGGTAAATATGCATGCTGTAAAATACACTATGTATCAATATTTGTACTAAGTGTTAATGGCTCTCTAATATAAATACAGTACATTTATATAAATTGCAATGAAAAAGGCCTTGTTTACAATGAATTTTATTATGCAAAATGCATTGAGTTATGCACATAGTATCTAAATATCAAGAGTTAATGTCTAATTGCAGTACTCCAATGCAATATTTACATTTGTTGGCATTTACTTTATTATTGATAATGATAAATTATATTGCAAATAATTATATATTATCAAATCAACCATATAACTTTTATTAATTATGGGAAATTCCAATAATAAAAAATATATTATTGATTATGAGTTAGAAGAAATAATATCAATTTTAATAATTTGTCACAAAGAAAGGTTTTATTTTACTCATCAAAGGACAAGTAGGGGAGGGAATGGGCAGAATGTATGTTGCCATCATCTGAACCTGTAAAAGGGACAGCATCAGAGGCAGTGGGGATGGAATAGGTGTAGGTTTGTGTCGTGTTTGGCTTCTGGGGACAACATCCAGGAGGACACAGCGGAAAATCTTTATAACAAAAGATTTGAGGTTCAGAGCTAGCCTTGGGTTAGCCTTCAGGGCAAAATTAAGGGCACATACCTTAATTTCCTTGAAAACAAGATGTAAAATTCCTTTTGGCAGAAAGGACAGGAAAAAGCTTGAAGCTTATAAAAGCCAACGCAAATGTGGATAAACTTGTCTTTATTAGGAGAAATGATTCTACTTAAATAGTAGATAAGGAATGATGATCACTCATTAGGAAGACAGAGTGGCTGAAGGGGTCACATTGGGATGAGGTCATAACAGGATCAATCACAGACAGGTACAATAATCCGGAATGGGTGGATATTGAACCAGATCCATTTGCGGAAGGCAAGGAATTTACAAACTTGAAAGCAAACCCAGCCAAATCTTTGCAGCTATCAATATTTGAAGGCCATATTAAAATAGCATTAATTGTGCAATTTACAGCAGTTTGGGAGTCAGGGTTGGAAGGTGGGTGGCTTGGTCTTGATGGGGGAGTTGGGGAGGCTTGGTTTGTTGACTGGGAAGAGGTGACAAGAGCTGATTGCTTCAATTGCTCAAATTCTTCTTCTGTCACATACATGGGCTTGAAAAACCAAATAAATGAGCGCGGGGGGAGACAGGAGTTCTTTGTGGACTTATCACTATCACTTGCATAGAAGATGATGAGATCAGATAAATCCTGGAAAAATATGGAAGGGAAAAGCTCATACCCCTTCTCAATTCAGGTGCACAGTTCATTATATGTGGCAGGCTTTAAGTTCCTGAGAGCCAAATCAAAATTGTAAAGACATACATCTGCAAGATGCATGTCAGCGTGGTTGGTGGGATAGGACCAACAGTTATTCCCCACAGCCCTAATTTCCTTGGTTGCCCATTCCCACTGCTCCATCTCAGCACTCATTACAGCTGTGTACACAGCTTTTTGGGTAGCCCACTCCTCCAGCATGTCCTTGAGCTCTGTCTGGTAGGCATACCCATCTGCAATGTTTGATATTACAGAGTAATAATTGACATCCAATGGGGGAAACTGCCAGTAAAACCCCAACAAAACAAAACAAAATTGGGTTGCACTGGTAAACGCCAGATTAGATACACTTTTCTCCATAACCTTGGATACTTGCAGAAATCCTGGCATAAAACAAGGAGATGGCATAATTTCAAGTCCTCATTGTCCTCTCTTTTATAAACTTAATAATGATTGAATTGTAGGGGTTGATATCCACCAAACTGGGACCACTAAGAGCTTGATTGGACAAGATTCTAGCAGCAATCACAGCTCTGTGCATCCACAAATTGACTGTTCTCTTAATTTGTGAAAATGCAATGGAGTTCCATTTGGAGACAAACCTAGACCAGGGGCATCTGTGGATCACGTTCCATGATGGCTGTCAGGGCCCAGAATGCCCTGGAAAATTAGCTTTCCTCCCTAGAGGCAAAAAAACCCACAGCTTTGGAACCCTTACCAAGTATCTCCCAGAGTGAGAAAACTCCTTTCAACTAACAAATGGCCCAGTATTTGAGAGGCACACAAGCCTCAAATCCCTGGCTTCAATTTTATTATCAAATTTGGGCCTCTCAACTATCAGGAAATGGTACATTGGGAGCTCAATTGTTTGATCACGCAATTGGGTGCTCGATTGCTTGTGGGATCTATAAATAACTGTGACACCTTGGCATGCTGCAGTTCAAGAAAGTTTCATGTTATATCAACCAATGAGCACCCATCCTGTGGGGTCCCTGCCCACCAGTCCCCAAGTGTGTCCTGGATTGTAGCCAGGGACCAGCTGAAAGGGGTTGTCATTCTCTAGTAAAGGGAAATGTATCTCAGAAATATGTATAGGGGTTGAAATGAGCTTTTATTCACTTTCAGAAGGAAGATCTCCTTAGAAACCTTCTGGTATATGGCCCAGGGGTCAAGGAAAAATATGGATTTACCAATACTTGGAGTCCTCCAATAATATCTTGGACTCCTTGTACTTGGTCTTGGACTTCTGCACCTTAGTCTTGGGCTCCTGCACTTTGGTCTTGTGCTCCTGCACCTTGGTCTTGGGCTCCTGTGTTCCCGTCTTGGGCTCCTGCGGTCTGTTCCTAGCTTTGTCTTTCTACTCTTGATCTTTGGCTCCTTCTGTAGCTCTTGTGGCTTTTGTGATCCACTTGATCCAGTCCCTGAAGAGTCTCAGATAGCTCTCCCTTTTATAGCCCCTTGTTTCAGACCAAAAACTTTGCTTAGAACTCTGGTTCTTCAAAGCTTAAACTATCCTTTTTTTCTCCTTCTATAATATATTAAACCTTTAAACTTACTTCAGCCAATGAAAGCCCTGAATTTTATGCTTCTGCTCCTCATTTTTTAGGCTCTAACTCTTAAGTTAAAGCCCTTAAAACACTGATCAAATAGACTCCGGCTTGCAGCCAATCACACGCCTCAATTAAACAGTTTTGCTGAAAAGGTTTCCCTGGATGACCTGTCCTTGACCCTGGTTCAAACCTGAGGCTGTCTTGCTCCAGGTAAACAACTGCTCCGCGTTTTGAACGGTTTTGCTGTAATTCCTGTCACGTTTCCCCGGCAAATCTCAAGCGCTTCCACATATGTTATACTTAGGCAAATTTTGACCCCTCAATTTTTCAACGTTTCTACTTGTTTCTTTCCACGTTTTGCAACTTTGAACCTGCTTGATACTTGTCCTTTTGCCTCTCCTAGTTGTTCTTGGCAAAATTTGCTCTTTTGCCCTTACAGTTTCTCCGTTCTTTTTCCAGCTTCTTTCTGGCTCATTTCCTCTTTTTAAAATAACATATAGTTCTAACAAGCTATATGTTATTTTTTCCTCCTCTTTCTTCTTAATTATATGATCTTAAATCCTTTTTTAATCATAAACAGACAGTATTTAATTATTATTTAACTGCTTCTTTTTATCCATTTTTCTCTCAAAAGACACCAAAATCAGCTCTTCCAGCCTCTACATCCAGTCTGGCTAGTTCATCCTCTCAGCTCTTCAGTCCTTCACCACAAACTTCTGGTCCTTTGGCCATACCACTTTATGATCAGCTAGTCCTGCATCATAATCTTCTGGTCCTCCAGCTTATTCTCAACTAGTTCCTCAACAAATCATCACTAGGAACCTCCTTAGTTCCCTCTGCACACTGAACCATATTGGTTCCCACAATTTGATATGAATCAACAGTCTGCCAACTAGCCTTCACTGTGATCAAACAGTCATTCTTTCTGGTCTTCTCTGTTAATTCTGTGAACCACCTTGGTTCTTTATCTCAGTCCCTGTTATCAGAACTCGTAGACCCAGGCATGAGTCTACATTGAACTGGTGTTTGACTGGGCCCTCGCAAGTGGCAATCTACTTAGGCCATTCAACCATAGATTAATGTCTATGCGTTTTCTTTACTCACCCAGGTGATTAAGTCTGAGCTTTTAGTTGCAGATTAATCAGCTCTACTTTCCAGAGGCCTGATCACACCAAGTTCTGCAGCTTGCTTCCCCAAGAAAACCGCCTTGGTGACACCTCTGAGCAAATCTATGCCCTCTAATGCTCACTTTGGGTTCCCCCAAAGCTCCCATAGGGGCATAAACAAGGACACCCTACCAGTCTGTTAGGTAGGGTGCTTGGTCACAGACCTCCTGTAAGTGTATTAGGGTACATAAAGCCTTCAAAGCTCTTCCCCTCCCTGGCAGCCTGCATTACCTGTCAGGGGTCCAAAACCTACTCCCCCAGACAGACAAAGTTCCCTGCTTGCTACTTCAGTCTTCACCCTTCCGCAGCCATAGTTTCCTGCAGGGTGAAGCACTATATCCCAGAGCATCCAATTCTTTCTGCTGGGTGGAGGCAACATCTGCCTCTGGTAGTCCTATGTTACCTACCAGCCAGGCCTTACTTACCCTAGTAGACCATGTTACCTACTAGGCTCACCCTACTTACCCCTAGTAGCCCTATGTTACCTACTAGGCTTGCCTTCAACAAACAACCAAACTTTTGCTTGGCCAACATTAGCCCCACCTGCAAAACCACCAAACATGTGGATCATCACACACCCCCTGGCCCAAGTATGCAAATTCCAGTGAAAATTGTAAGTTTAACTGAAATTGATGCCATCAGTTCCCTGGTGGCACAAAAGGCCATAAAAATACCAGTAAGTATAAGTAGTGAGGAGGAGAAGCCCTCCTCACTGTTGAAATATCAATAAAACAAGTTTATGCCCAGAAATAATTATCTTATTGCAGAAATTGTCTATTTTTGCTCAAATTTAATTATTCTCTTTAACTCTATTTGGGAATCCACAACACAATATAAACTTGCCTATCCATATCCTCCTGGTTATACTCTTGCTACCTCAGTCAATCCACCCCATGTCTTGACTTGGAGTATTTCCACCCCAATCATCTGGATCTCCTGCCTGCTATGAAGGAGATTCCTACTGCTTCCTCCTATCCAATGAGCCTCCTGCCAAGGACTTCAATAATTTGGGGTTTGTCTACATCACAGTATTGGGGCTGGCAAATCAAGCTGTGCCCCATGCTGGGAGTTGGCACCCCCTAGCTACTGCAGTTAACTACCTGGTCCAAATTGCGCCTATTGTATACATGGCCTTCCAGGCCCAGCCTGCCTCCCCTGTGGGAGTCCAGTCAAACTCTGGTATGGGCTGTGACATTAGACATCATAAGGGGATGTGCTTTTTCACTATCAGTTGACGTACAGGCTCCAGATGGGGTCTTCTTAGGATGGGGGCCACAGTTGGCGTGGGCTTGCAGGGTTGCAGCCACAGTGGACGTTGCAAAACCCATCACAGCTGCAATTTTACTGAGGGACATAAGCATCCCTCACTTTTTGACCATTTTAAGAACAATTTCTGCAGTAATTATCTTTCTTCTGCGTCTGGTAGGCTGATTTTCTGGAGGTGGGATGTATCTGTCTTGAGAACCAGACAGTACCATCTGATTGGCTGTTTATGGATTTTGGCTTCCCAGGGTGACCCCTTGGCTCAATTAGCCAATTATGGATGCTAGTGTTGATACATTATTTGGGTTAGCAGCTGCCTGTGTATGATGGGCAAACAGGGCCATGCTAGAGGAGCAGGAGAAAGAACACACTCCTGGGTAGTGCTTGGGGAGAGGCCTGCAGGTTGGGAATGACCATATACAGAGGCATCACTATTAGAAGACACCAGCATAGCCCTGCATGATTTTTTCAAGGCCAGGGAACAGCTTGTTTACTTGGTTGTTATTAAAAGAGGACATAATAAATTTTATTAGAAAATTAAACTCAAAAATAGAAGTGTATATTTTAGTCAATTTTATTGTTAAGTATGTTAAGTTGGTGAATAGTAGGATCTAAATTTTAGCTGTCCCAAACTGGAATAGGGTGATTTTTGAGAATGCCTATGATTCCTAAAAGAATTAGCACAAATCCACTCTAGATCCTATAGCATCCTTTTTGAGACACCCATAAATTATATTTATTTCAAATTAACCGCAATTATGATTTGAAACTTGGTTCTTGGTTTTGACAATCTCACAATTTCATATTCATTAATTTTTACATGTTGTCTATGATTGTTAGTGTCAGGAATTTATACTGACTTTGTTCTACCTTGGATACCTTGGCAGCCTACCAAGCCATCTATTGGAGAAGCTTCCAATATCACTAGCAGGCTTAATTGATCTGAGAAGCCTACATGAAGTAGATTTGGATCATTTATTGCAAGAACAACCAGGAATATAATATACCTCAATTATGAATGGATCCCAATTGGCTAGAGTTATTCCAGAATACTCTACCAAACTGCTGGGTTAGATATTATGGGTTTCTCAAAGGATCAAAAGAAATGTCCCAATTTGCACTAGAAAACCGACAGTGCCATTGCAAATCAATGCAAGAAAGGTTGCCTAGCAACAAGGTGTCATGCGCTAAAAATAGAGTCATAAATTAGCGCCACCACCGCTGGCACGCTAATAGATTATGTATCACTCTATTGCAATTAGTACCCAGCACAGGGTACTATGATATGTGATTCCATGCCATTGCATGGATGCCTAACTCTGGGGGTTGATGCTGGCGGTCTGGGGGTGAAAAGACTAACAAGCAAGAGTTAGATGCGCCAGATGATCTGAGCCTGGCAAGAGAGCACTAGCTCTGTAAAAGCCCTTCCATTAGACTAATGGAAGGCAGACAATTATACCCATATCCTACTGTAGAACCTTTTCACAGTAGAAGAAGAAATCTGAGTTTGAAGACCTTTGTCAGTACTCAAAGAACTAGCAAGCTGCCTGTATAGAAAGCCGCTTGAAGTTGCCTCCCTTGGACATTGCTAGCTGTTGCCTTGCCAAGGAAAGACCAGACACCGCAAGTAACGCTTGTTGCCATACAAGCATCTATCAACCCAATGATCCATATATCCCAAATACTCAATAAAGCAAATTGTAATCAGACCTCCAGGTCTGAGAGCAGAACCAAAAGTTCTGATAGTTAGACTTACAGGAAATCTCAAATTGTACATTAGAATCCCACATTTCTGATTTATGTATCTAGTATTTTTTTGCTGTGTTTTGTATTTATTTAGTTGAGTTATCTGCTTGAGAGATTCAAAACTTACCAATTTAAATAAACCAAAGAATTTAAATTAAATGGTTGATTTTATTAAATACTTAAATTTCACTTGGCTGAGTTGCCTGCAAAAGTGATTTGAGATTTGGACCAAGGATTTGACAATCCTGCATTTTTACGTTTAGGTTCTGAATTTACAGTATTATTTAAAAGTAAAAAATTATGTGATAGATGAAAAGTGTTGACATTATGAAAGACAGTTAGCAAAATATGCTGAATTCCCACTGTCAATTAGGAAAATTGTAAACATTATTAAAGACAACATCAGCACTGTTGATATTTTTTTCAGGAATCTACTATGTTTTTACTGTTACACTTAATGAAAGTTATGAAAACCAAAAAATATTAACCATTTATGGTGTATTTTTGTTCATATAATAAAATAAAAAATACATCAGGTTTATAACCCATTGAGATACTGTAAATTCAGAACCTGAACATAAAAATGCAGGATTGTCAAATCCTTGGTCCAATTTTTGAATCACTTTTGCAGGATAGCCTTTTTTTAATTAAATTGAATTCTTTGTATATTTATTTGAATATTTAAAAATGCAGGAACTCATAGACAGTTTACAAAGTTCAAGTTGAACTTCATATTTCCAATGGAAAAAATGAATTAACTGAAATCAATTTTGAAGCGTTCAAATCCATCAACCATTTTCATTAAGTTTACTATATTTTTTGAAATTGCGGGATTGTCAAATCCATGAACCAAATTTCAAATCAATTTTGAGTGCCACTAGTAAACTCAAATATTAATTGCAGGAACTGGAATCCAAATTTAATGTAAATTAAGCACACTAGGAAACACCAACCCAAATAAAGAAGCTCCACTATAACTATAATCAAATGAAAAATCCAATCTTGATAACCATGTTTAGACATAAAAATTGAGTAAACTTTAAAATTTTCTAAGCCTGGAAAGGATACAATGTTATACACTTCAAATCACAGATATAGAAATTCTGTTACTATTCAAAGCCACATCAAGAGAAAACAACTACCCACAAATAACCCTAAAATCTAAATAAATATATATTTAATCTAATTTTTTTATTTTTATAGACAGACAATCCCATTCTCAACCAGCTCCTGCACCAGACCACAGGAAAGCTTGTACACAAGGGCATCCCAGAATGTCCAAGAATAGACCCAGAACAAAACTCAAGGGGAGTAATGCCAACACTGTCAGAAAGCCAGGCATAGGTAGAGGCATTGGGCAGCTTGGAATGGGGTTGGACCAAGCTGGCAGGTAAAGCCCACCATAGAATGGGTGCTAACTTGATAATGTAAGACATGGATTGCCTGAGTAAGGACCAGGGTCCAGAGGTAGGGACCATGGAATCCACCATTCCTGTCAAAGTGATATAGAGTACTCCAAAAAGTTGGGTAGACATAGTCTCTGTAGCAGTGGGGGTCTCAATTGGGCAGTCAGGTTGTGGGGTTAAGGGTGGAGTCATGGGAACAAAGTAGGCAGGCAGATAATTGTACTTGTCTTTGAACAACCTTGGCGGCCTTTTGTACCACTTTCCTTCATGTCCTATGTATTCAGTTTCTCTAGTCCTGGCCAAAGGGTCATCAATGAGGATGGTCTCCAAGTTGTACTCTGTTTAGGCCGGGTTGGGCGGGTATTTGGTAAAAGGCACAGGTCCAAAAGGGGCTCCTGGGGGACAGTATAGTGCCTGGGTAGGATTGGCAGGTTGGTCTCCAGAGGGGGCGGTTGCCTGATGATCTAATTGAATGGAGTTGAGATGGAAGATCACTAAGACTAGGTAAGGTAAGATTTGTTTGAACCAAAGGTTCATAAAACTTTATTATCAAAAATTATGATGTGGTCATCACCATACTGCCAGGGCTTTTATAACATGGGATTTTGCTTCTTCAATTTTTGCAGGGTTCAGGTTCATAGACAAGGCACTGGCAGGGCATGGATCTTGGCTTAGAGTCTTGAGGGCAACAGATCCAGGTTGTGCCTGCTCTGGTGAATAGAAGTGACAATGCTTTGTTCTGCCGCCGCTGTTCACTATGTCACCTGAGTAGTTCAATTGTACTACCCATTCTGGATAGAAGGCTGGCAGTTGCTGGTGGTCATTGGCAGAGTTAACAATAGGCTTTGTTTTAACCTCCTTAAGGCAAGCTACAACCTGTGCATAGGTCTGGATCTTTGGTGGCTCAAGGTTGGCATCAATCTGGTGTCCATTTGGGTAATTTCCTTGGGAGACTGGCGGGTCTCAAAGTAACTTGTCAACTTGGGTTTGCAATTTAATAAGTGGGCGGTTTCCTGTCCACTTTGTGTGGCTCAAGTAGTCTTTGGAGGGTCAGGTTTTGATTCCAGGGTTTCCAATGTTGATTTCAAAACTCCAGTATTGGCGCTTGGCAGGTTGATAGTAGTTCCTTCTCCAACCTCCTTTAGCCAGACTACATCTCCTTTGTAGGTATGGGTCTTCATTGGCACCGGTTTGGCAGCAGTCTGGCAACCATTCAGGGAATCCTCCGTAGTAGGCTGGCGGGTTGCAGAGTAATTTAACAATTTGAGCCTGTGATTTGTTGGATTGGTGGGTCCTGGACCATCCTGGAGGGTTCAATCCGCCTTCAGAGAACTGGGGTCCAACTCTTGGGTTCTCAATACAAGTATTGAAATGTCATTAATAGCAAACACAGGTCTCCCAAGGCGTCATTGCCAGTCAACCACCTCCTGTGTCCCAAGCAAGAACAACCAGCTTGAATCCCAGACAGAAGCCACTCTCAAGGCCTGTTATCAAAGTCTCCCATACAAAGGTCATTGGGAATAATGAGGTTACATACACCTCCACTGTATACCCAGTTATCACCCAGCCCCACATTATTGATCCAAGAGTTGCCACTTCCTGCTCCCGCGTTTTTGATACATCCTATGAGTCATTGGCCACCACCAAAGAGCCATCTGCGCCTGTATCATATGCCACCATTGACAACGCTAGTGCAACCAAGCGTGATCCCACCTTCTACATGAAGGTTTCCATCCCCTGTGTTGAGCCTGTCAGCCAGGATGCCACAGTAGTTGTCAAGGGTATGTTTTAGTTAAAAGATAGTGAACGTGAAGCTCTCCTCAACTGCTTGAACAGGGGAATGGCAGTTTGGGATATTGCATCCTAATTTGGTGTCAAGCCAGATATATTGGCGATATCAACAAAAAGCATGGCAACACCAGAAAAATTGCCAAATCCACCAAGGCTAAGCGGCAGCCCAAACTCTTGCAGCCTGTACATATTGACACAATAAAACAGTGGGTGACTAAGGATTGCTACCTGAACACGCTTGCTGTCCAATAAATGCTCACCACAGAGTTTGGGCTTTCTGTCTCAAAACCCTTGTATACAAAGCAATGGTCAAATTGAGCTTCTCACGGAAGGTCCTTGGAGTTTCTTTGTACAATAGGAACAGCAAGAAAACAATCAAAGAGTGACACATTTATGCCAAGACTTATATGGCCCTTAAGGAGACAGGTAATGTACAGTTCTTCTATATCAATAAATTGTTGTTTTCCTCCTCACTCAGGTCTAGGCATGGGTGGGTCAAGAAGGGGTCCAAGGACGGTGTAGCCCATTGTGCAGCTGTCTTTTCCCAGACCTATTCAATAGTTGCGCTTCTTGGTCCTTGTGGGTTGGACCAATACCAGATGATCAAGGGTTCCCACAATGGCGGGACTTTTCTCAATTTTCTCTGAGCTGTCAAGGAGTACCTTTGGTTTAATTAATGGGGCACAGCCAATATTGTTGTGTTGGATAATGCCAGGCTCCACAAAGTGGATCTGGTTGTGTCCGAGTTCCTGCCCATCAATAAAAATAGCCATTTGGCCAGCCACTGCCTGGCTAACTGTCCAATGAGAATCCTCTTCCTACCCCCATATTCTCCATTCCTTAACCCAATTGAGGAGGTCTTTGGGTGGATCAAAAATAAGGTGAAGAAAGGCCTCCCCCAGGACACTGAGGATCTCTTCAACATTCTTGTGATCAGCCAATTTTCAATGCCACCCAATGTGGTGGTGGCTTTTTACAAGCACTTGGAATCCTTCCTCCCTAAATTCCTTGCCTCCAAGCCAATCAGATAAATGGGCACTCTAGATATCAATTGTTTTTAGTTTTTTTATTAGGACACAAAAATTATTATTTATATAATGACATGACGTTGAATTGTATTATAGAAATATAAGAATTAGTAAAAAATATAAAATTAAAATTATTTATTCTAGATATAGAGATATTTATTTTTTATTATAATTCACCAAATAGTGTATTGAATGTAGAGTTAACAAATAAAAAATTAAAAAAAGATAGAATTAGATTAATTTTATTTAAACAATTGTGAATCCTTGTTGGTACTTTGACTTTTTTTGAGACACAAAGTGGATCTTGCAAGTCATTATCTGATCCTTAATATTTCAGTGCCACTATAGCCACACACACAAAAACCAATGATTTTCATGTATCTCTTACTAATTAGTACTTATGACGCGGGTCAAGAATATTGAATATATTTATCAAATCATACAGTAGTTTTAAAAGCTATGGCAACAACCAAAAATACCTCAGATTTAAAAAAAATGATTTCAGATTTAAACAAAATCCAACTATCAGGTTAAAATATACACTCTGTTAATAGGGTTTATTGGTGTTAATGGGCAAAATGAGTCAACACAGTAACAAAGGGCTCACACGCAAAGCAAAACCATTCAAAATACAATCCAAAATACATTGATTCACAAACAAATGGTATGAGTTGACTTTTGGTGTACATATGTTTACTATGTGAATTGGTGACAAAATACACCCAAGCAAGGTGAGTCAAAACTCAAACCAAAAAGAAACACAATAGCAACTCACTATTTAAACAAAATCACTCACGCAATGTGTACAATGGATTGTAATCAGAATGATACCAAGGTATCTAAAAGAAGTCACAAGATCTAAAACATAAATTTTAAAAATATTGTGTTGGGTATTTAAATTTGGTAGTGAAATCTGGGAAAATGGGTGGAAAATATTTTGGTATTCAAAGATGGGCGTTGTAAAACCAAAAACAACTAATTAAGAAACAAAAAATCTATAATTGGGATATTGGGTGGGAAAACCATAATTAAATATCCATATTAAGATAAAAGCAAAAATTAAAATTAGGGAGTAGCTTATATGAGATTTATTTAATATTTTATTAAAATTTAAAATGGAAGGAACACAACACCAGAGTACCAATACACCCGTTGTGTGTTGCAGTTGCGGTTGCCCCCGCGGGTCAAAGAATAGAGTTAGTGCAACCCAAGTGCCTACTCAAGGAGGAGACGGGAGAGGAGATTTCCATAGTGACGCTGCACTGAAACAGCTGTTTCAAGGAGCACAAGCTGCTAGGGTGCAGAGCATCAACCCTTGTATCCCAAAGCAACCCAGAAGCCCACCAAGGTTATCACAACAAAAACGGTTAGAAACAAGGAGGTAGAACTTACTTTGTATGTGTTTGACGTTGTGTACTGGCAAGAGTCAGTCCTGTCAGCCATACTGGAGAAGGTGAAGCCTGTACTTGACACTAGCTATGAGCCCTCTGTCAGTGATGGCAACCAGGAAGAGGACAAGGAGCCCAAGTTCTATCAAACCAATGAGGGACAGCTGATGTTAAAAAAGGTTGCAGCCTTCTATACCAAGGTACCTATGCCCTGTGTTGTGCCCAATGCCAACAAGTCAATCCCCACTGCTAAAAAGCCTGCCTAGAAGCGCATCCCTTACATCAAACGCATCATCCTGCTTAAGCTAATGTGGAAATTGGGTGATTACAAGGCGGCCACAGCCCTTGTTGAAGTGGATCCCAAGTACTCCAGCAAGACCTTCCAAAAATTCATCAATACTGGTTGTGTCCTTGCCACAGAGAAATCCTTGCGTGTTTCTACCATGCTCACCAAGGAGCACAAATGGGCAATCCACCAGTGGATAACCCAGGATTGCCATCTTGAGCTGGCAAATATACAGGCCATGGTCAAATCTACTTTTGGGATTGAGGCCTCAATTTTCTTTTACTACCATATGGTGAAGGGAATGCAATTTTCTTGGAAAAAGCTTGGGGTATCCCCCTACAAAAGAAACAGCCCAGCCAACATTGACATCCAGAAAAACTACGCAGAGGCGTACACTGCCCTCAAAGCCAAGGGGACAGTCAAATTTCACTATATTGACAAATTGGCATTTGCCTCGTCTATGCGCAATGCATATGGCTATATCCCCAAAGGCTCCAATGACAGGATGGCTTGGCGTGCTGCAGTCTGCGCCACAGCCTACTTAATGGTAGCTCTCCTTGGTCCAAAGGGGGTTGAGCTGTACCAAATGATATTGGGTTTGCACAACAGCAGGACATTTTATCATTTCTCTGATTGGTCCAGGAGCACCTGAGGCGCACAAGCCCTGGCTTCACCAATGTCATTGTGTTGGATAACGTTGGTCTCTGCAAAGTGGCTGACATTCTTGAGGAATTCCCAATGATTCACACCAGCATTGCTGTGGGCCCCCAGCAATTGGCCACAGCAAATTTGCGCCTTCTCTTCCTCCCTGCTTATTTGCCATTCCTAAATCCCATCAAGGAAGTCTTTGGGTGGCTCAAGCAAGTCATAAGCAAGGAACCCCAACTGGGACCAAGGACCTCCTTAATTTTCTGCAGGCCAGGATCCACATCCTCCCAGCCAATACTGTGGCCAAATTCTATGGCCACAATGATTTGTTCATCCCTGCATGCCTAGACAAACAGCCAATCAATTAAAGGCTTAGTGTGTCCAACTTTTTTATATTCTCTAATTTACTATTCAATATTTATTAATTATCATTTTATATTTAGATGTTTCCACGTCCATAATCACATTCAGAAGGACCATCAATAGATGTAAGTGATTTATTTATTTTATTATATATTATTTTATTATGCCATCTGAGGTAATCCCAAATGCTCAATACTGGATTACGCAAATAGATTTATACCACTTTTGTCAAATAAATATAAAATAGTCTTATAAAAATTAAACGTAAAATGTACAAGTTGGAATTTATTTTATTAACATATTATTTTATGCTTTTATGAAACCTGTTTCTGCAATATATTTTGCAAAACTGGTTTGTTGAAATAAGAATTAGAAAATTTTATTATAATAAAAATAATATGAATTGTAATGAAATTTTTTAGAAGAGAGAATTTATTACAAACACCTGTAGTGAGTTCTTCTGTATGTACCCACCCTGTAATGGAGGTGGCGTACAACCTCCCCCACCACACCATAGAAGGTGGATACGCCCCTATTAAAAAACTCCCGCCTGCTGGTGAAGGAGAGTAGGGTTAGGTGCAAACTGAGGAGCAGCTTTTCAGGCGGGGCTGCAAACCCGTAAATCCCTGCCAGGACCAGGGCGTCTTGTATCACGTGGTCTACTGAGTCATATCTGGGGGGACCTTCTTCCCGTCAAGTGCGAGCTGGGCCTTGTTGATTCCTAGAAGGACCCTGTCTAGATCCTCCACGCTGGGGCTCATCCCAAAGAAGAAAAGATACCCAAGGTAAACCACCAGATGAAGCCTTTGCCCAGCAAAGGCTTCAGTAAACTTGCACATTTTATTAAACACAGCGCTTATTTTTTCTCGTGTTTTGTTTTAGCAAAGGTGAGACCTCTTGTCAGAGGGACCCCCATCATGTCAGCACTCCAGGCCAGCCCAAAGTCTGTCAGGAGGGTCTTAGTCTTCTTTACGGCTATTGCGTCTGCAACAGCCAATTTACCCACCATGCGCACAAAGTTCTCCAACAGTTAAGATAGGGTGTACTCCACTGGGAAGCAGAAGCAAATAGCCCATGAGCCCAGCCCATCTCTGGTACATTCTTGAATGGGAGCGTCACCAGGACGTCCCAAACAAGCTCAATGGAGTTTACACAGTAAACTCCACTGAGGTTAACTGGGTCAAGGCAGACTAGTTGGGCATCCTTGTAGGCAGTAACTGCCCACTTGGATGCCCCCTTGCCATGCGTCAGGCCAGCCAATGCCTCCCGGGACATAGGAAAGGACCCGTGGATGCGGTCCTCCATCTCCTGCAAGACAGGGGGGACAGATACAGCTGCTTGGCCGCATGAGTGGCGTAGTTAGCATAGAATGTGGCAGGGACAAAGGGGACCAGGACTTGGCGGAGTTCACCATCTATTTTCTCTAAAAAACAGGTAAGTATTTGCAAACTTTTATTAATTTTATTTTTTTATGTTACCTTCACGTGTTTCTTACTTACCGGCTGCTTCAGCAGGCTTGGCCATTCTTGGCGCAAGCAATTGCGCTGGCAATTCAGTATCCTCTTCTCTGGCACGCTTGGTGGATTTGAGATGTTCATACATCTCCAGGTTGTCAACCCAGACAGACGGCACAGAAAGATTGTATGCCTTAAATTTCAGGCCCTCAACCACCGTCTTCTGGATGTTGAGAAGACGCTTGATGGTCTTCTCAGGGGTGTCTGGCATTTTTGTCATTAGTGCCTGTGCAGACACCTTGTTGATTTTTCCCCCAGTGAGGATGGCAGACTTAACTTTGGCATTAACCTTGTGGTCAATGTCTTTGATTTTGACAATTGCCAAGTCAAGATCCTTCAGAAGCTTCTCTAATTCTCTCATTGATTTTTTACTAACCTTTTCATATGTTTTAATAGCTTTTGCCCCAATAAATTCTGTATTGTTTTGATACTAATACCTCTTTGTTCATTCCTTTTTTTCCATCTACTACATTATCCCATCTTTTTACCCATTTTGTATATGTTTTACGCTTAACTCAATATGTGTTGTTTGCTTTGTGTTGGCATTGTTTCCTTGATTACCATATTATTTTTGGCGCTTGACATAGCCCCTTGTGAAAATATTAACAACAATTTGGTGATCAGCTAAATTTGAACTAGAAAATTATAGTGTTAACTGTTTTTAGATAAAGTTGTTACTGATCCAAATTCAAAACCTTAATGATAAACTTTAAGCCAATCAGGAGCCAAGTGATAAAGTGATTGTTGTGACATAAAGGATCATTCAATAATTCTTTGGTGCATGTGCGCTAATTAATATGATTGGCTGGATGTTTTACCATTGTACGCCATTGCTGCTGTGGCAAGTTGTTGATGGACTAGTGCCCAATCAGCTGCTGGGTTAGCACTAGTCCATCAACAACTTGCCACAGCAGCAATGGCGTACAATGGCAAAACATCCAGCCAATCATATTAATTAGCGCACATGCACCAAAGAATTATTGAATGATCCTTTATGTCACAACAATCACTTTATCACTTGGCTCCTGATTGGCTTAAAGTTTATCATTAAGGTTTTGAATTTGGATCAGTAACAACTTTATCTAAAAACAGTTAACACTATAATTTTCTAGTTCAAATTTAGCTGATCACCAAATTGTTGTTAATATTTTCACAAAAAGGTGTGTTTAAGTGCTAAAAATAACTGTGTTCTGGATCTAGATACATGACATAGTAAATATATGATTTTATATAAATAAGCTGAACGTAAAGAATAAACCAACTATAAACAAAGAGAACATGAACAATTAAAATCAAAATAAAGATAATATAAATAGAAAATGTTTGGCAACAGGGGGTTTATTGGGGCGGGAAAGAGTAATCCCTAGTAGGCAGAATAGCGCAGGAAGGAAGACATAGAGACAGTGCTGGCCTGGGGGATCTGGGATTGGGTGGGTTGGGCTTGCGGGTGAGGGGTGTTGGTGGCAAGGATGGAGGCAGGAGAATTTTGCATGATAGCTGCCATATAACGCTTGTTGTATTCCTCATTGGTCATTGGCTGGATGGGCTGGTAGGTGGCTGTGGCACAGGGTGGGAGGTGCTTATCCTTATGTGATTGGTTGCCCATGTTCACATGGAAAACCATTTTCGCAAACAAGTCAGCCATCATCTGGCAGCCAAAGAGAAAATTGTGGTCAAGGACCCCAAGATAGAGGTTGTTGAAAGCCTGAGGGCGGCGCTCCCGTAATGTGGATCCCATTTTGAAAAAGACAACTCAGCCAGATGGACGTCTGCATGGCCAGCGGGGTAGACTGAGGCCTGGTGCCTGCAGCCCTGGATGGCCTCAAGGGTGGTGGAGCTACCCTCCATCTGGTGGCTCAAGAAAACCTGGTACTTGGAATTTGAGCCATCCCAGGAGTTGAGTAATCCACCAAGGATATGGCTGTATGATTAGCCATCAATGAAATCTGGGTTTGTCCAATAGTAGACAAAACCTTTGTCTGAAACAGCCAGAAATGCACCAATGAACGTCCCCTTCTTGACCTTCTTCCTTCCTTTTTGAGTGGCGGCTCTTTCTTGTACGCCAAAATCATCAAAAGTTATTGATAGCTTGTAATAGGAGATGAACATGGAATCATCAGTTAGACTAGTCATGCATTGGACCAGGGTTGATTTGATGGCGGTGTCATACAGGGAATCCTCAGCACCATCCCATTGGTTGCTGGCAAAATTAGTAAGAACCGTATGGAAGCCACCTTCCCATACATCCAGAGCTGCACCATGCTCTCAGACACCCAAATGCCATGGTGCACAAGTTGCTTCCGGACCTGGGTCAAGGGAAGCTTGGGATCCTGCTTGAGGAGGTCAAGAATGATTGGGTATGTCTCAGATATTTATGACTCAGGGGCCTTCTTGGGCTTCTTGGCCGTCCCAATCAGATTCCCCCTGTTCATCAGGTTGTTGAATTCCCGCATGTCAGTAGCCTAGGTGAATTGTAATTGGCTGGCTTTCTGATCTCATGACAAACCCTGCAGATTCAGTGCTATAATTTCCTGAAGAATTTGGGTGGTGATGATTTGTTGCTTGGGGCGCTGGGCTGCGGGAGCTGAAGCCTGATTGGCTGTAGGGGGCAGGTTGGCTGGTGGCAGGAAGTTGTTCCAAATCAAGGTTGCCATCCTGATTGGTTGGTTGGTGGGCAGCTTGTGCGGGGGTGGGTACAGGAGCAGGGGCAGAGCTAGACACTATGTGACTACTGAACAAGTCAAAGCCATAGGGGTTGGTGGTCAGGTACAGGTCAGCTTCCTTGTTACCCGCCTCAAAGGCTTGGATGTAAACAGATGCCTCTAAGTTCTGAGCCTTGCCTCCATTGAAGCTGGCTTGGCTGCTGCTGTCTTTGCTGCTGGCGCCGTATAAGATATTGCTTGTAAAAACCATTGTAAAAATACCTAGGATAAAATCATTAAAAGTAGAAATTTTAAAATTTAATGATTTATTTTTGTTGTAATCTCAAGTCCATATTTGGAAGGTTCTCAAAACCATTTCATACAAATCTGGAGCCATGAAAATGAATAAAATGCCTCTGTTCCTAAATTGAGTAGCTGTTGATTGGCTGTTAAACTGTTATATTTCTATTTTAGGCTGCTCATACTACACATCTTATGTGAGTTCATTTTTTTGTGCTTGTGGAATCTTGCTTCTAGATTGCTCAAATTTTGTTTCATTTTAGTCCTTCTGTTGGTGCCTCATATGAATCCTGATTGGATTATAATATACTCCAGGACAACATTCATCCATTTCATTTGTTGCGTCAGTTCATTTTGTTTGTGGTTTGAACTACACTGCTTGATGTTTGATATAATTTTGTATAATGGGCTAGTGAAATTTTGTTTTTTGTTTGACAGTTCATTTATTAACTGAAATTTTATAAATTAATTGAATCCTGAATCTTGCGCAACTTGGATTTTGTATAAATCTGAAATCATTTTGTTTAAATATGAGGTATTTTTGGTTGTTGCCATAGCTTTTAAAACTACTGTACTTGATGAGCCAGCAAATAAAACCATTTTTATTTCTTTTTTATTATTTGGTGTGCTTGCAACTATAACTAAAGTCTTATGATATATTTAGATATATTACTATTATAATGAGCTATTAAATTTTAAATGTTAAAATTTAAATATTAAAAAATCATTATTAATATTAAAATTTTAATATTTTTAAAAAAAATAAAAAAAGTTAAATTGCAAGGGAATAAAATTATTAGGAATATGCAACTTGCAAATGGAATGTGATTATTCTGGGGAATTATACCCCAAAATCAAAATTTTGGCTAAAGCGTCTAACTGGATCCTTGTACTTTTCTGTACGTGGTGGACAACTCTGGATGTGATTGCTAGAGGGGTGGCACCCTGCACCCCGGTGGTTGCCAAACACTTGATAAAAGGGAGGCAGGTGAGCAAATTGATTAGTAGATTCTTTTTGGGAGGCACTTAGTACCCATACATTGATGCCATTGCAAAGGGGTCATACATGACATGCTTGACTGTCCTATACCCCCGTGGTGTCTTCTGATGTTCTAGTGCTAATTGGCATATATTGATTTGTATAGATACATCTCTCAACTTTTTGATGTTCATTTTTAATATGCAATGTAACAGTATTCCTAGGTATACAGCAACGTGAATTCTTTGCCAGGTATATTTTTTGGAGAACATGCATAATTTTTTATATACTTGAGCCAATCTGTTTATATAGAACATATTGCTGAATTTGAAGATGGTTCCAGAGGGCACCTGACTTTTATCTGCCCCCATGCCTCTCCAAAAAAAATAAAGACTTTAAATTATTCACAAGGACTGTGTCCCTGACTTTATTTGGTAATGCTTTGAATAATTCATTAAAATTTTCAGTTTTTAGATATTTAGTTCCTACTTGAAAGTCAATTTTTATTAGGTTTTTTTCATATTCATTGATGTTTGCAAATGGGAATTGTTGAATGCTTTCATAGATATATTCATTGAAGTTTAATTTTATATCCCTGCAAATTTCATTCATCTCTTTGAAGTTGTTATTTGCTTCTATTTTGTATGCTTCCCTAATTCACAACAAGCACCCTGCGGGTGGTAAATATTCCTTAGCTCTAGCTTTGATATTTGAAAAATTATTCATATTAATTTGAATTATTTAACTTATTTTATTTTTATTTATTTGTTTTACAGGGGCTACCAGTGACTGGTAACCCCCGTAGAACCAAATTGGCGTAAAAGCTGCCACTTCTGCAACCTTGTCCTCATTCCTAAGTTATAATTAAAGTAAATATAAATAAAACATAAAAAAGACTTACTAATTGTTTCCCCTGTGGCCCCCTCAGCCACAGGCGCTCCTTCAGAGAACTTCATGAGCGTTGGCTGCTCTTCATTTATTTTTCTAGGTTTGTTTTCTTTATCTTTCTTGCAACTTGTGCTTTCTCTTGATTTTTGTTTGATAAATTTTCAGTATTTCTTGAAGCTCTCCTGCTTTTTGCTTGTGTTTTGTTTTATTCTGTTTCCATTTGGTCAGTTTTCTCTTCATTTGTGTTGATTTCCTTTGAAAATTCATTTTCTTCAATTAGTTTGATTTTTTGAGCATTCTTTATATTGGTTTTTGCAAATTCCCACAAGTTGTAACTTTCACTTTTTAAATCTAGCTACTTGAGTATTTCTTTTGAAGATTTAAAATTATTTCCTTGTGTTCTTTGTTGACCATTGTTCCCAGGCTATTTTTTGCGGTTTTGTTTTGCTGGACCAAGGCCCTTCCCTCATTTCTAGTTGATTTACCACAATTTACTTTATGTTATGTTCAAGCTCAACCACCTTTTGGAGAGCTGATTCTAATTTGCTGATTAGGCTGTAGATATTTAATTTTGTTTGAATTACATCAAAAAACAGGTTTTTATAGTACTATCCTCAATGCATGAATATTTTTCATCATTATTAATAAATTAAAGACCATAAATGTAAAGTTATATTAGTTGTCATGCCCTGCCCCAAAGGGCAGGCTCTTTAAGTTTTAATATTTATTATTTTAATTTGGTTAAATCTTTCATTATTTTAATATTGGAAATTTAAATTGGAAGTTAATATTTAAGTATTTTAAACTAATTACCTTGTTTTTTGATGCCATTTGCTTTTGAATTGTCATTGTTTTGTTTGCTCTGTTGTTTGCCTTTACTTTTTTATATATCTCTACTTTAAAGTTGGAATATTTTCAATCACTTACCTTTCAAAACCCCTGCTTATGTTGTTGCCGCTCCCCCAACTTTACGTTGTTGATCTGCAAGCTTACTGGGTTTCTGTTTCCTATTTTTCCTCCAGGTTCTGCTCAACTTCTCCTGTTTCTCCTGTCCTTGGCTGTTGTTCCCCTATGCCTATCATTTTTAACTGAAGAAGAATTAACTATAAATAAAGAGCTTGTGAAGAGTAAGCTTTAAGCCAAAATTCTAAGTGATTTCTTCCCTTCAACTTTTTACAATTTTTAAAACTTCAAATTTGTAATTTTAAGAATTTTGTTTCTTTTAATTCATTTTTTTAATTTAGCTTTTTCCTTAAATCCAAATGGAACTTGTAAAACAACAAGCCTTAGGCTTGTTGTATCCATTT
Source organism: Entomophthora muscae (assembly GCA_014839935.2). NCBI lineage: Eukaryota > Fungi > Entomophthoromycota > Entomophthoromycetes > Entomophthorales > Entomophthoraceae > Entomophthora > Entomophthora muscae. The sequence continues at coordinate 267,790 of QTSX02000109.1, forward strand.
TTTTCCCTTAAGGAATCTTTCAATAGTTATATGTATCAATTTGCCAATGGAGAATATCCTAATATTGATATTTCTTTAGTTACAAACTGTTCACTATTGAACACTTTATTCTATCTTCTTTGCTTAGGGTTTTTACACTCTATTACTCCATTTGTGATACAATATAGATTTTTAGCAGGTTTCTGTAAGATTATCTTACAGACAGTTCCTACATTCTTATATCTTTTAAATTTGAATCCCAATGTTTTGCACGCTCTAGTCTAACACCTTGAACCATTATGGGCAAGATCTTACATTAGTATATTGCAATTAGATGTCAACTCTTGATATTTAGACATTGTGTGCATAACTCAATGCAATTTGTTTAATAAAATTCATTGTAAACTTGGCCTTTTTCATTGTAATTTATTGAAATGGACTGTGTTTATATTAGAGAGCCATTAACGCTTAGTACAAATATTGATACATAGTCCATTTTAAAGCCTGTATATTTACCTATTGGTAATAATTCTGTAAATTTTTCAGTCAGATTTTGTGAGTTAATAATAGTTTAATGGATCAATCAATCACTGTTTATTACCATTAATTAACTGATTTTCTTTGCTGTGGCAATAGTGCATTTTCTGACATTTACACACTGGTTTCCAATTGGTTGGTTTCACATCCAATCTCACAGGCAATAGGAAATCAAGTTGCCACCCCAAGACCGGATGTGGTCAGGGTGGCGGCTTGATTTCCTATTTCCTGTGCAATTGGATGTGAAATCAACCAATTAGAAACCAGTGCGTAAATGTCAGAAAATGCACTATTGCCACAGCAAAGAAAATTAGCCAATTAATGGTAATAAACATTAATTTTTTAATCCATTATATTATTATTACCTCGCAAAATCTGACTGAAAAGTTTATAGAATTATTACTAATAGGAAAATATACAGGCTGTAAAATGCACTATGTATCAATATTTTTACTAAACGTTAATGGCTCTCTAATATAAACACAGTCCATTTCAATAAATTATAATGAAAAAGGCCAAGTTTACAATGAATTTTATTAAACAAATTGCATTGAGTTATGCACACAATGTCTAAATATCAAGAGTTGACATCTAATTGCAATATACTAATATAACATTACATTTATGGTCTTTAATTTGTTAATAATGATGAAAAATATTCATGCAAATAATTATATGCTACTTTATCAGATGTATACCATTTTATTAATTATATGGAATGTCAATAATATAAAAAATATATTATTGATTATGAATTGGAAGAAATAATATCAACTTTAATAATTTGTCACAAAGAAAGGTTTTATTTTACTCATCAAAGGACAAGTAGGGGAGGGAATGGGCAGAATGTATGTTGCCATCATCTGAACCTGTAAAAGGGACAGCATCAGAGGCAGTGGGGGGATGGGCGGTGGTTTGGGGGTCAGGGTTGGAAGGCAGATGGCTTGACAGGGGGTTGGGGAGGCAGGGTTTGTTCACTGGGAAGGGGCAACAAGAGCTGATTGCTTCAATTGCTTGAATTCTTCTTCCATCACGTATGTGGGCTTGACAAAACAGAGGGATAGGCAAGGGGGAAGGCAGGAGCCCTTTCTGGACTTATCACTGTCATTTGCATAGAAAATGACAAGATCTGATAGGTCCTGGACAAACAGGGAAGGAAAAAGCTCATAACCCTTATCAATTTGGGTGCACAGTTTGTTGTATGTGGCAGGCTTTAAGCGCCTGAGAGAAGAACCAAAATTGTAGAGACATACCTCTGCATGATGCATGTTGACGTGGTTGATGGGGTGGGACCAACAGGTATGTCCTGAAGCCCTGATTTCTTGGGTTGCCCATTCCTGCTGCTCCATCTTGGCACTCAGTACAACTGTGTACACTTTTTGCTGTGTGGCCCACTCCTCCAGCATGACCTTGAGCTCTGTCTGGTAGGCATACCCATCTGCGGTGTTCAATATTGCTGAGTAATAATTGACACTTAATGAGGAAACTGCCAATAAAACACCAACAAAACAATACAAGATTGGGCCGCGCTTGTATACTTCAGACTGGATTTGCTTTTCTTCATAGTCTTGAATACTTGCAGATATCTTAGCATACAACAGAAAGATGACGTCATTACAGGCCCTCATTGCCCTCCCTTTACCAAAATTAATGATAGTTGAATTGTAGGGGTCAGTATCCACCAAACTGGGGCCACCAAGAACCTATTGGATAGGATTCTGGTGGCAACCACAACTCTGTGCATCCACAAATTCACTGTTCTCTTATTGGTGAATATGCCGTGGAGTCCCAGCTGGAGACGTACCTGGACCAGGGGCATCTGCAGGTCACATTTCATGATGGCCATCATAAGGGGATGAGCTGTGTCACCTTTGGTCAAAGTACGGGCACCAGTTGGGGTCTTCTTGGTAGGGGGCCACAGTTGGCGTCAGCTCACAGGGTTGCAGCCACAGTGGACTTTACAAAACCCATTGTGGCCGCAGTTTCCCTGAGGGACACAAGCATCCCTTGCTTTTCAACCATTTTAAGAACAATCTCTGGAGTGATTAATTTTCTTCTGCTCCTCACAGGCTGATTGGCTGGAGGCAGGGTGTGTCTGTCTTGAGAACCAGACAGTGCCATCTGATTGGCTGTTTCTGGATTCTGGCTTTCATTGGTGGCCCCATGGCTCACTTGGTCAATTACAGATGCTAGTGTTGCTGTATGATTTGGGTTAGCAGCTGCCTGTGCGTGATGGGCAAACAGGGCCATGCTTGAGGACGCAGGAGAAAGAACACACTCCTGGGTAGTGCTTGCAGAGGGGCCTGCGGGTTGGAAGTGGCCATAGAGGGAGGCTTCACTATTAGAAGACCCAGTGTAGCCCTGCATAATTTTGTCAAGGCCAGGGAACAGCTTGTTGACTTGGTTGGTGTTGGAAGAAGACATAATAAAATTTTTATTATAATTTTAAACTCAAGAAGAGGAATGTATATTTTAGTTAATTTTATTGTTATATATGTTAATTTTGTGATTATTATGATCTAAATTTTAGTCGTCTTAAAATGGAATAGGGTGATTTTTGGGAATGCTTGAGATTCCTAAAAGAATCAGCACAAATCCACTTTAGATCCTTTAGCATCTTTTTTGAGACACCCATAAATTATATTTATTTCAAATTCCTTGCAATTATGATTTTAAACTTGGTTCTTGGATTTGACAATCCCGCAATTTCAGATTTGTTAATTTTTACATGATGTCTATGATTTGTTTGACATACAGGAAATCTCAAATTGTACATAAGAATCCCGCATTTCTGATTCATGTATCCCGCATTTGATTGCTGTGCTTTGTCTTTTTTTAGTTGAGTTATCTGCTCAAAAGATTCAAATTTTGCCAATTTAAAGAAGCTAAAAAAGTCAAATTAAATGGTTGATTTTATTAAATATTTTATTTTTCACTCTGCTGAGTTGCTTGCAAAAGTGATTTGAAATTTGGAACAAGGATTTGACAATCCTGTATTTTTACGTTCAGGTTCTGAATTTACAGTAAACAAAATCATCTCAGTCTAAAAAAATTGAAGTGAATCCAAATATATTGTAATTCAATATAAATTTCCTGATTTTTCATCTTGCTTTTAGACTGAGTTGATTTTTCATCTCAGCAGATTATAAAACTACTGTATAAAAGTGTGGTAAAATTATCAAAGCTCTTTATTTCTTTATTAAACTTATATTTTGGGAGTGAGGATATGATATTTTACCATAGTGCTTATGTAAAGTTGTTAATAAGTTCTCTTTTGGTATTAAAAAGATACAGTAGTTTTAAAAGCTATGGCAACAACCAAAAATACCTCAGATTTAAACAAAATGATTTCAGATTTAAACAAAATACAACTTTCAGGTTAAAATATACACTCTGTTAACAGGGATTTTTGGAGTTAATGGGCAAAATGGGTCAACACAGCAAAGAAGTGCTCATGCGCAAACCAAACCCATTTTAAAATACAATCCAAAAAACATTGATTCACAAATAAAATGGTGTGAGTTGACTTTCAGTGTACATATTTTTTCTATGTGAATTGGTGACAAAATATGCCCAAGCGCGGTATATCAAAACTCAATCCAAAAAAAACACAATATCAACTCACTATGTAAACAAAATCACTCACTCAGTGTGTGCAATGAATTTTAATCAATAATGATACCAAGGTATCTAAAATAAGACACAAAATCTGAAACATAAATTTTAAAAATATTGTGTTGGGTGTTTAAATTTGATAGTGAAATCTGGGAAAATGGGTGGAAATTATTTTGGTATTCAAAGATGGGCGTTGTAAAACCAAAAACAACTAATTAAGAAACAAAAAATCTATAATTGGGATATTGGGTGGGAAAAACTCTAATAAAATATCCATATTAAGATAAAAGCAAAAATTAAAATTAGGGAGTAGCTTGTATGAAAATTATTTAATATTTTATTAAATTCTCAAAATGGAAGGAACACAACAACAGAGTACCAATGCACCTGTTGTACGCCGCGGCTGCAGTTGCCCCTGCGGGTCAAAGAACAGAGTTAGTGCAACCCAAGTGCCTACTCAGGAAGGAGATGGAAGAGGAGAGTTCAATAGTGACACTGCACTGAAACAGCTGGTTCAAGGAGCACAGGCCGCTAGGGTGCAGAGAATCTACCCTTGGGTCCCCAAGCTGACCCAGAAGCCCACCAAGGTTATCACAACAAAAACGGTTAGAAACAAGGAGGTAGAACTTACTTTGTATGTGTTTGACGTTGTGTACTGGCAAGAGTCAGTCCTGTCAGCCATACTGGAGAAGGTGAAGCCTGTACTTGACACTAGCTATGAGCCCTCTGTCAGTGATGGCAACCAGGAAGAGGACAAGGAGCCCAAGTTCTATCAAACCAATGAGGGACAGCTGATGTTAAAAAAGGTTGCAGCCTTCTATACCAAGGTACCTATGCCCTGTGTTGTACCCAATGCCAACAAGTCAATCCCCACTGCTAAAAAGCCTGCCTAGAAGCGCATCCCTTACATCAAACGCATCATCCTGCTTAAGCTAATGTGGAAATTGGGTGATTACAAGGCGGCCACAGCCCTTGTTGAAGTGGATCCCAAGTACTCCAGCAAGACCTTCCAAAAATTCATCAATACTGGTTGTGTCCTTGCCACAGAGAAATCCTTGCGTGTTTCTACCATGCTCACCAAGGAGCACAAATGGGCAATCCACCAGTGGATAACCCAGGATTGCCATCTTGAGCTGGCAAATATACAGGCCATGGTCAAATCTACTTTTGGGATTGAGGCCTCAATTTTCTTTTACTACCATATGGTGAAGGGAATGCAATTTTCTTGGAAAAAGCTTGGGGTATCCCCCTACAAAAGAAACAGCCCAGCCAACATTGACATCCAGAAAAACTACGCAGAGGCGTACACTGCCCTCAAAGCCAAGGGGACAGTCAAATTTTACTATATTGACAAATTGGCATTTGCCTCGTCTATGCGCAATGCATATGGCTATATCCCCAAAGGCTCCAATGACAGGATGGCTTGGCGTGCTGCAGTCTGCACCACAGCCTACTTGATGGTGGCTCTCCTTGGTCCAAAGGGGGCCGAGCTCTACCAAATGATATTGGGTTTGCATAACAGCAGGGCCTTTCTATCATTCCTATGATTGGTCCAGGAGCACCTGAGGCGCACAAGCCTGGGCTTCACCAACGTCATTGTGCTGGACAATGTTGGTCTCCATAAGGTGGCTGATATTCTTGAGGAATTCCCAATGATTGACACCAGCATTGCTTTGGGCCCCCAGCAATTGACCACAGCAAATATGCGCCTTCTCTTCCTCCCCATATTTGTCCTTCCTAAATCCTATTGAGGAAGTCTTTAGGTGGCTCAAGCAAGTTCTCAAGCAAGGAACCCCAACTGGGACCGAGGACCTCTTTAATTTGCTGCAGCCGGGATCCACACCCTCCCAGCTGAGACCGTGGCCAAATTCTATGGCCACGCTGATTTGTTCATCCCCGCGTGCCTAGCCAAACAGCCAATCAATTAAAGTCTTAGATTGTCTGACTTTTTTATATTCTCTAATTTACTTTTAAGATTTATTAATTATCATTTTATATCTAATTCTTCTAAGCCCACAATCACATTTGGCAGGACCATCAATGAAGGCTAGTAATTTATTTATTTTATATTAATTTTTTTTATTTGCCATCTGAGGTTATCCCAAACACTTGATACTGGATTACGCAAATATATTTATATCACTTTTGTCAAATAAACATAAAAATCAAATTAAAATAGTTAAATGTATAAGGTACAAAGTGAATTTTATTTTATTAACGCATATTATTATGCTTTTATGAAAACCTTCTCTGGGATTTATTTTGCAAAACTTGTTTGCTAAAATAAGAATTATAAAAAAATTTATAATTAAAATAATCTAAAGTTTAAAGATATTTATTGGAAAAGAGAGTTTTAAGGGCACCTGTAATGGGTTCAGCGGTATGTACCCACCCCGCAATGGAGGTGGCGCACAACCTTTACTGCCACACTGTGAACAGTGGATACACCCTTTTTGAAATACTCCCACCTGCTGGTGAAAGGCAGTAGGGTCAGGTGGGAGTGAAGCAGCAGCTTTTCAGGCGGGACTGCAATCCCGTATATCCCAGCCAGGACCAGAACGTCCTGGATCACATGGTCAACTGAGTTGTATCCAGGGGGACCTTCTTCCTATCCAGGGAGAGCAGGGCCTTTTTAATCCCAAGAAGGACCCTGTCTAGGTCCTCCACGCTGGCGCCCATTCCAAAGTAGAAGAGATACCCAAGGTAAATCACCAGATGAAGCCTTTGCCCAGCAAAGGCTTCAGTAAACTCACACAGCTTATTGAACACTCTGCTCATTTTTTTCTCATGTTTTATTTTAGCAAAGGTGAGACCCATTGCCAGAGGGACCCCTGTCTCTTCAGCACTCCAGGCCAGCCCAAAGTCCGCCAGGAGGGTCTTAGTCTTCTTTACGGCTGTTGCATCTGCAACAGCCAATTTCCCCACTGTGCATCCAAAGTTCTCCAACAGGTAAGATATGGTGTGCTCCACTGGGAAGCAGAAGCAAGCAGCCGCATGTGCCTGGCCTATCTCTGGTATATTCTTGAACGGAAGTGTTGCCAGGACGTCCCAAACAAGCTCAATGGAGTTTACACATTAAAATCCACTGAGAACCACCGTGTCCAGGCAGACCAGTTGGGCATCCTTGTAGGCAGTAACTGCCCACTCAGATGCCCCCTCAGAATGTGTCAGCCCAGCTAGCGCATCTCTTGTCATTGGAAAGGACCTGTGAATTCTGTCTTCAAGCTCCTGCAAGACAGGGGGGACAGAAACAGCTACCTAGCCACATGATTGACGTAGTTGGCATAGAAGGTGGGGGAGACAAAAGGGACCAGGACCCAGCAGAGTTCACTGTCAACGTTTTCTAACAAAAAAGATAAGTATTTGGAAATTTTTATTAATTTTATTTTTTAGGTTTCCTTTGCAGGTTTCCCCCTTGCCTGAGGCTTTGGCAGGCTTGGCCATTCTTGGTGCAAGAAGCTGAGCAGGCAATTAAGTATCCTCTTTCCTTGCGCGCTTTTCAGGTTTCAGATGGGCATACATTTCAGGGTTATCAACCCAGACAGACGGCGCAGAAAGATTGTATGCCTTAAACTGGAGGCCCTTGACCACTTTTCTTCTAAAAGTTTAGTAAGAGCTTGATTGTCTTCTCAGGGATGTCTGGTATTTTTTCATAAGGGCCTTTGCAGACACCTTGTCTATTTTGTCTCTGTCAAGGACGGCAGACTTAACTCTTGCTTTGACCTTGCAGTCAATTTCTTTGATCTCTGCAATTGCAGAGTCAAGGTCCTTCAAAAGCTTCTCTAATTCTCTCATTGATTTTTTACTAACATTTCCTTATGTTTTTATAGCTTTACCCCCAATAAAATCTGTATTATTCTGATAATATTGCCTCTTTGTCTATCCCTGTTTGTTTTCACATTACTCCAATATCCCATTTTTTACAGCAACTGCCAGAATTAACTCATTCCACAAGTTGACTTACTGAATGTTGACAATTTATCAACATTCAGTAAGTCAACATTATTTTAGTATTTATCCACTGGAATCAGACATTTCCAAAACTAA
>QTSX02000110.1:0-273222 GCA_014839935.2 Entomophthora muscae
ATGTCAGGGATCCAGCCTCAGGCAACCAGCCCGCCGTTTCTGGGGGTAACTTGGGCTGGGTTTTTTGTGGGCAGGGCCCACCACAAGAGAGGAGCTAACTTTAGAAGGTAGGAAGCAGACTTCCCCACCCAGGACCATGGGCCGCGGCCGGCACAATGGTGTACATCACCCCCATGAAGGTGATATACACCATTCCAAATAACTTACTGATATGATCAGTTGGGAGGTCAGGGGAGGAGGCTGGCATTGGTTTGGGTGTTACAGGCGGTTCCATATAGGTATTGTAGGGTGGGAGTTAGTTGAATTTTCCTCTAAATAGTTTGGGGGTGGAAAATATCCACAGGCCTTGGCGGTTGTATCTAATAGCAGATTAGATGCGGGCTAGTGAGTCAAGTTCAACAAATTTCTCTGGTGTATAATCCTTATATTCAGGCTTCAAGGGGTAATAAGTGAAGTGGAAGGGCCCAAAGGGTACACCAGATGGACAGAAAACTGTGGGCAGTGGGGCAGGAGGGCCAGGAGATCTTGAACTGAATTGACAGACGGCTAATACAAAATATGGCAATAACTATAAGAGCCAAAGTAACATAATTTTATTTAAAAATGGCAATAAGGTTTGAGTGTAGAATCTATAGGCATATATAGCATTCTGCCCTCAACCTTAGTATTTTCCATCAGGGCTTTATCAAAATATTGGGAAATATGCAGGCGGGCAGCCAGAGGGCCCGGGTGTGGGAGCGGCAAAATGGCACCTTGGCTGGGAGTCCTCTCATTGGTCAGAACACCCAATTTGGTCACTCAATTTTCTTAATTTTTTGCTGTGGTCATGGGGTCAGGCCCAAAGCCTGAGTTTATTCTTGGCAGTAGGGTTTGATTGGTTGCTTGAGAGGAATTCAAACTCATGAAGTTCACAGATGTGCTATTGCTGTCTCCATTAGGCAATTTGAGAGGCTCCTCCTTGGGCGCCACCATGGTTGAGTTGGTGTAGGTATTCTGGCTTTGGGACTTAGCGGGGGCCTCAGCTTGCAGGGGCTCAATCCCAAAAAAACATGGGCAGGCAGGCCCTTGGTCCATGGGCCCAGCGGCCTGCAGGGATGTAGGTCTAGGGTTTGAATCCCACCCTTTGGCCCGGGTTTCTTGGGAGAACAAATTGTCAATCTTGACAGACAAGGCCTTTAAGAACCTTGTTAACTCTCATGTACAGTCCTTCATTAGGGACCAGGATGCCTTGCTCCCTCTACCTCAGCTTGAGGTGGGTGACCAATTCCTCATGTACAGGGAACATCTGGGTAGGAAACCTAACAAGCTACAAAGCTTGTGGAATGAACCCCATGAGGTTCTGGAAAAGACTGGTATGAATGTATACACTCTTAAGGACCTCATGAATGGGAACATCTTCAGTAGGGTACATGCCAAGTACCTCAAGAGGGCCCTTATGGATGAACAGCCTACTGTGGTAGGTCTAGCTTAACCCATTCATAGGGATAACTAAGACTGTATAGTCATGGTGAGGATTTCCTTTTATTATATTAAGAAAAAGATAAAAAAGATAAAAAATGAGTAAAAAATAAAAAAAGAGAAAATAATATATATATAAAAAGTAAGAAAGAGAAAACACAGTTTATTTCTTGTGGGAAGGGATTTGGCTCTGGTGTGTAGAAGATCTGCACACGCCAGCTGCTTACGTAGCTGGCCTAGGTAGGTAGTAGTTACTCCTATCACGTTGAGATCCCTCTGGAGCAGGGCCACTGATGTACAGATGTCTACAAAAAATTGTGGCCACTGCACCCCTATGAGCCTGGCGCCTGACAAGGAGGTTCCAAAAAGTACAACCATTGCTAGTTGCCAGTATAGCAGGAGCTTGGCTATCTTCCTGTTCCCAGTATTGGATTCCAGGATCTGACAAGCAAGTGCCATGTTGGCTGGACGCCCTGCCTCTGCCTCAATCTTGGACCAGGAAGTATGACATATGACCAGGTTGATTCCCCCGTTATGGAGGTGCAGAAGGAAGTTGTCTGTGGAGACTTCTGGGTTGGTGTACCCATCAAGGACCAAGTTTTGGGCAAAAAAGAAGTTGTCCTCAATCCCCTGTCTCCTTTCAGTACGCAGCTTGTCTGAGATAGATCTCACTGGTGCCTTTCCCATGGCGCTGGCTATGGCCTCAAATACTTCCATGATGATGCTTGCCTCTCTAGGATGGTACCTCTCAAGATGGTGAACAAGCAACTCCCTTTTCAGAGCCTCCAAGAGACCTTCCTCAGTAACATGGTAGTACTGATTACCAGCCATGGCTATGGCTTTGGCATATGACTCCTCCATAGGCTCATCATCTAGAACCAGATGAATATTCTCCAAGCTGATGTGCTCCAAAGCCAGTGGACCCAATGCCTATATGTGAGTGACTGGGTTGGAAGGCTAAGAAATATTAGAGGAAATTAATATGGTTACTTACATGACAGGGAGAAAGAATTTTCAAAGTCATTTTAAATTTGTCTTTGAGTCCCAAGGAACTGGCTCTCATCCTTGCAAGTTTGACTTGGTCAGGAGCCTTTTCCAGATTGGCATCCACCACCTGATTGGGAACCTCTTCTTCCTCCTGATGGGTGATCAGAGTTGGGGTCTTGAGTGTTGGTACCCTACATACCTTTTTTTCAGGAATTGCTTTTTAATCTGAAGAAATTACTTCCAGACTCCCAGAAGCATCATTATTAGGGTTGTTTGGTGAACATGGTGTATTCCCTGAAATTCTATCTCTCTTGGTATGATTGGGAATTTTATTGAGGCCTTTTGAATTAACTGTGGTTGATAAGGAATTTTCCTCACTAAAATTGGCCCACATACTGTCTTTGGAAGTACCTAGAAGAAGAAAAAAATTAATAAATTAAAAACAACTAAGTTAAAGCTTACCTTGGTGGCCAACTGCAGCTTCACGCGCTGCAGTAGCCAAATTGCTGCGTAGTGAGTTGTTGCGCAACAATCCACTATTAGGTAGTGGATTGTTACAAAGTGACTCTATGCAACAATTTGATCTGATACCCACCAGCAGATTGTTTTGCTGCGTAGATGCGCTACACAACCAACCATTGTTGTGTAGCGCATCCTTGCTGCGTAACAGCTCTCTGTTTGCTCCCCCTGGTCACCAGGGTTTAATCCCCCTGGTTGGTCGCCTTGGATTCTGTTTTGATCTGGTTGATTGGCTTTGTTGTTTTCTCCTGGTTTGTGGCTTCTGTTTTTTTGCTGATGAGTGGTTTCTGCTCTCTGCTGATTGGTTATGTTCCTTTCCTGGTTGGCTGCTTTGTTTTCCTGTATGGTTGGCAACCACCTCCCAATCACTGGTGGTTATAAGACTAAGTGCTCTTCTTGTTTCCCCTTGTTGCTCCCCACCAGGTGTCAAGAAAATGGGTGTTTGGCCCCCCTTGAAAGCCCCAGATGGATATTGCTCCTGGTTAATTGCTCCATCTTCCTGATTGGTTCTATCCTCATCTGTTGGTTCTAGAATCACCTCATCCATCAGGTCAGGCAATTCTTCTTGGGTGCCTACATTTATGACTCTGCTGGTGACCTGGCCTCTTCTGGTACCTAGACCTTGCCAACCTTGCACCAATGAGAAGATTTTGTTGGCTTCATCCACTAGTTCTTTATTCTTCTGGTTCTCTCTTCTGAGGTATGTGTTCTCCTGCAGCAACTCCTCCAGAAGTGTCATGAATGACATTTCAATACTTGTATTGAAAACCCAAGAGTTAAAACCTGGTTCCCAGGAGACCAGTCCAGGACCCGCCAATCCATTAAAAGACGGGCTCAAATTGGTAAATTACTTCACGTTCCGCCAGACTACTACAGAGGACCCTCCAAAGATCACTTGAGTCACACAAAGTGGACGGGGGACTGCCTGCTTGTTAAATTGCAAACCCAAGTTAACAAGTTACTCCAAGACCCACCAGCCCCCCAGAGACAATTCCCCAAATAGTCATCAGATTGATGCCAACCTTGGGCCACCAAAGACCCAAACCTATGCAGAGGCTGCAACTTGCCTTAAGGAGGTTAAGACAAAACCTATTTTTAACCTTGCCAATGGCCACCAGCAACTGCCAGTCTCCCGCCCAGAAGGAGTAGTGCAATTGGACTACTCAGGTGACATAGCAAACAGTGGCGGCAAAACAAAGCGTCACCTTTCTAATTTGCCGGAACAAGCACAACCTGGATCTCCCGCCCCCAAGACTCTAAGCCAAGATCCATGCCCCGCCAGTGCCTTGTCTGCAAACCTGAACCCTGCAAAAATCAAAGAAGCAAAGTCCCAGGGTATAAAAACCCTGGCAGTACAGCAAAATCCCCATTGTCATTTTTGATAATAAAGTTTTATGAACCTTTGGTTCAAACAAATCTTACCCTATCTAGTCTTAGTGATCTTCCATCTTAATTCCAGTCAAGTAGATCACCAGGCCGCCGCCCTTCCCCAAGACCAACCTTCCAAATTGCCCCAGGAATTATACTGTCCCCCAGGAGCCCCCTTCAGACCTGTGCATTTCACTGAATACCCCCCAACCCGGCTTATTCAGAGTACAACTTGGAGACTATCCTCATTGCCAACCCCTTGGCCAGGACTAGAGAAACCAAAATACATAGGACGCAAAGGAAAGTGGTACAAAAGGCCGCCAAGATTGTTCAAAGACAAGTACAATTATCTGCCAGCCTACTTTGTTCCTATGACTCCTCCCTTAACCCCATGACCAGACCGCCCGCTAGAACCTACCGCCGCAGCCAAGACCACCTCTACCCAACTGTTTGGAGTACTCTACATTAATTTGAAAGGTTTGGTAGATTCTGTGGTCCCCAACTCCAGACCCTGGTCCTTACTCAGGCGTTCTGTATCTTATATTATCAAGTTAGCACCCATTCTATGGTGGGCCTTACCCGCTGGCTCGGCCGCACCTCACCCCGAGCCGCCCAATGCCTCTACCTATGACTGGCTTCCTGACAAGAAGCATCTTGAGCTCAAGGGTATTATCTCTGATGCCCTGTGTGGCCTTGTGGTATCTGGCGCAATATGAAGACATGCATCAGTCATCAGATTCTCCTTTCCTTATGTAGTCTTGTCAAGAGGGGGGATATGTGATGACTGTGCATCATACTTTCACTCACCCATGAGATGAAACATGGGTACATGGTCTATAAGTAAATGGGATGATCTTGAAAAATACTGGATGAAAAGTAGTCCTGTCTCTTCCTAGTTCCCTTCCCCATTCCTGCACAATTGTTAATGTGCAGGAATAATACAAGTATATAATGACACTCTTTCTTAAACAATAAACATATCTTTACCCATACTACTTCTGCACTTTTAGCCTGATCTTACTTTCTAATAAGACTCAAGCTTTATACCAGACACTATCAGACTCTGCTTTCTTGTTGCCTTTGCTACTACAGGTAACAGGAAGATCCCCCTGCTGTACTAACAGTTTAGAGTTAGTACCCTAGGCCTGATAAAAGTGCGCTGTACTATTCCCTGCCACTGCAGCCCAGTACTAGTAGTTCCCTTTAGCTTTTCTGGAAGAAGTTTAAACAAGGTTCCTTTATCCTCATCACACATCTTCTGTGCGCATCACAGTCAGTTTCCATGGACTATATTGTGGAGCTACCTAATTCAAAAGGATTCAACACTATCCTTGTAATTGTCAATTGTTTCACCAATATGGCTCACTTCATTATAACAACAACCAAAGTAACAGCAAAGAAAACTGCCAATCTATTCTGGAACTGAGTATTCATGAACCACAGACTCCCACAAGAAGTGGTCTCAGACAGAGGCCCACAATTCACCTCCAAGTTTTAGGCCCAAATCCTAAAGGACTTGGGAATAAAAAGATCATTGTCTACCGCATATCACCCCCAGAGCAATGGTCAGACCAAGAGAGTAAACCGGTCCTTGAATAGTACTTACAATGCTACGTTAACTTGGAACAGAACAGTTGGGTAACACATCTATCAATAGCTCAGTTTGCGTACAACAACCAAGACCACAGCTCCCCAGGTATGTCCCCATTCAAAGCCAACTACAGATCCAACTCCACATGGGCTGCCCCCTCACAGAGGAAGCCAACAACCCAGAAGGACAAGACTGGGTCAGCAACATCCATACATGCCAAGAATAATGTGCCCAGAACCTGAGAAGAGCAGTACAGGTATACAAGAACTTTGCCAACAAGAAACAAAGCCCCCCAATTGAAGTAGGAGACCTTGTGTACCTCAGCGCAAAGAAAATCAGAACCACTGCCCTGTGCGCTAGCTTGAGTCCCCAACAAACAGGTCCTTACAAGGTCTTACAATGCATTGGTACTGTAGCCTACCAAATAGAACTAGTCCCGGATGGAAGATTCACAACTTATTTCACCTCTCCCTGTTATTGAAAAAGAAAGGACCTTCTCTCCTTCACCAGATAGTGAGAACGGCTCCCCCACTCATCAAAATAGGAAGCTTCACAGAACACAAGGTTGAAGCCATCCTGGGACACAAACTACAATACCAAAAACCTTACTTCCTGGTCAAATGGAAAGGGTGCCCCCATGAACAGAATACCTGGGAACCTGAAAATAAACTTACTAATGCTAGTGTCCTCCTGACAAAACACAAGACCAGGCATCCAGAGTTAAGCTGTAAGAGCTCAACTATGATGGGAAATGATGTCAGGGCCCAGAATGGGCCAGACAAAACCCTATGCTGCATAGGTTCAACGCCTGCAATGGAGCAATCACGCGACCAAACAATTATGTCATCAATCACACAAATTAACCCAAAGAAAACTTTAATTCCAAGTGGAGGATTAAACCCTGGTCAATGCCAAGCTTGGGGACACTTGAAAACCGTCCCAAAGCCAAGTGGGAAAGATTTTAATTGGCCCACACCCTCTGAAACCCAGAATTAGGGACTTAGGTTTCCAAATAGCCCAAAATTCCCCTGCCAGCTTCCCCAGGGGAAGGATAATGAAAGGATTCATCTAACTGACTGTTGTGTTCTGAGGTGTGGCACAGACCCACAACGGGAAATCCCAACCTTAGGATTGGATTTGTACTAAGTCTCAGTTAGATGACAGGGAAGGCTATGCAATTACCTTGCGGCCCTAGAAGAATAATCTCTACTAGTTGTGGCTAGAGAAAAGCGCAAAAGTACAGAAGACACAAAGACAAAAATGTGAATAGAACTTAATTTTATTGGTGAATATGAAATGGAATATATAGTGGTTAGGAATACCACAAAACACTACCAGGACGGTAGGATCACTTGCCACAAGCATGAGTGGGGCAAGTGAGTTGCGCAGAGTCAGGAAACCAAACAATCATATTTCCTGAAGCAGAAGCCAGTTTATTTTGAGAGTTGAAAGCAAAAGCAAGAGATTAATCCTTGAAATGGCCCAACAAAGGCAAAATAAAAACATAGTGAATGCTGTTATTCACAACATTGCCCCCCCTCTAGATTGGCCTTAGGGGGTGATACTTGCAGAGGAACTTTGCGGCCACTTGAGAAAAAAGACAGCCACTAGACAGGAGCTTTACAGTGTATTTGGATCCTTGTTTAAAAGTCACTTCTAAAGGGCCAATCCACAGAGTGTTCAATTTATGTGCGTGCCCACCCACTCTGTGTTGGTAGTAAAGAACACAGTATCCAACATCAAATTCAGGCAAGGGGGAGCGTCCAGCATTATCAGGAGAAAGTTCAAGCATCTTAGTTTTGTATGCAGAAGTGTAGGCATTGGCCTGTATATCAATTATGCGGTTAACTAGATCCTTGATGTTGTTGTCAGGATTCATGGCCTTATCAGAGGAAAGCAGGAGGGCCCCAAGAGCAATGGAGTAGTAGCCTCTTGCTCATAAAGCATAGAAAAGAGGGAATATCCAGTGGCCCAATGTTTGCTAAGGCAATACACAAAGAGAGAAGCAGGTAGGTATAGGTCCCAATTGGCAGCGTCAGAGTAGGTGAGCTTTCTCATGATGGAGACCAGTGTTGAATTTGCACGCTTGACTGCTCCATTGGTAAAAGGGTTGTAGGGGGCAGAGAATGACTAGTGGGACCCCAAAGCTTTGACAACAGAGGTTACCAACTTGGCATTGAAGTTAGTCCCATTATCTGAGAGCAACACATGAGGACAGCCATGGCGGTAGAAAACATCTTGTAACAGGAAGGCAGCAGTTGTCTTAACCGTGATGTCCTTTGTAGGGCAAGCCTCAACCCACTTGCTGAAGTGATCAACAGCAATCAGGATAAAACAACACCCAGAACGTGAGCAGGGGAGAGGACCCACCGTGTCAATGCTGACAGTATGAAAAGCATGTTGAGGGGGAACTAATTTGAACTTGTGGGCAACAGCTTGAGGCCTCTGCAGCTGGCGGTTGTGGCAACTAGCTATGACTTCTGGGATTAGCAGGAAAAGGGTTTCCCAGAAGTAATTCTTTTGAAGCCAGTCAAAAGACTTGGCAATGCCTCCATGCCCAGTCTCTTTATGAGCTTGTGACACCAACAAGAGGCAAAGACTGGGACGTACATAGGGCAGATACTGATCTTTTACCTTCTTGAAGAGCTGATTGTTGCGTATGAGGGTATCTTTGAATAGCTTGGACAAGGCCAGTTGTACCTCTTCTGTCTCACTTTCCCAAGAAGAAGGGTACCCAATTAGTTTTTATAACCAGTCAGCCTCTGCAGGATGCAAAGCAATAATGGGCATTCTGAAAAGCCCATCAGTGTTCTGGTGTTGAATCCCAGGGCAATGGAGAACAGTGAAGTTGTATCCTTGTAGATGTAGAGCCCATCTAGCTAGGCGCCCTTAAGGCTCCTTAAGCTCTTGTAACCACTTAAACAAAGCATGGTCAGTGACAACTGTGAAGTGGGTACCATATACATAGTGACAAAACTTCTTGACTGCATGCAACACGGCAAGACACTCCTTCTCTGTGACACTATAGTTCTTCTCATGTTTGTTTAGCACACAGGAAGTGTAAGCCACAGGATGGTCTACACCCTTGTTGTCTAGTTGGGCCAGAATAGCCCCAATAGCAAGATTGCTAGCATTGGTGTATAGGATGAACTCCTTATTGTAGTCAGGATACACTAGGATTAGCGCCTCTTTGAGTTTTTGCTTAAGGGTTTCAAAGGCTTGCTGCTGACTGGCAGTCCATTCAAAAGGAACATTACTTAATAGCTGGACTAGAGGTTCACTAGTATTGGCGAAGTCAGGGATAAACTGTCTGTAGTAGCCCATCATCCCTAGAAAGACTTGTATCTCTCTCAGGTTGGTTGGCAGAAGCATTTTGTCAATGGCCTCAACCTTCTTAGTCATTGGGTGAATCCCTGTCTGGGTTACTTCATGGCCCAAGAATTCAAGACGTTCTTTAAAGAAGGCGCACTTGGAAGGTTTTAGCTTGAGGCCAGCTTCCCAAATCTTAATGAACACCTCTTTGAGATGAGCCAGGTGATTAGTGAAGGTAGCGCTGAAGACCATGATATCATCCAAATATACTAAGACACATGAAAGCTTCCAGCCGCAGAGGATGGAGTCCATAGCCCTTTGGAAGGTGGCTGGGGCATTGCATAGTCCCTGAGGCATGCAAGTAGGCTCAAAGAGCCCTTCAGATGTAATGAGCATGGCTTTTTGGCAATCCTCAGGCAACAGATCAGCTTGCCAGTATCCAGACGCCTGATCCATGGTAGAGAAGAACTTAGAGCCTCCAAATTGCTGGAGAGCATCATCAATACGCGGCAAGGGGTACAAGTCCTTCTTGGTCAAAGAGTTCAATTGGCAATAGTCCATCACAATATGATGACCTCCATCCTTCTTCTTTAAGATGAGTAGTGGGGAAGCCCAAGGACTTTGGGAAGGCGCCAGCAGCCCAGTGTCTAACAGTTGCTTGAGCTCTTTAGATACTTGGGCGTCTTCCACACAACTGCAGCAATATGGTTTAGCACAGAAGGGGGGGACACTGCCAGTATCAATTTGATGGATAACGCCTTTGGCTAACCCATAATTGGTACTGTCCTTAGAAAAGATATTGGAAAATCGGTCTAGTAAATCTAGCACCTCTTTCTGTTGAACTGGGGACAGCTGTGGAAAGTCTTGTGCAGTGAACAGAGATAAGACTTGCGGCTCATCCTCTGGTAGGTTAAAATCTTGAAACATACCAAAGGGATGAAGGAATAGGACGTCAGGAGCACCCAACAACTTGCCATATCTAATAAACTGTCTTCTAGATACAGTCATGGGGATTGCAGTCAGGTTGGCTACCAACAACTGAACAGGGTCCTTATGGGATACATCTAGGATTCCAGGACAGAGATAAGGTTTGTTGCGCCCTAATGAGGGGAGAGAGTACAACTCCAAGAAGGTTTGTTCAGGTAGTTCATAGGATATCTAGGAGTCTAAGATGACCTGGGAGCCAGGGGGGATGGTGACAGCAGATGTGACTAGGAGAGGGATCCCTTCAGACGCAGGACAAGCCATGGGTGGACACTTCATGTTTGAAGAGTGGGTGCAATACTTGAGGTTGAAAACCCCAGAGGGATATTCCAAGGCACAAGTCTTGAGGCGTTTCCCCGGAACTTTAACTGGCTCTTCAAAGATTAAGGGGACTTTGTATCCCAGAATAGAGAGGTAACCATCTTTCAAGTTGATTATCCCATTATATTCCCCAAGGAACTGGGTGCCAACTAAGAGATTGTAACTCTTGTTTTCCAAGACAACTGCTGGTGCAGCTAGGAGAAGCTTGCCAAACCGCATGGGTAGAGCGGAGTACGCCCCTATGACGCAGGTCATAGACAGTCCAGCTGTGCTATACAACTGATGATAATTAAGGCCAGAGAAAGTTTGCGTTTCATCACAAGTTTGGAGGAGACAACGTTGACTGGCAAGCCAGTGTCTAAAACAGCCTTGATCTTCACTTTTTGAATGGATATCTCTACTCAAGTGGTAGTACAACCAAAGGGTGGAAGGGCAGCCAAGATATCTTGAGCCTCTGCTAGTTCCTTATCCCACTTCTCAATCATGCATATTAATCCTGGGAACTATTTATAAACAGTTTGGAGAGGGAGCAAAACAGATACATTCTTGAAGACAGCATCAGCAACCTTGGCATCTTCTTCTGACAACTCCACTAGCACAGGGGAACTCTTAGCTTGAGTGAGGTACAGGCAAGAGGCAACTTCTTTGCCTTTGGACAAAGGCTTAGCGGTAGTTGTAGTCTTTCCTGAGCTTAACTTATAGGGGACTGTAATGGTTTTGGGAACAGCCAGAACAGAGTACCCATATGCATCAGTGTGGTCAGTATCAGAGTCATCCAGGTCAGAGTTATCAGAGATATTGTGGAACAAGAGGAGGATAGGAGGAGCCTCATTATCAGCAGGCTTGGAGTCAGATATAGAGGGAGGGATTGAAAGAGACTGGGAAGAATTGTCAACCAAAAGCCTCTCTGCCTCTAGGTTGACTGTTCTTTTCCCGCCTGCTCTTTTGGATCAGCTCCTTCAACCCGTGGGTTGGTGCAGACTTGATAATAGTGACCTATCTGACCACAGTTGTGGCAACCTTGATGCCAAGGAGAATTTTGCGAGTTCATAGTAAGAATGCAAGGACAACGGGAAGATAAAGCAGAGTTAGAAGCAGATCAACTCTCCCTAACAACTGCTTCAGAATGGGTAAGGTGCATGTCCTGCAACAGCGTCTTTATGCTCTTCATAGAGGAAAGCATAGCTTTATGGGCTTTTAAGTGAAGACACAGAAGCTGGTTAACATTGAGGGCTTGAGCGCAAGCCATGTAAGCTTCATGGGCTGTCAATTGTCTGCTTGTTATCAGTTGCTGTCCTTCCATGTAGAATCTGTCTGCAAACTCCGCTAGCGTCTCCTTAGGCTTGAAAGCAATGTGCATAAAAGCGTCCTTTTTTGCTTCCAGGCTAAGGTCACCATCAAACTTGTCAATCAAAAGCTGCTTCATATCTTCCCACGTCTCAATGGTAGATAGTTCAGGCACCACCACCTCCTGGCAAGTTGGTTGTAGACAGGTCAGAATATGTTCCTTCTTAACCTTGTCTGAGGCTTGTCTTATGGCAGTTTTGTATGTAGTTAGAAAAGCTGCAACAGTTGAGGTTTTGGGATCAAAGACTTGCTTAAAAGTAGGCTTAAAGTGTGCTTTGGGAGTTGGACCACCATTGTTGCTATTGAGTACGTTTATATGTGGGAAAACTCTGCTTTGGATCCAGAGGGAGGCTGTCTAGCCCATAGCTGACAAACACTCTCTTAAAGGGTAGTCAGGGTCTCAACAACGCGGGCACCTGTATTGACAGCTTGGGTGGTCTGTTGTGCAGTAGCATCTAGGCGTTGACCTTGGGTGGTCACTACTGTGGAGAGCTCAGCCAGTTGAGTAGTAAGGGACGGCCCCACTGAGAGGCAAGGGGCAAACCTGTTGTTCACAGAGTTGATCAGTTCACTAATTGCTTGTACGTCTCTATCCAGCTTAGTATAGTCCTGCTTCATATGATTCACCTCATTAGCTAGGGCAATTAGTTCCCTAGCACATTGAATTCAAGGGGCTCTGGGTAAACCAGGGCAGCAATCATCTTTGTCAACAACCCCAACTGGACTAGCAGCAGTTGCCATCATCTCACATAGGGCGGCAAGTTCTTGCTGTAGCTCCACAACTTGAGCAGTCAACTCAAGCACCTGGGGGTCAGGTTGAGGCGCCTCAGCAGGACCTCCTTGACTGCAAGTAGTTGTACGTAGCTCTAGAATAGCGTCCCATATTCTCTGCTCTCAATCTGCCAAGTCATCAGAAGGGGGAGAGGGCGGAACATCTGGCTTGGGCTTAGATAATTCATTCACTTGACTCTAGAGCTTGGCTATAGCAGCGGCGGTGGCTGCTCTCTCTTGACCAAACACTGTAATGAGTTCATTAAGGCTGTTAGCAGCAAAGTCTGCTACCTGCTGTAGTTGCTCAAATGAATACATGATGAATGCATTGAGCTGCTACACAAGTTGTTCAAAGTTGGCAAGATAAGCTTTTAAAGTGGAATCTACTTGAGTTTGCCAGGGTTGTTCAAGCTGGTGAAACTTGTGTAGACGCTCTCTCACGTATTTGGGGATGGACTGGTACATTTTTTTGATAGAATTAACCAAAAGAGTCTGGGAGGAGACAGAGTTGCGCTGATTTTCAGAGATAACAAGGAAAACAGGGAATGGATCCACTGTTGGTAGGCAGCAAACTCGTCCCAGTGATGAGTAACCGCTGCTTGTAGAGACAAGGTTTCTTGGACGTGGAGCCCCAACACCATTTGATGGTGGGCAAGAAAGACTGCATAGAGGACAATAGTAAGTGTTCAGCAGAGCCAGCTGTTGAGAGGAGATGCTGTGGAATTCAAGGAGCCACAATTTACTCATAGTATTTGGCACAGCTAAACTGTAGCTGAAGGCAAGGGATGGCCCCGTCCCGAGCTATCCCAAGGGCTACTGCCAAGACTTGTTCCAAGTCAGGGGTACCCATAGGGTAAGCAACTAGGCGGGGACCATTCCCAAGGTTCAGTACAGTAGGGAAAATAGGCTGGTTGGCAATGTCCTCTTCAATAGGAAGACTGGTAATTTCAGGTGAAGTTGGCTCTTGTATAGGCGGAGGCAAAGGACCTGAAAACGTGGATGTAAAAGGGGTAACTAAGGGGCTGACAGCCCCTGTAGTGAGCACCATTTTTGTTGTGTTCTGAGGCATGGTACAGACACACAACAGGAAATCCTAATCTTAGGATTAGATTTGTACTAAGTCTCAGTTAGATGACAGGGAAGGCTATGCAATTACCTTGCGGCCCTGGAAGAATAATCTCTACTAGTTGTGGCTAGAGAGAGGCGCAGAAGTACTAAAGCACAAGGACAAAAATGTGAATAGAACTTAATTTTATTGGTGAATATGAAATGGAATATATTGTGGTTAGGAATACCACAAAACACTACCAGGACGGTAGGATCACTTGCCACCAGCATGAGTGGGGCAAGTGAGTGGTGCAGGATCAAGAAACTGAGTAATTGTATTTCCTGATTCAGTCATCAACTCATTTTGAGAGGCAAAAGCAAAAGCAAGAGATTTGTCTTTGAAATGGCCCACAGAAGGCAAAATTGATACATGGTGAATAGAGGTATTCATGACAATAATACTCTTCAATATCCCTCTTATTGTATTTTATATACTTCTGAAAAGTATATAGTTGTCAGTTTTCAGGTTTTTTGGGGCTTTTATCTAGGTTCATGCTGTAAATGTGCTGTTTTTGCAGAGTTACATGGGGAAAATATTTAGAAGATATAAAATAATCTTTATTGTGAGATAGTGATTATATAGCTATTGTGAATCAATGGATAGCAGGAACATGATTGGTGATCACACGGCTGGATGGAAGAGGGGGTGGCTTGATCCTGCTAATGAGTCAAGCGCCAAATCAAGGTATCCACCGTGAAGGATCATCATCTGTTCATGTTGATGGATTTGGTAATTTAAGTTAACTTCCTAGTCTGGCTTTGAGTGACCAGGTAATTGGATTGCGGGTCACAAACCCGCTTGGTTGGAACCTTGCTGGCGGGTTGAGCCTGCGGTTTTGATACCCCCCTCCCGGCTGAAGGTCGGCCTCCTCTGGAGGCAGGTTGTCAGGAAGGTTGTTGGGAGCCCGGGCGCTATATTGAACCAGTTGCTGCTCAGTGGCGGGCAGGGCGGTTTCCTGTTGTTTCTGTCTTGCTTTGCAGGGCCGTAGGCGGTCATGGAGTAAGGTCTTGTCCTGCTTGCGTTTCCCAAGCCCTTGCACAAGGTAAGTGTTATTATTGTTTACCTTTAGAATAATTGCTGGCCCTACTTTTTCAAGTTGTAGTTTGCTTTTTTCAACATTCATGACCCAGACTTTGTCCCTAACTTCATGTCTCTGGCAGATGGGAACAAAGGTCTTTTTGTAAGCGTTCTTTTTCTTTGGCTGCTTGTTCACTGTTGGCCTCTATTACTTGAGGATCTGAGCAAGGGGGGACTTGACTTGGAATTTTCAGTTTGGGTCCTGTCAATGCTTGAATGATATTTGGCTGTGTGCCATATACTAGTTCAAACAGGCTTTTCCTGGTGGATCTGTTCACTCGGGTTTGGCACACAAGTAATGCAGTTGGTAGCTGCTTATACCAGTCTTCAGGTCTCCCGGCGGTGAGTTTGGCTAGGGCTTGCACAAGGCTACCATTCAGCCGCTCTACGCGTTCATTGGCATGTGGATGGTATGGTGTTGTGACGGTGTGTTTGACCCCATTTTTGGCGAGGTACACTTTGGTGTTTTTGGAGGTCAATTCTTTGCCCCCATCATTTATCAGGAGTTCTGGCTTTTCAAACCTGCTGATTATTTCCTTGCCAATGAATTTTCAGACGTCATTACCAGTGTGTGTTTTCACCGCTTGGGCTACTGGCCACCTTGTTGCAAAATTGATGGCAGTGATGATGTATTTTTTGTTGTTGTGCTTCCCTGGCATGGGACCCACAATGTCAAGAGTCCATGCCTTGAACAGTAGTTGGGTTTGAATGGGGAGTACAGACTTAGGTGGGGTTTTTCTTTTGGCAAACGTTTTGCAGACCTCACACTGTTCTAGCACTTCTTGGACATTGCGGTATAGGGTTGGCCACCAGGCTTTATGTTTTAGGAATTTGTATAGATTTTGGCTCTTATTATGTCCAAGATCCCTGTGGTAGCAAAGAATGGTATTGACTCGTTGATGTGTGGGAATGTAGGAAATGGTTGTGCCATCTGACATTTTTCTGTGAAGAGTCCCATATACATCAGCAAAGAGGTGTTCATTATTGATGACTGTTTCTTTGGTGATATTGGTTGTGCCTGCAGGGAACCCTTTGTCTATTGTACGGAGCACTAGGAGAGGCCAGTCTGGGTCAAGCCCATTCTCTCCCCTAGAAGCGCGGACATACAAACAGGACAGGGCGTCTGCCATGGCAAGCTTGGCCCTGGGCTTATATTGGATGAGCATGTTAAACCTTTCTAAGATTTCCATCCACTGCGCTTGGCAGTGTGACAGGTTTGCTTGCGTCTTGAAAAGGATGGGCATCTTATGATTGGTTAGTGCAGTGAATTCTTCCTGCCGTTCCAGGTAACAGCGCCATTTAACTAGGCAGTGTACAATGGCCAACAGTTCTTTGTCATGGATTGGGTATCAACACTTGCCATCTGTCAGTTTGCGCAACTTTTAGGCTACAGGCAGGAAATCACCATCACTATTCTTAATTTGTAGTACTCCCCCAATGGATGCATCTGAAGCTTTGGTTTCCACCTGGTATTCTCTGTCTTAATTGGGGTATTGTAAGATGGGCGCTGTTGTGAGCTTTTCCTTGAGATGTCTAAAACAGAGGTCACATTGGGGGGTCCATACAAACTTGGACTTGGCGCCTGTTATGGCAGACAAGGGGGTGGTCAAGACGCTGCAGTTGGGTATGAAGCGTTGTACATAGGCCACTATTCCCAAGAAAGTGAGGAGTTCTGATTTGTCCTTGGGAGGTGGCATTTTGAAGATGGCTTGTATCTTCTGACTGTCGGGTTTGATGCTGTCCTTTGAGACTACATGTCCCAAGAAGGGTAGTTGCTCTCAGAAGAACTGGCATTTGGAGGGCTTGGCCAACAGTTTGTGTTGTGCCAGGGTTGCAAAGACTTCTTCCAGGTCTTTGTGGTGCTGTTCCACCAAGGGGCTATAGAAAATAATATTGTCCAGGTACACTAGGGCGTGTTTGCCTATGTGTGGCGCAAACACTTTGTTCATGAAGGTTACAAAGGTGGACAGGGCATTGGTCATGCCAAAGTTGAGTACCACGCATTTTTAGGAACTGTACTTAGTGCGGAAGGCTGTCTTGGGGATGTCTTCCTCCTTGATGCAAATCTGGTTGTAGCCTGCAGTTAGATCAATATTGGAGAAGACAGAGGTTCCTCCCAAGGCGTCAAAGAGATTGTCAATTAGTGGTAATGGGTAACAGTTCTTAATGGTGACTTTTTTCAGGGCGCGGTAGTCTGTGACCAGGCGTAAGGTACCGTCCTTTTTAGCCACAAAGAATATGGCGGCCCCAAAGGGAGACTGTGAGGGGCAGATAAGTCCTTTTTCCAGTGCCTCCTTGAGATAGGCGCGCAGGGCGTTGTCCTTGTTTGGGGTCAGCCTGTAAATGGGGCGTGCCTTGGGTATAGCCCCCTTGAGTTGGATAGAGTGTTGGATGTGTTTCTCAGGGGATAGCCCAGGTAACGCCTCCTTGAAGATCTCTGGGTGCTGGGCCACAATGTCGCAATCTTGCAGTGTGGAGGTGTCCTGGTGGTCCTTGAAGTGTATGATTTCATACTGGCAGGAGTCCCAGTCAATTTCTTTCAGGTTTTCCTTCTTGTCCAAAGTCTCTGTGATGCGTACAAAGACGTGGTCTTGTAGGAGTTGGTCTACAGAGTCCAGGTAGATTTGGTGGCTGACACCTTCATGCTTGATGGTCAACACTGAGGTTGCCCAGTCCACGTGGGGTTTTTTTTCTCCATAACCAGTCTAGTCCCAGTACAATGTCAAACTTAGGGAAGTCAATGACAGGACCTTGGATGGTGGAGTGGAGGTTCTCAAGCATGACAGAGAAGGGAGCAGTTTCTTTTGTCACGGCAATGTGGTGTTCATCAGCCAGGACCACATTTTTAATCCGCAAAGGATTAGTGGCCAGCTTGAATTTATCCACAAAGCTGCTTTTGACTAAAGTTTGATCTGCGCCCAAGTCCAGGAGTGCTGAGCCTGTGTAACTGCAAAAGCAGAAAGGGTAAGACATCAATTTATTGGGATGTCTGGCGATGGTGTATAGTACCGGGTCTTCTGAGGGCACTTGGATCATTGGGCATTGGTCCACATCCTTGGGTTGGTATTCATTGTTGGGAAAGTCAGGAGCTACGTGGGAAGAGCTTGGCTTGCTTAGTGCTCTCCCCGGGCTTTTCCCTCATCTTGGTTGCCTTGGGTGGCGGTGACACAGAAATGGGTACAATTTGATTGGCCATTGTTTCCATTCCCATTCCCATTTGAACCCGTGGACTTGTGGTTGTTGTTGTTGCCTCCAGGAGGTGATTGAGAGGAGTGCACACTTGGATGGGAGTCCTTGGGTCTTTCTTGTTTCCCAGTCTGTGCCTTGTGTAGAGCGTTGGATGTTTGTTCTGCTTTTTCCGCTTCACGGTACAGGCTTTGCAGGTTGGTAACCTGGTCTAGGTTCACATGCCTCATCACGTGCAACTAGAGAGCGTTGTAGTACATGAGGTGTGTTGCTGGGGTGTCAAAGGCCATATCAGATGGGGAACAGAGACGGAGTTTCTTGTAGGCGCGGGTAAGTTCCTTCACGGTGCCTGTCTGTGTTAGGTTCTTTACTTGGCGTATGATCATGAGCGCCGTATCCTTAAGCACAAATCTTGCCAAGAAGTCCTGTTTGAAGGTGTCCCAGTTCTTGTCAGTGTGTTCTTTGTGCCACTTGTCACACCAGGTGCCAGCGTCATGGGTCAGACAAATGGAAATCTCCGCAATCCAAATAGCTTTGGGCATTCCATCTGAGCCAACTTGCTTTGGGCAGACTGGATCCATGCGGCAGCATTGTTGTTGTTGGCCCCCGCAAAGGATTCCAAGGCAGCGCTGCAAAGTCTTTGTGCAACATAGACGGGCATGGTGGTCTCATCAGCTGATTGTGGCATTGATGAGGATGCCTGAAAGAACCCTAGGGTGGACAGGGCGTTGAAGGCGGGTAGCAGGATCACCGTGTTTTGGTAGAGAACAAAGCCATCAGGCATCTTGGTACCAGGAGTATACAGCGTCCAATCAGGTGGGAGGCCAGACATAATTTTGTCAAGGATTTGTTGGCCGCGGTGTGTGCGGGCAACAGGAGGAATTTTTCAAGATAAACTAGGATGGAGAGCCTACCTGTGCTACAAATGTCGTAACTGTGCTGTTTTTGCAGAGTTACACGGGGAAAAATATTTAGAAGATAGATAATAATCTTTATTATGAGATAGTGATTATATAGCTATTGTGAATCAATGGATAGCAGGAACATGATTGGTGATCACTTGTCACCAGTATGAGTGGGGCAAGTGAGTGGTGCAGGATCAAGAAACTGAGCAATTGTATTTCCTGATTCAGTCATCAACTCATTTTGAGAGGCAAAAGCGAAAGCAAGAGATTTGTCTTTGAAATGGCCCACGGAAGGCAAAATTGACACATGGTGAATAGAGGTATTAATGACAATGATCCTCTTCAATATCCCTCTTATCGTATTTTATGTACTTCTGAAAAGTATATAGTTGTCAGTTTTCAGGTTTTTTGGGGCTTTGATCTAGGTTCACAGTTAGCTGGAGTAGTTAAACCAAAGATCCGAGATACAGTCTCGTTATGCGCGTTTCTAGAGGGGGTATCCCAGAAACCTAGGAAGCTGGCCCTGGTAAAGCTTGAATCGGCGCCAGGGCTGGTGAGAAAAGGGTAATGGATAGAGAAGCGGCTGGGTTGAGAAAGGTTTATCCCTGGATAAGTTTTTTGATAGGGGATTTGAAATCAGCAGCCGCCCTGATGGGACTTTATAAGATTAGGTTGGGTGGAGATGTGGCTAGGGTTGGAAGGGCCCAGTTTTTTAATCGGGATAGAGGATTTAAAAACGGAGGGTTATATTTGAAATAGGTGGCCGCTCAACCCTAGCTGTGGCGTATCACCTCAATGACAAGGATTGGATTTTGCTTAGAATTTTCAAAGATGAAGATTATATATATTTTTAGATCTATTTGGGAATCTGCTACTTGGAAAGCTGACATAAACTGATTTTTGGCCAGGGGGTGGTACGCTGTAGTCTTAGTGGAGGTCTAGGATTTGGGTTGTCTTGTTTTTGTTTAAGGTTTGAAATTAGGAGCATCTATTAAAAAGTGGTGCTTGGGTACAACTCATTTAATTCTATTGTTTGATAAGGTTTCTAAACCATCCTTGAACCATTTGGACTATGGTTCTAACAATAGGGTGGGAGGGGGATGAACTTGCCAAAGGGGTAGGCGTGGTCAACTGGGCTTCGCTTGCCAAAGGCGGATAGGATACATTCAGGGGCTTCATCAAATTCCTGGTCACATTCACGCATGAAGTAGCCGATCTTGGAGTTGGTGCCGTACACCTCGGCACCCGCATGGACGTATCCAAGCTTACGTCCTGGGACGTGAGGTACAATGTCAGTTCCTGTGGTGTAGCGGGTGATGGAGATGTTCAATGAATCCATATACTTGGCAAAGGCGCCATTGCCAACTCGGGGGTTGGCATACGAGATCACTTTCATGGTACGAGTATCGTTGCGGTTCTTGAGGAGATTGTACCAGCTGGGGGTTGACACCTGGGCCAAGCCAGCACCAAGGCTGTACCCAGTAACGAACAGGGTATGGTTCTGATACTTCTGGTTATCGAGCAACTCAATGACAGCATCTTGAGTTCTGACATATGAAGTGACAAAGTTGGAGTAGATGCCACGATGGAGGCGGACTCCTCGAGGCATTTCGGCAATGTCCACCAGCTGCAAGTTGAGATTATCAAGCCAGTTCTGGAGATTGGCGGTGATTCGGTAAGAAACAACAATTTGGTTATACTTTTTGTTGACAGCAACCACAACCAAAGTACCCGTGTCCTTGTCTTCAATGTACTTCACATGGGGGTATGTTTCTTTGCAGATGCAGTCCTTTCCACCAATCTTCTCGGCGGGGCAGAAGGGCATGTAGGAGTTGATGAAGTTGTCCTTGACCTCGTCGATGGAAGCAGCTTCGACCTTTACTGGGGGATTCTTTTCAACAGGGGGGACAAAGGAAAAGGTGTTGGCGATGAGAGGAACAGCGGTGGGGGTGAGAGTGGAAAATATTTTCTTGATGGCGGTGCCGGGATTTAGGATATCGTTTTCGCCAAACAGCATAAAGCCGTCACTAAATGCTTGGCGGCCAGAGATTAGGGATAACAGAAAAAGGGAAACAAGCTGCATGAAGCTGAGACTTTGAAAGCAGAGGTTTATATACCTATTGTAGATTGCTATAGAGATTTATATTCGAAATTGAATCGATACCTTGTTTAGATATAGTCTGGAGGAAGTGGTGCAATAATAATTTAGGACCCATGGTCGAACTGGCTAGAATCGGTTTCAATCCAACTTCTCGGCAAAACAGTAATTTTACGCCTGCCCATCCTACGTCTGAGTGATGGCTTGGCGGTAATTCAATAAAAATATGTTCATCAACGCAATTCCTGAAGTCGAATAAAAAGTTGATTTCCAGACGATCTGCAATTAAGCAATGGTCTGAAACGCATCCCAACAAGAAAACTTTTGTTGAACAGATCCCTCTTTGGATCTTTCGTTTCCTTTTTGAAGCAACCATCCTTTTAGAATCAAGCGTAGATCTCAGATGCGGTTGGATCCCAGCATGTTAAATCTGGAACGGATCCTGAAAAATTAACGCTTCTTATAAATGGTAAACTAAACACAAGGTTTCAATCCATTCTTCGGTGGTGCTTTGTTAAATGGATCAGCAGGATCTCCACTGTACCAAGTTGGACTGCTTCCAATGTCACGGATCTCCTTAAACGGAAGCTGTGCGAACTTCTTCCCGCCAATACTTGCTGCAACTGAACGGCCATCCAAGGGTTAGTTTCTTGCTGTTCCTGGAATATATCTCCTGACCCTTTAAAGCTTTAGAACAAGCGTAAAATAGATCTATACAACACTTGATCATTTAGATCCAAATGCACCTGAAGATATGGTGTTCACGAAACAGTTCATTTTAAAGTTTAAAAACTGCATCTCGGATAGGTGCAGACCAAGCTGTAGAGAATAAAGCGCCCAATCATCTACTTGATCCGGCGGGATACCATCTTCTTGTAAAACGCATAGATTTTCCCATTAAAAGTTGTACAAAAATTAATTCAACTGCATAACCATTTTAACCCGAGCCTTATCTTCGAACGTTGACGGTTAAGCTGACAAACTTTCCCATTAAAAGCCACCGATAACTCTGTCCAAGGAATACAAAGTGAAACATCTCACCAATAAATAGTCGCACCCTTTTACTTAAACCTACATACCGTTAACTGTTGCCAGCATCGGTCTCTATATTTCCATATGCCGCACCAGCCATACCATTACAAGTCCCGAACCATCTTACATCCACCGATTATTCCTCAACCCCAAAGACCCAAGCTATCCAAACCATGTAGCGGTGGGATACGCCATCTAGACCCCCCAACAGAGTTTCTGGCTCCACTGCACCCGATAACTCTAAACATAGATAAAAGCCCAAGAAATACTATTTTAAAAACTAAAGATAAACATGACTAGACATGAAGTCATCCAAGGATTCATAAACCTACTATGAGAAGGGGTCACCCAATGGTAACTGCAGCGAGTAAAGCTCTAAAGCCACATCATACAACGACTTCCCATACTTTGCCTTTGGCTTTAACAGTACTATTGTCAAAACAGAAGGCTCAACCCGCCAGCAAGGTTCCAAGTAAGTGGATTTGTGACCCACAATCTAACCATCCAGTCATCGCCTGATTTGGTGCCTTTCCAATATACCATTTGACATACTGGAAATAGCAACAAACCAATATCACATGACTGTCCAGGTATCCAGCGACTCAAACCCATCCAGCACATGACCAGGCCCTGGGTTTGATCCAACTAAAATCCCCACCACAGCTAAAGCTATATAAGTCTAAAGTATTATCCAATAAAACATACTTCTTCTCTTCCTAATTCTATATTTTAAGCTTCCACAAAAGGCACTCCTTATCACTGGTAGCACTATGGTTTTTAAAGCTATATAAGTCTAAAGTATTATCCAATAAAACATACTTCTTCTCTTCCTAATTCTATATTTTAAGCTTCCACAAAAGGCACTCCTTATCACTGGTAGCACTATGGTTTTTAAAGCTATATAAGTCTAAAGTATTATCCAATAAAACATACTTCTTCTCTTCCTAATTCTATATTTTAAGCTTCCACAAAAGGCACTCCTTATCACTGGTAGCACTATGGTTTTTAAAGCTATATAAGTCTAAAGTATTATCCAATAAAACATACTTCTTCTCTTCCTAATTCTATATTTTAAGCTTCCACAAAAGGCACTCCTTATCACTGGTAGCACTATGGTTTTTGACCACACCAATGAAAGAGAAAATGACTGAACAGAACCCGCCTATCTTTGCCCACGTACTCAATCAGGCCACATCCCAAGATACCTGGAAAATGTACTTCCGCGCCCACAACATCAATGAAGATATTCCTACTGGATGCACCATATTCAAAGGTCTGGTCATGCCCAAAGCATGCACCAAGATTATTCAATACAGTCACTCTCTTCAACCACAAACAAACACACAACTGCCTATTGCAGGCAAAGTTATCAACACCAAATACATTGGTATTGACAAGTTCTTTGGCAAAAATAAAGAAAACGTCATCAACTGGCTAGACCACTCAGCCGCAAAACTCTGCGCCAGCCGCATCCCCCACAAAAAATGGGTCCAAGAAGCCAGCAAGCGCCTATGCAAGGCCGCAGCTAACTGGTTTGCCACCTGGGTTGGCTCACAAACTGACAACCAGCTTGATAGCTGGGAGGAGTTCAAAGCCAACATCACCCACAATTTCCACATCACTAAATCTCTCCAAGACATTGCAATACAGCTCAGCAATCTTCCTCAGAAGACCACTATCACAGCTTACGCCAATGAATTTGAGGAAATACACTGTAAAATTCAAAACCCAGCACAAGATGACAACGTACACACTAGAGCCTCATTCATCAATAGAATGAAACCCTCTGTTGCTGCCCTCATCTGCCCAGAGGCTAACACCTCCATGCCTGCAGTCATTTCTGAAGCCAAGCGCGCTGAAAAACGCGCCAACATGGAATATGCTGCACGCAACAGCAACCACTCCTCAAACGGCAATGGCAGAGAAAACTCCAATTGCAATAAACGCCAAAATACCAATCATAGCAATAGCAACTCCAATTGTAACAATGGCAATTGTAGCCAAAGCGCAAACCGCTCCCGTCCCAAGAAAGAGGACACTGCCAAAGTTAACAGCGCCAAAGTAGCAACCTGTTATGAATCTGACCCCACATTCTCTGATCTTGAAGGTCTCAAAACAGAGGAACAGGGAAAAGAGGAGGGGGAGCAGGCTTAAGTGCCCCTATCTCCCCCCAATTTGACAAGAAACTGTACCAAGGCACAAACTTTGCTGCTCGCATCCCACATATCCCACAATCCCCCATTTTTATGAACATAAAAATTAAAGATTGCTCACAACTTCTTGTCTATCCATGCACTTACAAATCTCATACACACAAAATTTTATCCGACTCTGGTGCACAAAACACTATGGTTAGTGTTGCGCTTTCTGCATTACAACGCTACAATTATTTGAGATTATAGGGCACAGGACATTTTCCAGAATACAGTCATATGTGAGGATATGAGTAGTACTGTATCAGAAGAGCCAGGGTAGAACAGAACCATGATTATTGCCCAGCAATGGCTTCTGATTGCGCAGAAGCACTTAAGGATTAGGATAAAGGTCAACCAGATTAAGGATAAAAATAAGATAGTTCAAAGTTGATTTTATTGTGAATGACTAATTCTTCTTATACCTTCTACCAGGGTAATCCCTGAGCTGGTAGCAATGTCTTCTAGGACATTCTAACAGGCCCCAAATTTGGGTACTTATTAATCTAGGTTTGGCGCTTCTTATACGTCAACCAATAGAATATCTTCATCTTCACCCAGCACAGGTGATCCTTGCTGGCGTGGAATAATTTAGCTACTTCAGGATCACTTCCTGCTTTCTTAGCATACCACAGCATAATGCTTATTAAAGTGACAATTAAGGGAACAAGATTATGGGGAATCAAACCCAGCGCTGCGGCGCTTGATGTAAAGGTAAGGTGGTGCTGTGGCACCTGTAATATTTTCCAGGCAGCGCTTGCAATAATTTTCAGTTGGCACGTTGGCGCTTGACGTAAAAGTAGTTTGGCGCTTTGGTGCCTAATCCAATTGCTAGGCGGCGGCGCGGCGCTTTGTGTATTTATTAAGTGCTGCGGCGGCAAATCATGTATCATTAATTGCCGCAGCAGCGCTTGTCATTAGCTAGTATTAGGCTTAGGTCAGCAGACTACTGCTAATCCAATTTGCATGTAGCGTATACTACCAATTTACGTTATTTGGTAGCTGCAATTCATATCCGCGAGCTCTGTCATAATTAGTGTCATTCTATTTTGTACTATTAATTTATGGATTTGGTTGTAGCAATCCCAATCTGTGAGCTCTGTCATAATTGGCATCATTGCTTGGTTGAAATTCCCAACAGTTAGCAAACCTTTTGTAACCAAGTACAAAAACCAGTTGTCAAATCCAACTTCAAATATGCCAGAATGGCAGACAAGTCAAAAGTTCTACTCAAAGGCAAAACAACGCCCTTCAGAATTGACCTCCAAGGCATACAAACGTCCATCAAAGGACTTGTCATGAACAACATAAACTACAACACTGTAGCAGGCATGGGCTGTTTCACCTGAGTGAATCCCAGCGTATGTTAGAAAACAAAAACTATGACAATAAAACACAATGGAATCAATTTCAACATTCTCAAAGAACCCAACTGTGACCGTACTACAGTCACTGTTGTGTTCTGAGGCGCGGCACAGACACACAACAGGAAATCCTAACCTTAGGATTAGATTTGTACTAAGTCTCAGTTAGATGACAGGGAAGGCAAATGTGTTTACCTTGCAGCCCTGGAAGAATAATCTCTACTAGTTGTGGCTAGAGAGAGGCGCGGAAGTACAGAAGACACAAAGACAAAAATGTGAATAGAACTTAATTTTATTAGTGAATAAGGAATTGGAATATATAGTGGTTGAGAATACCACAAAACACTACCAGGACGGTAGG
The DNA here is from genome assembly GCA_014839935.2 of Entomophthora muscae. NCBI lineage: Eukaryota > Fungi > Entomophthoromycota > Entomophthoromycetes > Entomophthorales > Entomophthoraceae > Entomophthora > Entomophthora muscae. The sequence goes on from QTSX02000110.1 coordinate 25,982, forward strand.
ATCACTTGCCACCAGCATTAGTGGGGCGAGTGAGTTGTGAAAAGATCAGGAAACTGAACAATTGTATTTCCTGAATTGGCCATCAACTCATTTTGAGTAGCAAAAGCGAAAGCAAGAGATTCGTCCTCAAAATGGCCCACCAAAGGCAAAATTGAAATACTGTGAATAGCGGCATTCACAACAGTCACTGCTGAGTGTTTTGCCAAATAAATGCTCTGAAATAAAAAGATGTTCTGTTTTTGCTGTTTATTACAGATAGATAGGTTTGTTTGGATTTCTTGAGGTAAAGGTTCCTAGAAACTGGATATCTATGTCTAATAAAAGAACAGAATATGGATGGTCAGTTAGGTTAGGCTAACTAAAAGAATTAAAGCAAGATTGGCCAAATCAATCTTGGAGACTAGGCGTCTCAAATGGGTTAGTTAATTGGGAAGGTTAATTAATAAACAGGAGCTAATATAATTAATGAAGATTTAATTATAGTAGTTAATTGCTTTGACTTTGTCAAGAGATATGGTTAAGGCTAACCATGGGAACCCCCTGGAATTTGGGTTAAAAGCACCACGTTGGCAAATTTATTGGGTTAGAAGCGCTGCCGCGCCGCCTAATGAATTTGAGATGCGCCAAGGCGCCGCTATCAAATTTTCTCAGGTGCCGCCTGGGGAAATTGCTGGGCGCTGCGGTAGCGCCTGTTTGAGTTTTGAAGCAGTTTAATGGGTTTTAAGGCAAAAAACCATTGAATGCAAAAATAACTAAATAAAGGCAAGGATGCCTATGAATTCAGGTTTGATCAGCTGGTTCCCAGTTGGAACACTGATAGCTGAGTTTAGGATGTACAATCCACAGGGTTTTGGCGCTGGGAGCTGGGGAAGCTCCATGCCAAATTGGTACATTGGGTTGAATGGAGTCAGGTGACTTCTGCCCATTGTAGGTCAATTCTCATAGGTTGAGAATTGTTGATGATCTTTCAGGTAAAGATCTATGTTTGATGACTTGAATATCATAGACCACATGACGCAAATCATTGGTTGATTCAGGAACCAAAGGGGTTTTCAGCCGTGTATGCCCCAAATGGTATATAAGCAAAAACAGTTAAACATTAATAAAATATATTCATTGTTGGGTTTGACGCTTTCCCCTCACCTATTTTTTCAATTGTCATGCCTTCTTTGTTAAAAATTGAGAGAGCCAAGTTTGGGGTCCTTTGTTGGAAACTGCTGCAGCAAGAAAGGAGATTCCTACAAGTACATTGGAAGAAGCTTGGACCAGCCTGGAGGTCACTAAGACTGTTCCTGCAGAATCTTTAGTAGAAGTAAAGGCTGCGTTCAAAGAGCTGTATTTCAATTACTTTGCAAAGGAAGGGACTCCTGCCCAAGGGAACCAAATTTATTCTTGGAATGCTTGGAACTTATTGGTAGGATGGGATGAAATCTTGTAACAAGTAAAGGAGATGGCAAATTGTGAAATTGAGGCGTTGAGAGCACAAGAGGAAAAAAGTGTTGAAATCATGGCTTGTTGGCGGGATGACAATAAAGTGTTATCCAATAAAATTGCTTCCCTGGAGGCAAAGCTCCTTGAAGCTTTGTCCCAGGAAGATAACAGCAATAAGAGTCAAGGGCAGGATAATGGCAGGATGGACTGGTTAGGCCTGGATCTGTCACACCAACAACCTCATTCTAAGAGACACAGTATTTGTCCAAGTCATAAATCAAGATGACTCTGAACATCTAACCAAAGACAGTACCCTCCACATAATGAGGTATTCCAAATTTAATAATATACAAACACAAAAGATCTAATGTCCAGAACTTGCGGCACTCCTAAATGAATACACTCATGTATTCAAGGAAGAACTCACAGAGTTACCCCCCAAACAAGAGGTCAAACATGGCATTGACTTATACAAAGCCATGCCCAAACCTGCACCCCTATACAGACTCTCCCCCATGGAGACCCAAACACTTAAAGCCCACATCAAGGACAATATAACCAAAGGATAAATTACTTGCCAAAATCTCAATGGAGGCAGTGGTTTTCTCTGTAAAGAAGAAAGAAGGATCTCTTTGCTTAGTTACTGACTACAGAGCACTAAACGCAAGTACAGTAAAAAATAAATACCCACTTCCCCTCATAGAAGACCTATTTGCAAGGCTCTCCAGAGCAAAAATTTCTCAAAAATTGACCTCACATCTTGTTATAGCCAAGTTGAAGTTAAAGAGAAAGACAATATCAAAGACCACGTTCTGCACACAATTTGGGTTAATTGAATGTAAAGTAATGAATTTTGGGATGACAAATGCCCTATCAACATTTGTCACCATGATGAACCAGGCGCTAAACAGACTCCCAAACACATTATGTTACCTTGACAACATCATCATATTTTCAAAAACAAAAGAGGAACACCTCATGCATGTCTGCAAGATACTTGATTGACTTGCAAAGCACAAACTATACACTAAGCCTAGTAAGTGCCAATTTATGGAAAAGGAACTCCTGTTATTGGGCCACATTGTCTCTGATGGTGGCATCAAAGCAGACCCAGATAAAGTAAAAGCCATAAATAACATGCAACACCCCACCTCTGTGAAACAAGTTAGATGATTTCTTGGTATGTTAGCTTACCTAAGGAAATACATCAAAGACTGCGGAAAGCTCACCACACCAATCAATGACCTAACCAAAGGTAATGCCAAAAAGAGATTCATCTGGACTCCAGAATACAACAAGAATTTCCAGCTATTAAAACAAGCTTTGATCAAAGCACCACTCTTGCAATACCCTAATAACAACCAGTGCTACAAGCTTGAGTCAGACACTAGTGACACTGCCATTGACGCAGTCCTATGCATCTACCAGCCAGGGCAGCAAGATTTCCTGCCAGTATGTTATGAAAGCAGAAAACTAACAAACACTGAGCAAAGGTACCCAATACACAATAAAGAATTGCTAGCAATATTTCACACATGCAAGAAATGGAGATGTCATCTTGAAGGACACTTAAACGTCTGAGTGCTAACTGACCACAAATTCTTAATCTGTTTCAAAACTCAGAACACACTTGCACGGCGCCAAGCCAAATGGATGTCCTTGCTGGAACAGCTTAACCTGGACATCTAATACAAAAAGAGGGCAGAGCTGGTCACGGCCAATGCTCTCTCTAGGATATGCCAGCCAAGAGAGGATCACCCTGACCACCTGGACCCTGACTGGCCCAACCTATACAACACTGAGTACAAGACAAAAGGAAAGGATCCCTCCACACACCAACTAACCCATGATACGCTAGTAAGGAATGAAAAATATTTCCACATATCAAATGGCACAGTATACCAAATCATCAAGGATAAACACATTCCATACATTCCACTTGCACAAATAGTCAACACTATACTAAGACACCATTGTCTGCTAGGACACACAAAGGCCAACAACCTATATCTCATATTAAAAGAGATAGTATGGTGGCCTAACCTGAAGCAAGACATAATCAATGTTCTAAAGAAGTGCACAGTATGTGAAAAATACGCCAGCACCAAGGCGCCACAGCCAACAGTCAACCCAGTACCTGACCCCAAACCATTTAAGGTTTGGGGACTAGATGTAGTGGGACTCTTCCCAGAAACCAAAACAAATCAACGTTTCCTAATTGTAGCATCAACTTTGCCACACGTTGGCCCATCTGCTGGGCTAAAAAGATCACAAGGCAGAAGCAATAAATTGATTCAACAATAAGGCAATCATAGCAGACTACAGCACTCCAGAATACATCATAACAGATGGAGCAAAAGAGCTAACAGGCCACATAGTAAACAACAATCTAAAAACAAAGAACATCAAACACTCCACAACCTTGCACTACAGGCCACAGGCTAACAGCAGGGTTGAACGCCTGAACAACAGCCTTATCAGAACCCTAGAGAAAATAATGGATGACAAAGCCAAAGACACATGGCCACTCTATGTGAAACATGCATTACTAGTATCCTGGGTTTGTAACAATCAAGGGACAGGCTACTCACCATTTGACCAAACATACGGGTACAAGCCAGAAATAGTCACCCATAATAATCAACCATATGTGAAGATCCCCCAGGGAAACCTCCCACAGTAGAACAGAAAACAGCTCTACAACACAACTCCTCAAAGCCAAACTGGCAGAAACAAAGAGATTTAAAACCCAAAAGGTAACCTCAACAGAGGACCCACTCCCCATCAACTCCCCCGTCTGGGTCCTAGCTGGGGTACAGAAAGAAGCTAGACTCAGTACACAGAGGACCAGGAAGAATCATCAGATACCCACCAGACAGGAACACCTACCTGGTTAAGTTCTAGGGTGCCAAAGAGCCCATCACCAAAAAGTATCACAGATCTTGCATCCGCCCTAGCAAAGGAGAACACTTGACCCAGTTGGAGCCCACTAGTAAACAACTCCAGGAACATCAGGCGGCAGTTGTCAAGAAAAAGCCCCCTCCTGATGTATCCAAGTAACCCCTTAAGGGAGGGGTGTGTCAAGGGTCTGTATGTACAAGTATTCTGGCTATTGCCATCACACCTAACATCCTGTTATTGCCCAATTTGGTGCCTTTCCAATATACCATTTGACATACCAGAAATGGTAACAAACCAATATAAAATGACTGTCTAGGTATTCAGCAACTTGAACCCATCCAGCACATGACCATCCCCTGGGTTTGATCCAACTAAAATCCCTGTCACAGCTAAAGCTATATAAGTCTAAAGTATTATCCAATAAAATATACTTCTTCTCTTCCTAATTCTATATTTGAAGCTTCCCCAAAAGGCGCTCCTTATCACTAGGAAGTTGACTCAAATTTCTAAATCCAACAACATGAACAGAAGCTGATCCCTTACAATGAATACCTTGTTTTGGCACTTGACTCATTACCAGGATCAGATCACCCCCTTTACTATCCCACTGTGTGATCAACGCTAACATGTTCCTGTTATCCACAATTGATAATGACTATATAATACTTATCTCTCAATAAAGAATATTATCTAGTTTCTAAATATAATTTCTCTTGTAACTCTGCTAAAACAGCACAGTTACAGCACTATCATTAAAACAACAGAACAGAACTAAAAGCTGAATATCCAAAAATAAGAAGGCTTCATAAATAATCAAAAGTAATTGGGTGCTGGCTCCAAGTGCCTTGGTAATTCCCATAAAATAGCTAGAGCAGTCCCCTTTGTTGAGGTTACAAACTCAACCTACTGGCCTTCTTACCTGGAGACAGTATCATTGCCCTTGATAGCTTGGGGGGTAAAGCTGGTCCCATGTGGAAGCTAGTTCTTCAGCTTGCCAATAACTGCATCAGATCTCAGCTTCTTAAATTTCACCAAGCAGCAAATTTATTGTGCCCTGTTAAAGCAGAGAGGTAAACTGGGTGATTTCTCCCTTAACCTATTTGAAGCAGCTCAAATTTATGTGTATCTGCCCTTGCAGATCCAGCACCACCCTTTAGAAACCCCACCCATCAGTTTTTGAAGTACCAAATGACCTGGGCAAGAGCTTCCTGTTTTTTTAAAATAAACCTGTCCTTGATAATGTTGTAACTGTGCTGTTTTAGCAGAGTTACAAGGGGAAATATTTGGAAAATAGATAATATTCTTAATTGAGAGATAAGTATTATATAGTCATTATCAATTGTGGATAACAGGAACATGATTGCGTTGATTGCACAGTGGGATGGTGAAAGGGATGGCCTGATCCTGGTAATGAGTCAAGCGCCAAAACAAGGTATCCACTGTAAGGGATTAGCTTCTGTTCATGTTGTTGGATTTGGATATTCAAACATCTTCCTAGTTTGGCTTCAAGTGACTGGATAGTTGGATTGCGGGTCACAAATCCACTTGGAACCTTGCTGGTGGGTTGAGCCTGCTGTTTCAACACCCCCTAACTGAAGGTCATCCTCATCTTGGGGTAGATTGTCAGAGAGATTGTCAGGAGCCCAGGCGCCATATTAGACTAACTGTTGTTTGTGGCAGGTAGGACGGTCTCAAATTGTTTTTGTCTTGCTTTACAGGGTCTTAGGCAATCATGATGGAGGACTGTCACAGCCCATACCAGAGTCAGGCTGAACTCCCACAGGGGAAGTGGGCCAGGCCTGGAAGGCCATGTACACAATAGGCGCAATTCTGACCAGGTAGTTGACTTCAGTAGCTAGAGGATGCCAACTCCCAGTATGGGGCACGGCCTGGTTGGCGAGCCCTAATACTGTGATATAGACAAACTCCAACTTACTGAAATCCTGAGAAGGAGTCGCGCTGGGTGGAGAGGGTGTAGTAGGAATCTCCTTCATGCTGGGCAGTACAGTCACTCCTGGGTGGGCAGAAGAGAGATCCAGGTGGTGGGGATGATAGAAATCCAATTCAAGAACTCTAGACAGTTTGACCAAAGTGATGAGAGCTGAACCAGGTGGGAATGGATAGGAATGTTTATAGTGTGTAGTAGATTCACAAATAGATGCAAAGAGAATAATTATATTAGAGCAAAAATAGATAATTCCCCCAAGAAAGTAATGGGACTGGGAATGTAAGTTGTTTATTTTAAGATGTCAACAGTGAGGAGGGCTTTTCCTCCTCACTACTTATAATTGCTGGTGAAGATGCAGCCTTTTGTGTCACCAGGGATCTGGCAGCAACATTTTTAGTTAAACTTACAATTTTGGCTGGAATTTGCGTACTTGGGCCTGGAGGTGGGTGCTCATTGGTCAGCATAACAGGAACCTTGCTTGAGCTGCAGTATGCTTATGTGCCACAGCTATTTATAGAACCTGCAAGCAATCAAGCGCCTGATTGCGCAATTGAACAATCACGCTCCTGATGTATTGTTTCCCAATAATTAAGAGGGCCTAATTTGTTGATAGAATGGAAGCCAGGGATTTTAGGCTCATATGCCTCTCAAATCCTGGGCCATTTGTTAATTAAAAGGGGGTTTCCTTGCTCTGGGAGACAATTGGTAATAATTTCCAGGCTGTTGGTTGTTTGGCCTCTAAAAAGACTAGCTGCTTGTACAGGGCATTCTGGGCCCTGGCATCATCTACTACCATAGTTGAGCTCTTACAGCTTAACTCTGGATGCCTGGTCTTGTGTGTTGTCAGGAGGACACTAGCATTAGTAAGTTTATTTTCAGGTTCCCAGGTATTCTGTTCATGGGGGCACCCTTTCCATTTGACCAGGAAGTAAGGTTTTTGGTATTGTAGTTTGTGTCCCAGGATGGCTTCAACCTTGTGTTCTGTGAAGCTTCCTATTTTGATGAGTGGGGGAGCTGTTCTCACTATCTGGTGAAGGAGAGAAGGTCCTTTCTTTTTCAATAACAGGGAGAGGTGAAATAAGTTGTGAATCTTCCATCCGGGACTAGTTCTATTTGGTAGGCTACAGTACCAATGCGTTGTAAGAACTTGTAAGGACCTGTTTGTTGGGGACTCAAGCTAGCGCACAGGGCAGTGGTTCTGATTTTCTTTGCGCTGAGGTACACAAGGTCTCCTACTTCAATTGGGGGGCTTTGTTTCTTGTTGGCAAAGTCCTTGTATACTTGTACTGCTCTTTTCAGGGTCTGGCCACATTCTTCTTGGCACGCGTGAATGTTGCTGACCCAATCACATCCATCTGGGTTGCCAGCTTCCTCTGTGGGAGGGGTGTCTCATGAGGGGTTGAATCTGTAGTTGGCTTTGAAGAGGGGCATACCAGCAGAGCTATGGTCTTGGTTGTTGTACGCAAACTGAGCCATGGGCAGGTGTGTTACCAGTTGTTCTGTTCCAAGTTTACGTAGCATTGTAAATACTGTTTGAGGACCTGGTTTACTCTCTTGGTCTTCCTGTTGCTCTGAGGATGATATGCAGTAGACAACAATCTTTTTATTCTCAAGTCCTTTAGAATTTCCCCCCAAAACTTGGAGGTGAATTGGGGGCCTCTGTCTGAGACCACTTCTTGTGGGAGCCCGTGGTTCATGAATACTTGGTTCCTGAATAGGGTGACTGTTTCCTTTGCAGTTACTTTTGTTGTTATTGGTATGAAGTAAGCCATTTTGGTGAAGCAGTTGATAATTACAAAGATGGAGTTGAATCCCTTTGAATTAGGCAGTTCCACAATGTAGTCCATGAATACTGACTTCCAAGGGCTTTCTGCAATCTTGAGGGGTTTTAGTAATCCTTCTGGCTTTCCTCGCTTAGGTTTGGTACGTCCACATGTCTCGCAACCGCTGAGGTATTCTTCAATCTCTGGCTTCATCCTGGGCCACATGTAGGTTCTCTGGATTCCTTTGAGATTCTTTGTACGCCCAGGGTGTCCTGACACAGGGGAGTTGTGGTATTCCTTTGATATCTCTAAGCAAAGTGTACCTTCTGATACATAGGTGCGTACATGTAGCTGCAGGGTGTTTCCATATAAGGAGTGACCTGTTTGTTAGTATCAATTGTTGAATCTTTCCTTAAGTCTTTTATGATGGAGATGCAGTGCTGGTTTACAGTCTGATCTAGTTAGATTTCTTCCCTTCTACTGGCTAGTCCCAGGAATAGGAGCATTGGCTCAATCATGTTTGGAGACAGCAAGGATTTAGTGTTGAATTCCCCAATCTCTTTGGCGCTAGGAAAAAGGTCTGCTCTTTGGCTTAGGGCATCATGTACAATGGTGATCTTGCCAGGTTTGTAGTTTATTGATAAGTTGTAATCTTCTAGGAATAGGGCTCATCTAGCTTGGCGCTGATTTAGTTGTCACGGTTTGAAGAAGTATGTCAGGTTCTTGTGATTGGTCATGATTCTCACTGGTTGGTTGGCGTCACACAAGTATCTTCTCCAATGTTTCAAGGACTGGATGATAGCAAGCATCTATTTATGATAGATGTAGTAGTTTAACTCAGGCAGAGTGAACTCCCTTGAGTAGTAAGCTATAGGGTGCAGCTTACTATCATGCCCCTCCTGAAGTAACAACCCCAATGCAAAGTTGGAGGTGTCTGTCTCCACAATGAAGGGTTTATTGTAAACTGGCATTGTCAAGACAGGGGCAGAAACAAAGGCGTTCTTTAGCAGCTAAAAGGCAGATCTGGTGTGTCATTGTTGCAACTGAACCAATGAGGATTCAGTATTTGTAATTGGGGAAGACAACAGTCTAATAGAAAGGACAAGAATGAATAGAATAAGGTATTGTTTATTGTAGAATATTGTGATTAATATACCACATGGGGAAATCCACAAGGCCACAAGGTGGGTGGCATAGTGGGAAGCTCCATGTAAGGTTCAAAGCCAAGGAATAACTTGTGCGGGGATCAGCAGGTCAAATTGGTAGCGCTCCTAATTAGGATGAAGTGCCCACCATTTGATATTGCCACCAGATTGGTTCATGTTGTTAGATACGTCAAGGGGCAACTCATTGAGCGCCCCCTGTGTATTGTAAGATATGTTGGCAGGCAAGTCTGGAAACTTGGTTGCAACACACCCCCTTGCCCCCTGCTTGTTGTCAGACACCAAGACCAGAGTCTGCGGAAGGTCTGGGAAGGTCCGCACAAACAGCCTTTGTGTGGGGATGGCGTGGCAGGGGAGCAAGCAAATGTGGTGAAGCTTCTTGGTATTCCCTTGGGCATCTTTGAGTTGGTAGGTATGATTGTCATAGACAGCGGCTATCTTGAAGGGCCCTAGGTGGTTGGGCTATAACTTGGCAGAATTGGGGTTGAGGGTGTAGACGGGATCATCTACGGCATACCTGGCTTTGAGGTGCTTTTTCCCTCCTTCAATTTGCCTGTGTTCAATTTCTCAGGCTTTGGCACGCCATTGGTCTAGGGATGGGATTGTCACTAGGGGAGGCTTTTCAGGAACTCTGGACCGTAACTTTCTCTGTTCAACTCCTGTCAGACTGTCAGGCATCCCAAAGGTCAGGGCACTGGGGCTGAACCCCATGCCCTTGTTGTTTCTTGCTTGTAGGATAAGTAGAGAGGTAGGCAGGTGCTTAGTCCATGCGGTGTTGGAGTGCTCTTGTGAGAGCTTGGTAATCAGTTGAACCAGTGAGCCATTTAACTGTTTTACATGCCCATTGACTTGTGGATGATAGGGGGTTGTAACTATATGTTGGAGTGCGTTCTTGGCGCAGTATATCTTCATGACATGTCCAACAAGTTCAGGGTTGCCATCTGTGATGAGACGTTTGGGTTGCCAAAAGTGGGCCATAATTTTTTGCCAATGAAGCAGGTGATAGTGGTGGCAGTGTGATTAGTTGTTGCCCAGGCCACTGACCAGCAAGTGAAGTAGTTGATGGCAGTGATAATGTACTTCTTCCCCAGTCTGTCTTTGGGGAGTGGTCCCACAATGTCAAGAGCCCACTGCTTGAAGGGTTCCATGGCCTTAATGGGAAGGACAGACTTGGGGGGTGCAGGTTTGGACTTATTCTTTTTGCACAAAACACATGTTTCAAGGAGATCCAAGATGTCTTGATGCATGTGCGGCCACAAAACCTTCTGTTTCCTGATCTTGAAGAGGTTACGCCCTCTGATGTGACCCAGGGCTAGGTGGTAGTGCAATATTGTGTCACCTTGTTGCGTGGTGGGAATGTAAGGCGTATTCTCACCTTTCTCTGCCCAACAGCAGACACTACCAGCATTGGTGGTGAACTGACTTTTGTCGCCCTTCAATTTGGAGATGGTTACCGAGTTAAGGCCATTGTAGCAAGTTGCCTCAGGACAGAGGTAAAGCATTAGACAATCTTGGTCCAAACCATTGTCCCCAGTGATGGAAACTACACAGAGTTGTGAGAGGGCGTCAGCTGTGACAAGTTTCTTCCCAGGCTTTTACTTGATGCACAACTGGTAAGGTGATAGACGCTCAACCCAACCTGCTTGGCAGTGTGTCAAGTGGGACTGTGTGTTGAAGTACTGGAGTGACTTGTGGTCTGTCAGAACGTGGGGTGGGAAGGTAGCACCTTCCAGGTAACAGTGCCACTTCTCAACGCAGTGCACAATTGCTGCCAATTATTTATCATGAATGGGGTAGTGTTGTTCCAAGTTGGTAAGTTTCCTGGATTTTTATGCCACAGGGAGGAATACGTCATTGTCAGTTTCTACCCTTAGCACGCCCCCTATGGCCCTGTCAGAGGCATTGGTCTCAAGTTTGTACTGACAGTTTTGATTTGGAAACTGGAGTACTGTTGCTGTTGTGAGTCTTTGCTTCAAAATCCTGAAGGCTTGATCTCTGACGGGGGTCCAATGGAAGCGCTGTTTGGTGTTGAGGAGCTCAATGAGAGGTGTGATTTGCTCCCTGCAATTGGGAATGAACTTGCACACAGGCAACCATGCCTAAGAATGTCTGCACCTGGCCCACATCAGTGGGGGGCAACATGCTGGTGATTTCCTTGATTTGGGAAGGGTTGGGCTTTATCCCTTGGGCAGAGATAGTGTGCCTAAGGAATAACAGCTCTGACTTGAGGAACGCACATTTGGGGGTTTAGCTTTTAGCTGGTTTTTCAAAGGGTGTCAAGGACAGCACAGAGGTGTTGGAGGTGTGTGATTTAATTTTGACTGAAGACAATAATGTCATAAGGGTACACAACCACACATTTTCTAATCAGTTCCTCAAATGCTTTGTTCATCAACATGGCAAAGGTGGAAGGAGTGTTGTTCATTCTGAAGTTCATGACCTGACAGTCAAACAACCCATAGCGTGTGCATAAGGCAGTTTTTGCCTCATCTCCTGGTGCAATGTGGACTTGGTTGTATCCTGCAGTGAGATCAATCTTGCTAAAGACCTTTTCACCTGCAAGTGTATTAAACAGGACGTCAATCAACAACAGAGTATTTATTCTTAACAGTCACCTCATTTAGGGCGCGGTAGTCTGTGACCAGGCAAAGGGACCCGTCCTTCTTGGCTACAAAGAAGACAGCCACCCCATATGGAGAGAGCAAGGGGCAAATGAAGCCCTTATTAGCGCGTCCACAAGGTGCTGGCGGAGGGTCTCATCTTCTTTTGGTGTAAGACAATGTAATGGTTGTGCTTTAGGTAACAATCTTTGGAGTTGTCCAGTATGCTGGATCTCTTGGGGAGGAGGTAGTTGCTCAAGTGTCTCACTGAACACGTCCTTGTACTCCTTGAGGAGTGCAGCAAGCGCTGGTGGGAGCAAGATGGCCAAGGGAAGGACCACAGATGGTTCAGTGCGGATAAATTTGACTGAACATTGGTTAAAGTCTAGTTTCCCCCTTTGAAGTTGTACAAGCCTGTCTCTGTTATCCCAACAAACACAGTATTGTGGAGTAATTTGCTTATTTCCACAGGGTAGATATGAAATTCTACCCCATTTCTATTAAGGGAATAACATATGTATCCCAGTCAATGTAGGGACAGTTGTGCTGAAGCCAGTTGAGGCCAGCAATTACATTGTGGCTGAGCCCTGCCATGATTGGCCCAGAGAGCTTAATCCAGATGTTCCCCATCCTCACAGAGACAGGGTACCATCTCATAGTTAATTAAAACTCTATGGGAGTCAGCTACTTGTACTGCCTTGAAACTGCTAGGCACTTGGTCCAGTGTTGAGAGTTGGCAAACGCCTGGTCCACCATAGTGTGGTTGGCCCCAGTATCTACCAGTAATTTGTGGGTGTTCCTAAGGAAACAGAAGGGATAGGATAAGTGGGCTACTTTATTTGAGAAGTGGCTTGCTTGTAGTACAGGGTTGTCACTGTGGACTTGGAAGACGTTCAGGGTTTTAACTTTTTGGATGTTGTAGTTGCAAGGGTTCTTTGCAATCAAGGATTGAGAGGATGGGTCAGGTGGGGTTGTAGGGCCTCTTGTTGCTACAACCCCCAGGCTTTTCCCTGATCCTCAATCTGCGCTAGCTGGAGCTCCCCCTTGTGGGGGCGTTTAATCCTATTATCCTGCTGACGGGGCTGGCAGCAGCCAACTTTACTGTGGCCACTGCCAGGCGTTGCACAAGGTTGGGGTGAAGCATCACTGGTACAGCAGAAGTCCATTAAAGCCTGGTTGTTAGCCTCCACAATGGCCTTGTAGCAGTCACCAATGGAGGTGCAGCAACCTACGGGGACCCACTTACAGATATGGGGTTTCAACCCATTGATGATGAGGGTGAGTAGTATTTCATTTCTGTCAGCCACAGCTTCAGGGGCGGCAGTAAGAGCTTTTTGCCAGGCAACATGGTACTCAGGAACAAACCCAGTCTGTTTAATAGCTAGAAGAGGAGTTCCCACTATAATGGGGGAGAAGGTTTCACTGTAGCAGGACTTTACAGTGTCTCAGAATGCCGCCCAGGTAACGTCAAGTTCCTGACTGGCCCAGTTGATGAACCACACAGTGGCAGGCTCCATGAGGCAGCCAGACGCAGTGGCAACCCACATGGCCTCAGGAACCTGGCAGATACAGAGACAGGTTTTGGTAGATTGTAGCCAACTGACAATGTTGGCCCCTTTGACGCCACCTGCAAAGGATTCTAACTGAAGGTTGAGCATGCGTTGTGACAGGTCTGTCTGGGGAGGGGTGACACTGGCTCACACTGCCCAAGGTAGAGCCAATTATACACACTTGTGAGGGCTAGTTGGTCTTGATAGATGACATACCTGTTGGGAATGTCCCCCTTGGGGATTGGCAGGAAGCTTTCTTGTTGGGGAGTAGTCATACAGTCCGTACTCTGTCCTTTCTTAGAGGGAATTTTGTTTTAGGTAGGTTGTCAACCTACTGCTGCTACCACTGTTGCAACTGAACCAATGAGGATTCAGTATTTGGAATTGGGGAAGACAACAGTCCAATAGAAAGGACAGAATAATAAGAATAAGGTATTATTTATTGTAGAATATTGTGATTAATATACCATATGGGGAAAGCCACAAGGGGGGTGGTATAGTGGGAAGTTCCATGTAAGATTCAAAGCCAAGGAATAACTTGTGCAGGGATCAGCAGGTCAAATAGGTAGCACTCCTAATTAGGATGAAGTACCCTCCATTTGATATTACCATCAGAGTGGTTCATATTGTTAGATACATCAAGGGGTGACTCATTGAGTGCCCCCTGTGCATTATAAGATACGTTGGCAGACAAGTCTGAAAATTTGGTTGCAACATCATCCCACACAAAGGGGTGTTTCTCAGAGGTAAGGCGGGTCAAGGGCAAGCAATTGAAGAAAAATTTTGGACAAATTCCCGGCAGAAGTTTGACAAGCCCAAGAAACTTCTGACCTCCTTGCGGTTCTTAGGTTCAGGCCATGACATCACGGCCTCTATTTTGTTGGGAGTCATGGCAAATCCTCCTTTCAGTATATTGTACCCCAAGAACTCTACTTTTTCTTGGAAAAAATCACATTTCTGGAGTTTAACAAAGAGTCTGTGTTTCTTGAAGCGTTGTAGGACAATTTGTAGGTGTTTGACATGTTCTTAAGGGGTGTGGCTGTATATGAGGATGTCATCTAAGTAAGCTACACAACACTGATCCTTGAGTCCTCCCAAGACCACATCCACCATATTTTAAAAGGTGCTGGCCGCATTGCATAACCCAAACGGCATAACCAAGTATTCATAGAGACCTTTTCTAGTCTTGAAAGCAGTCTTCCATTTGTTGCCAGGCCTGATCTGGATCTGGTTAAAGGCATCCCTCAAATCAACATTTGAGAAGACATTAGCTCCTAAAAGCTGATCTGGTAGTCTTTGCCATTGGTTACAGAGTATCTGTTTTTATAGTGATGCTGTTTAGGTCCTGGTAGTTGACGCAAGGACGTAGGTTGCCGCCCTTCTTTTTAACAAACAGTAAAGGGGATGAACAAGGGGTTTTGGAGACACATATATATCCCTTCTTCAATATCTTGTCTAAGTACTCTCTTAAGGCAGCTTGTTTCTTCATAATCTAACTGTAGAAAGGTCCATGCTTAGGTTGGGTTTCTGGAAGGAGGTCAATGGCGTGGTCAAACAGACTGTGTTTAGGTAAGGTGGTGGCTTCTTCTTCTGAGAAGACGGACTTCTAAGGCTTCAAACATTTGGGATCTCAGCTTTACAATGTTACATAGCAATATTGTTTAGCTCAGGAGTCTGCTGAGGGTTCAAGCAGGAAACCTCTAAGGTTTGGCTTTCATGAGTGACAGTTACCTGATGGTTCTTATAGTCTAAGTTCAATTAATGGTCAACCCACCATTCAAAACCTATCACTACAGGTTTGAGGAGCTTCTCTATGACGTAGAATCTGGTGGGCAGGAGTCTCCCATTTAACTTCATGGAGACAGACTCTTTGAATTTGTGGTGAAGGTCTGCTGTCTTGTTACCCAAGGTTATCAGTCAGGAGTTTCCCTGGATTGATACACCCAGTTTCTCAGATAGGCTATGTTCCAAATAGTTGAGGGTTTCCCCACTGTCTAGGAGGGCTACAGTGCTCACCTCATGGTAACACAAAGTAGTGACAATGATAGGATGGGACTGGGAAGCGTTGTTTATTGCTAAAATGGTGGATCATTGGGTTTCATTGAAGTAGCTAGTAAAGTTCTTGGATAAGTGGCCACTCTGGTGGCAATAGAAGTATAGCCCACTTCTGAAGTAGTGCTGGTACTCTTCTGGGCAACCTCCAGAATTAACTCATTCTGCAAGTTGACTTACTGAATGTTGACATTATTTTGGTATTTATCCGCCGGAATTGGGCATTTCCAAAACTAAGCTAATTTTTCATAGTGAATTATTAAGTCAGAATTGCAAAATCAAAAAGGAACAGACATAATGTTGACACCATTTAAACAAAAACTTAATTTTAAGCTAAAAAAAACTAATATAATTTACTATGAAAATGTAAGTTTCTTTGTACTTTTACATTAAGGTCAACTACAGTAAGTGATATCTGGATGTTGACCCCAAATAAGAATCCATAAATTTCTTAATAAAATACACAATATTCTAAAAATAACTACTTTTTATATTTTATGCTACTGTTTTTATTAAATATATATTAAGATAAGCATTGAAAAAAGACATATGCCAATTTTCAGAGCATTTTTTGTATTATTTAGATATTTAATGTTATTTTAAACTCACTGGATAAACTATAGCTTATTTCCGGAAGTCCACTTAAGCCAACACACATTTGTTAAAACTAGAATTTATATATGTAATTATAATGTCAACTTTGTGTCAAATCAACGTGTTGCCTAAATTGCAACAAAGGGGTTTGGCTAAGAAAACAAAGTGACATAATTTAAGCAAGATTTAATAGGAGAGTTGCTATAAAAGAACGCTGACTGCCTGAATGTTGACACCTTCACTTATTTATTAGTAAAACACTGCTGATTAACAAAAAGAACACATACAATGGTATGGTAATTCAGATCAAAGTACCCAGGGCTGTACTTTAGACTTCCCTCTACAATACCTATTATTTAGTTTTCATAAGTTACATATGCAAATCTTTAATTTTATAAATTTAAAAATAATCAATTTTGGCCTTAAAAAACCAACTCCAGAAAATATTAACCAAGCTTTATAAGTGATTTACATAGTGTCTTTCCACTTTAATACTGACTGTCAGTATGTCAACGTTAAAATTAAAGTGTTTTTTTGTGCTGACAAACTAAATTAAATATTTTTGACTACTGTGACTACCAGAATGTCAACTTTTTATTTAAACATGGTTTTTTTTCTATTCTTTAATAATAAACTAGCTCTAAAATTACTTTCTATACTTTTATAAACTATTTACTTAATAATAAAATTTAAAACAAGTGATTATTATTTAATTTTATTCATGTCTCACATGATTATTCTTACTTTATAAACTCTACTCTAATTATTGTAGGACAAATCTTCCAAGAAGCCACAAAATAACCACAAGTCAACCAAGAAAGTACCCAAAGCCTCTGGAAGGGCCCAAAGTCCCTACCCCAACAAAAAACCAGCCAAAGAGCCCTCAACAAAACAGAAGACAAAGGAGAAGACCCCAGACCCTGAAAGCAAAGAGCCCTCCCCTGACCTCTCCTCTTTTCCAAGCTGGTAACAATCAGAAGGAGATGAGATTCCACTAAACAAGCAAGGAAGAAAGTAGATACCCATGAGTCCAGAACCCCAGCCAAGCCCAGATGAATCAAGCTCAAAGGAATCAAGTCCCAAGGAATCAATCTCATCCAAGTCCAGAAAGCGCAAGAATCCAACTCCAGATATTTCCCCTTCACCAGCCAACAAATCTGCACCTCCATCCTCATCATCAAGTATCAATAAAGAAGATCCTGATGATTAACTGTCTGGTTATCATCAAGCACCAATTGGCCTATGAAATCCCCTAAAGGTTCACAATCTATGTAACGTCAAAGGAGAGTTTAAGCTCCCAAAGAAGTTCCCTCAGTTTTCCCCTCTAATGTCTGTCAAAGGAGGTGCAAGTTTAGTCTGTGATGGCTATGTTTTCAATTGCAACAATCAGAAGAGAGCAGGAAGAAGCAAGTATTATGTATGTGAAGATAGAAGCTGTGCTGCCAGAATTAATACAGAAGGATGGGTTAAAGTCACTAGTGAAAAAGGAGAGCACACATGCAATGCTCCAATAAACCTTATTGAAAAGCTTCTAAAGTGGTACCTCTACCAAATGGTCCCAGTCTCCAAAGATGTCAAGGCTTCTGATCTGGCAGTTAAGGCCACCACACACCTAAGTAATGAGAACCTGAAGCTCATCCCTGACTGGGACCAGTTAGTGAAGTACATATGTGACAAACGCCGTGACCTAGTCCCCCATAAGAAATCAGCCATGGTTCAAGGAGAGTTAGTCTTGACAGAGGAGTTAAAGATATTCAATGGTGATGAGGTATTCCTTTTACATGATGATGGTCCTACAGCAGAGGCAAGAATTATATACTATGCTACACTACAGAACCTGGAGCAGTTGAGGAATTCAGAGACCTGGTTATGTGATGGTACCTTTGCAGTATGCCCCTGCCTTTTTACCAACTATGGGTTGTACATTCCCTCATTGAAGGCAAGGTGCTCCCATTTGCCTACTTTCTGCTTCCTGGGGCAACAGAAGAGATCTACACAAGGGCCTTTAAAATCCTTCAGGAGGGCATCAAAGCCCTACCCAGTAATAGAAAGAGTCCCCCTGGCCATAACACTAGAGCCAATCCAGATGATGATGAAAAGGATGAAGCCACCCTTGCTGCAGAAAAAGAAGCTCAAGATAAAGCACTTGGCCCCTCAACTATAATCATGGACTACAAAACTGCCCAGTATAACGCTTTTGTAAATACCTTTGATGGAGAGGTACAGGGGTGTTTTTTCCATTATTGACAGGCTGTTAACAGGCAACTAAAGGGTCTACCTGAGCTCAGCAAGCTCCACTGTCTAGATACATCAGGAAAGTGCAAGTTCTTAATTCAGCAGTTTGTAGCACTAGCCTTTGAGCTCCTATGCCAGGATCCATATGCCAAGAAACCTGATGGTGCCTTCTACCCTTTCATTGAATATTATGAACCACAGTGTATTGGATGTAAGGTCACTAAGCGCCAGAGCAATCCCAGAGCCAAAGCCAACTGGAACTGCTACCAGGCAGTTCTTAAGGATGAGATGAAAACTACTTCATCTTTGGAGGGCTGGCATAAGCATATCAAGTCATCCTTTGGAATCAAGCCCAGATACAACACCTTTTATAAGCACCTCAAAGTCCAACAGGGGAAGACTGCTGCATCCATCAGAGATATTAAGAACTGCCCATCTAAGAAGAAGAGAACCACCAAAGAGAAACAGTATCAAGAGAAGATCAAGGACGTTGTCAAGGCCAAATATAAGCTTTCAGAGATTGGAGAATACATAAAGAAGATTGTCACAGTTCTTAATGGCAACCAGGTTATTACAGTCTAGCTTTTCATTAAATTTATTGAGTATTGCCTAATTTTTTATATAGTTCTTATATATTAAGTATAATATTTTTAAATAAATAGTTATTCTAAATAAATCATTAATAATTTATTATACTTCTTTAATAAAATTATTGGTTTTTTATTGATAGTTTGATGCTTTAGACTGTATTACATGGCCTATATTGGTATTTTACTAGTAAATTATAGGTTTTTTTAGTTTTCAATATAGAAAAAACTTTATATTACTGTTTCTGATTGCTATATTTTGCTTTAATACGTGAAATTTTATGTAGTACCTTTTTGTATATTGGATTTTTTTGTTTTTATAAGTGGGAAAAATTTATTATAGTAAAGATAGCTAATTTCATAGTAAAATAAAATAAAAGTGTATTTTTATGAATTTTTTAATATTCATGTATAATTTTTTATGGACTTTTTGAAATCTATGTTGTCACATAGCCCTAAAAAGTATCTTGAAGCTTAATTTTTATTAAGTAAAATGTTCAGGAAACAGGTTTCTGCTTATTAAAAAAGTGTCAACATTTAGTAGTCTGCATGAGTCAAAACTTAATTCTGAATTTTCAATGCTGTTGACATTAAAGTATTTTTAATTCTGATTATTGACATATAGTAAGTCAACTTGTGGAATGAGTTAATTCTGGCAGTTGCCCTCTTCTGGGGTCGTGTTCAAATGGGGCCTACTTGCACCAGGGGGTTGGTTATTCTGGGGATGACCAGCGTGGTATCCTTGTGGTTGGCTGAAGTCCATGCCTCTGGCAATAGCCAGGAGCTCGTCTTTGGGGAGGTCAAATTGGTGGTGAATCATTAGACTGGCATGGTGTAGGTTCAGATTGTTTCTGAAATGCAACCCTGATATTTTGTCAGGAATCTCAGCAGCCTCTACCAGGCGTAGGAATTGTTGTATGTAGGTCTCTGGATTGTCTCTACTTGGTTCAGGCAGATGAGCCCCATGTAGGCTTGGATCTTGGCCCCAGCAGGGGTGGTTGTAGAGTTCATTCTCTCCTGATTATGGTCGTAGGAGAGTATGAGATCCAGGTCTTCCTCTAGGCTTTTCAAGAAGGTTTCTCTGGCGTCATCCTTTAGTTGGGCAGCCACCATCATAGCCTTCTGAGTGTTGTCTTGAAGCTCTTGGGGTGGGCATGGAACAGAGCGTTTATCATGCTCATTCTTTTTCTGGAACTAGGCGAGTCCATTTTTGGCAGGTCCAGAAAGTTTTAGGGGAAGCAGTATTTTGGGTTGAGGTGGAGATTGTCACAGTCTGGACCTGGGATGGCTTGGCAACAATTCCTTCTTGGCTTTTATGTGTTTCTTGTTTTTAGTCATATACTGTCTTAGGTAGTAAGCTGAGGTCCAAATAGAAGCATACAAGAATGTTCTTATAATCAAAGAAGAATAGGACCCAGGGTTACTAATTTTGTTATGGTTGACATACTGTCATGACCCATACCAGAGTCTGGCTGGACTCCCACAGGGGAGGCGGGCTGGGCCCAGAAGGCCATGTACACAATAAGCGCATTTTGACCAGTTAGTTGACTGCAGTAGCTAGGAAGCGCCAACTCCCACTATGTGGCACAACCTGGTTGACCAGCCCCAATACTGTGATATATACAAACCCCAACTTACTGAAATCCTGAGCAGGAGTCGCGTTGGGTGGAGGAGGTGTAGTAGGAATCTCCTTTATGCTGGGCAGTACAGTCACTCCTGGGTGGGCAGAAGAGAGATCCAGGTGGTGGGGATGATAGAAATCCAATCCAAGAACTCTAGACGGTTTGACCAAAGTGATGAGAGCTGAACCAGGTGGGAATGGATAGGAATGTTTATAGTGTGTAGTAGATTCACAAATAGATGCAAAGAGAATAATTATATTAGAGCAAAAATAGATAATCCCCCAAGAAAATAATGGGCCTGGGCATGTAAGTTGTTTATTTTAAGATGTCAACAGTGAGGAGGGCTTTTCCTCCTCACTACTTATACTTGCTGCTGAAGATGCAGCCTTTTGTGCCACCAGGGATCTGGTAGCAACATTTTCAGTCAAACCGGCAATTTTGCCCAGGAATTGCATACTAGGGCTTAGGGATGGATTATTATTGATCAGTATAAAATGAACCTTGCTTGAGCTGCACCATGTCAGGGTGCCACAGCTATTTATAGAACCTGCAAGAAATTGAGCGCCCAATTGCACAATCAAACAATCACACTCCCAATGTATCATTTCCCAATGATTAAGAGGGCCAAATTTGTTAAGGAATTGAAGCCAGGGATTTGAGGCTCATGTGCCTCTCAAATCCTGGGCCTTTTTTTAATTTAAAGGAGGTTTTCTTGCTCTGGGAGACAATTGGTAACAATTTCCAGGCTGTGGGTTGTTTGGCCTCTAAGAAGGCCAGCTGGTTGTCCAGGGCATTCTGGGCCCTGACAAGGGCTTTATCTTGTTTGCATTTTACTAGTGCTTGAACAAGGTAAGTGTTGTTTTTGTTTACCTTTAGGATGATGGAAGGGCCCACTTTCTCTGGCTATAATTTAATCTTGTTGGTATTCATGACCCAGACTTTATAACCAACCTCACGTCTGTCTTAGATGGGGAAAAAGGTCTTTTGTAGACTTTTTACTTCTCTTTGTGATTGATTGCTTTTGCCTGTATGACCTGGGGATCTGAGCAGGGTGGAACTTTTCTGGGCATTTCCAACTTAAGTCTTGATAGCGTTTGAATGATATTGGGTTGTGTGCCATAAACTAACTCAAAGGGGCTTTTCTGGTGAATCTGTTCACACAGGTCTGGCATACAAGTAGTGCAGTTGGTAGCTGCTTATACCAGTCTTCAGGTCTCTTGGCGGTGAGCTTGGCCAAGGATTGCACAAGGCTGCCATTTAGCTGCTCCACTTGTCCATTGGCCTGAGGATGGTAAGGTGTTGTCACTGTGTGCTGGACCCCATTCTTGGTGAGGTATACATTGGTGTCTTCCGAGGTAGTTCTTTTCCTCTGTTAGTTATCAGGAGTTCTGGCTTTCTGAACTTGCTGATGATTTTCCCCTATGAATTGCCGTACATTGTTGCCAGTATGTGTCTTTACTGCTTGAGCTACTGGCCATTGTGTGGCAAAGTCTATTGCAGTGATGATGTACTTCTTCTTCTTGTTATGCTTTCCTGGCATGGGGCTAACAATGTCTAGGGCCCACACCTTGAAGGGTATTTGCGTTCAAATGGGTAGTACTGATTTAAGTGGTGTTTTGCTTCTTGCAAATTTCTCACATACTTTGCCTTGTTCTAAGACTTCCTGAGCGTCTCAGTATAGGGTTGGCCACCATGCTTTGTGTTTAAGTAATTTGTAGAGGTTGTGACTTTTTGTGTGCCCTAGGTCTCTATGGTAACGTAGGATGGTGTCAACTTGCTGATGTGTGGGAACATAAGGAATGGTGGTTCTGTTGGGCATTTTTTGATGTAAGGTTCAATATATGTCTGCAAATAAGTGCTTGTTCTTAATGACAGTTTCCTGTGTTATGTCTGTAGTGCCAGGGGGAAACCTTTGTACTTTATCTAAAGTATCAAGAGGGACTGTTATGGATCAAGCCCATTCTATCCCCTTGTGGCTCTAACATATAAGCACAAGAGTGCATCTGTCATGGCTATTTCAGGTCCAGTTTTGTACTGAATGATCATATTGATTTTTCTAGGAGTTTCATCAAACATGCTTGTTGGCAGGAAAGTTTTGCCTGCGTTTTAAAGTATATGAGGGATTTTTGGTTGGTTAATGCACTGAATTATTCCTGTTGTTCCAAATAGCAGCGCCATTTGAAAAAGCAGTGCATGATTGCAATAACTCCTTGTCATGTATGGGATATTGACACTTGCTGTCTTTCAGTTTACACAACTCATAGGCTACAGGAAGAAAGTCACCATCATTTTCTTGATTTGTAGTACTCCTCCAATGGATGAGTCAGAGTTGTCTGGCTCCATTTGATATTCCCATCACGTTTTGGGTATTGTAGTATGGGCGTGGTTGTGAGCTTCTCCTTAAGACGTCTGAAGCAAAGGTCATGTTGGGGTTCATACAAACTTAGATTTTGGCGCCATTTATGGCAGAAAGAGGTGCATTCAGGATGCCACAGTTGGGGATGAATTGTCTTACATAGGCAACCATTCCTAAGAATGTGCAGAGTTTGGACCTGTCCTTTGGAGGTGGCATTTTTCAGATGGCCTGGATTTTCTGGCTTTCAGGCTTGATGCCATCCTTTTAAACTATGTGTCCCAGGAAGGGCAACTGTGTGTGGAAGAATTGGCATTTGGAGGGCTTGAATAGCAGTTTATGTTTTGCCAGAGTAGCAAAGACTGCCTCCAAGTCCTTATGGTGTTATTCTACCAAAGGGCTGTAGACAATAATGGTGTCCAGGTACACTAGGGTGTGCTTACTAATGTGGGGGGCAAAAACTTTGTTCATAAAAGTCACAAAGGTTAATGGTGTGTTTGTCATCCCAAAATTGAGCACCACACACTTGTATGAGCCATTTTTAGTGCAGAAGGCCATTTTGGGTATATCTTCCTCCTTGATACAGATTTGGTTGCAGCCTGTGGTTAGGTCAATCTTGGAGAAGACTTT
Organism: Entomophthora muscae; assembly: GCA_014839935.2. NCBI lineage: Eukaryota > Fungi > Entomophthoromycota > Entomophthoromycetes > Entomophthorales > Entomophthoraceae > Entomophthora > Entomophthora muscae. The sequence goes on from QTSX02000110.1 coordinate 49,411, forward strand.
GGTGTTGCCCAGGGCATCAAAAAGGTTGTCAATAAGTGAAAGTGGGTAACAATTCTTGATAGTGACTTTGTTTAGGGCTTGGTAATCTGTGACTAGGTGCAGAGTACCATCTTTCTTTGCCACAAAGAATACATCAGCAACAAAAGGAGACTTTGAGGGGCAAATAAGACCTTATTTCAACTACTCTTTGAGGTTAGCGCATAGTGCATTGTCTTTGTTTGGGATGAGTTAGTAGATTGGTTATGCCTTGGGTACAGCTCCCTTGAGTTGGACGGAGTGCTGTATGTGTTTCTCTGGTGGCAAACCTGGTAGAGCTTCTTTGAAGATTTCTGGATGGCGGGCCACAATTTTGCAATCCTGAGGAGTAGTGGTATCCTGGTGGTCCTTGAAGTGTATGATATCATATTGGCAGGAGTCCCAGTCAATTGCCTTGAGGTTCTCCTTTTCATTCAAGGTTTCTGTAATGCGCACAAAGATGTTGTCACACAGGAGCTGATCCAATGAGTCAGGGTAAATCTGGTGATTGACACCTTCACGCTTGATGATCAATACTGAGGTTGCCCAGTCTACATGAGGGTTATTCCTTTGCAACCAGTTTAGTCCTGGCACAATGTCAAATTTGGGAAAATCAATACAGGACCCTGGATGGTGGAATTGTAAGGTCTTGCCCATAATGGTGCAAGGTTATAAACTAAAGCATGTAAAGCATTAGGGTTAAGATTCAGAAGGTATAAAAAGATAGGTACAGTCTGTAATATAATTTTACAGAATCCTGCTAAAACTTGTACTGGGTTACAAAATGAGTGATAGATTTTAAGAATACTAAACAAAGATGAAAAAGAAAAGTATTTAATAATGAACAATTATTAACTAAGGGAATGTTGATATTGGGATACTCTCCATCAGAAAACTGATACATGTAACTATTAAAAGATTCCTTAATGAAAAATAATGGATACAACAAGCCTAAGGCTTGTTGTTTTACAACTTCCATTTTTTAACTAGGAATAAAGAAAAGAAAAAAAACTTAGAACTAATCACTTAAAAATTGAAATTATTAAAATTAAAAGTCTGAAGTTTCAAAATTGATAAAAGATTGAAGAGAAGAAATCACTTAGAATTTCAGCTTAAAGCCTACTCTTCACAAGCTCTTTATTTATGCTAAATTTCCCATAAAGTTGAGAATGATGGCCTAGGGGAACACAGTCAAGAGAAGGGGCAACTGGAGGAAAAACAGGATGAAACCTGGAGGAGAAGATAAAAGAGAACCCAGTAAAGCTGGATTGACAACGTGAAACTGGAGATGAGAGGAGACGTCAGAAACCAGAGTTTTGAAAGTTAAGTAAAAGTAAAAATATCTAACTTTAAAAGTAGAAAATATTAAGCTGTTTAATTATCTAGGATAAAAGAAGACAACAACAACGGCAATTTGAATGCAACTTGCTGTAAAAACAAGGTAACTTAATTTAAAATACTTAATTATTAACACTTAACTTAATTTCAATATTTTAAAAACAAAGAAAGATTAAATAAAGAAGAAAATAAAGAAATATAAAAACTAAAGAGCCTTCTCATTGGGCAGGGCATGACAGGAATGCAGGTTCTCTAGCATGATAGAGAAGGGGGCAGTTTTCTGTGTCACATCAATGTGATGTTCATCAGCTAAAACCATGTTCTTAATCTGCAAAGGATTAGTGAATAGCTCAAACTTATCCACAAAGATACTGTTGACAAGGGTTTGGTCTGCGCCTGAGTCCAGGAGTTCTAAGCCAGTGTAACTGCAAAAGCAGAAAGGATAGGACATCAGTTTATTGGGATGTCTGACAATGGTGTAAAGTACTGGGTCTTCTGAGGGTACTTGGATCATTGGGCAAAGATACACGTCCTTGGGTTGGTACTCGTTTTTTGGAAAGTCAGGAGTTGTGCAGGGAGAGCTTGGCTTGCTTAGTGCTCTCCCTGGGCTTTTCTCTTGTCATGGTTGTCTTGGGTGGCCTTGATGCAGAAGTGGGTACAATTTGACTTTCTGTTATTCCTGTTTCCGTGCCCATTTGAGCCTGCAGGGTTGTGGTTTGAGTTGTTGCTGTTGTTGTTCCCAGCAGGCAGGCAGTTGGAACGTCCAGTTGGGTGAAAGTCCTTGGGTTGCTCTCTTTTCCCAGGCTATGCTTTATGAAGAGCATTGGGCATTTGTTCTGCTTTATCTGCCTCACAATACAGGCTCTGCAAGTTGATCACCTGGTCCAGATTTACATGTCTCATTACATGTGACTTAAGTGTGTTGTAATACATGAGATGGGTATCTAGGGTGTCAGAGTCCATTGCTGAGGGGCACATAGTTGGGGTTCCTTGTATGCCCGGGTGAGCTCCTTTACCATGCCTGTTTGGGCAAGGTTCTTCACTTAGAGTATGACATGAGCGCAGTGTCCTTTAGCAAAAATCTTTCCAGGAAGTCCTGCTTGAAGGTGTCCCAATCCTTCTTGGTGTGATCCTCATGCTACTTGTTGCACCAGGTACCAGCGTTGTGAGTTAATAAAATGGAGATCTCTGCAATCCAGAACCGCTGCAGACATTTCATTTCCTCCGGCTTGCTCTGGGCAGATTGAATCCATGCTGTGGCGTTGTTGTCATTGGCGCCAGCAAAAGGCTTCAAGGCAGCGCTATGAAGTCTCTGGGCTATGTGGACTGACATAATGCTTTCATCTGATGCTCAGGGTGTAGTGGCAGGCTTTTGGAAGAACCCCTGTGTCAACAAGGCATTGAAGGCGGAGAGTGGGATTACCATGTTCTGGTAAAGGACAAAACCATCAGGTATCTTGGCACCAGGTGTGTATGGACCCAGTCCAGTGGGAGGCCAGACATGATTCAATTGAGGATTTTTTGACTGTGGCAAGTACGGCAACAGGAAGAATTTTGGGGTTAAAGTAGGATGGAAAACCTACTTCTGCTACCAATGTTGTAACTGTTCTGTTTTAGCAGAGTTAAAAGGGGGAAACATTTGGAAACTAAATAATATTCTTTATTATAGATAAGTTTTATATACTCATTGTGAATCTTGGATAACAGGAACATGATTGTGTTGATCACACGGTTAGATGGTGAAGGGAGTGGCCTGATCCTGGTAATGAGTCAAGTGCCAAATTAAGGTATCCTTGATGAGGGATCATTCATTTGTTCATGTTGTTGGATTTAGAAATTCAAGTCAACTTCCTAGTTTGGCTTTGTGTTGCAACCAAATTTCCTAACTTGCCTGCCAATGTATCTTAAAATACACAGGGGGCGCTCAATGAGTTGCCCCTTTACACATCTAACAACATGAATCAATATGATGGTAATATTGAACTGCAGGCACTTTCTCCAAAATAGGAGCGCTACCAATTTGATCTTCTGATCCCTGCACAAGTTATTCCTCAGCTTCTAACCCTACATAGAACACACCACTATGTCACCCAATTGTGGTCTTGTGGCTTTTCCCATATAGTATATTAACCACAATATTTTACAATAAAAGATACCTTATTCTATTCATTCTTGTCCTTTCTATTGGACTGTTGTCTTCCCCAATCAAATACTGAACTATAATTGGTTCAGTTGTAACAGTGGTAGCAGCAGTAGGTTCACAAGCTACCTAAAAGAAAAATTCCTCCCAAGAAAGGACAGAGTACGGGCTGTATGGCTACTCCCCATTAAGAGACTTAACTGCAAATCCCCAAGGGGACATCTTCAAAGGGTATGTCATCTACCAAGATAAACTAGTACTTACAAGTGTGTATGATTGACTTTTCCTTGGATAGTACAACACAAGCGTCACCCTGCCCCAGATGGATCATTCTCAGCGCATGCTCAACCTCCAGCTTGAATCCTTTGCAGGTGGTGTCAAAGGGGCTGACATTATCAGTTGGCTCCACTCTACCAAAACCCATCTCTGTATCTGTAAAGTACCTGAGCCCATGTGGGTTTCTACCGCTTCTGGGCGCCTCACAGGGCCTGCTGCTGTGTGTTTCACCAACTGGGCCAGCCAAGAAATAGATGACACTTGGGCATTGTTCAGGGATGCCGCAAAGTCTTGCTACAGTGAAACCTTTTCACCCATTGTGATGGGAACTCCCCTCCTGACCATTAAACAGACCAGGTTTGTCCCTAAATATCTTTCCACCTGGCAACAAGCTCTTGCCACCACCCCAGAAGCTGTGACCAACAGAAACACTATGCTTCTGACCCTAATAGTCAATGGGCTCAAACCCCATATCTGCAAGTGGGTTCCTGTGGGTTGCTGCACCTCCATTGGCAACTGCTACAAGGTTCTTTGTGGAGGTCAATAATCAGGCTTCAATGGGCTTCTGCAGGTCAAATGATCACTACTCCAACCTTGTCCCGCACCTGGAAGTTCCCACAACCAAGGGCAACAGCACCCATGTTGACATGGCCACTGTTGACTCAAAACTCTAAATCTCCTATGCTTTTTGCTAGTCACGCTAGCTTAATTCTTTTTTTAAGCATTCAGGGGTGTGAACCCAGAAAACACAACAAAATCATGGCCATCTAGACACAATTTAATAATAAGCTTAAAAAACTCAATTTAATCAGATTTTTCCTTTACGTTTACTAATAAAAATTAGTTTATTTTTTATTTGTTTTCACAACGTAAAAGTGTCAAAGTCAACACTTTTTAAGCATAGGTTATTTTCAATAGAAAAACTGAAACATCTACAGTAGAAAAAGTGTGCATTTAAAAATATTTTTTATTGAATTATTTTATTGAAAAAGACAGTGCACATACATTTAATTATTGGAATGTTCATGTTATAAATATATGTGGCACTTATTACGGCTTTAATATATTAAGTGGATTGGTGGCTAACAGCAATTCAATAAGTTAAGCGTGAGTTACTATGTAAGTTACTATATAACTTATTATTACAAATAATGTCAACACTTGTAAATGTCATTTATTTGCTTGTGATCATCCCCAGGGGGCAACTGTGGTAAGTTTGACCCCCTTAAAATTGACTCCCTGGTGATTGACTCCCTTAATATCAACTCCCTTGAACTTGACACTATAGTAAAGTGAGAATTCAGCTTTTGCCCTGATCAACAACTGGAAATCAACACTTTTTTAATTAACGGATCTTGATGTACTGAAAACTTTTAATATAAAAAAATAAGCTATACAGCTATGATATACTTAAGTGACCCCAGAGAGCTCAAAAATGCAATAAACAGTACCTTAATTAAAAGAAAGAAGGAGAAATAAGCAATTATTTCTCATTTTACTATGTAATTTACACTCTTTATTATAAAAATATTTTTTATTAACATAAAAATTAAAATTCCAATGAGACAAAAATAAAGATAAACACAACAATATACTTCATTCAAAATATAAAGAAATATTAATATTTATTTGATATAGTTCATATAAGCACAACTGTGAATATCATATGTTTTATTTGGAAATTAACAAAAATTAAGATATTTCACTTACTTCCAACTCTAAATATTCATCTCAAACTTACCATGTATACATAAAAAAATTACTGCTAACTAATTAAGTTAAAAAAACTTAAAATTAAAACTAAAAACCAAATGATCAAAGATAATAAGTAAAAATTAAAGTTAAAAGTAAAAAGTAAAAATCATATAACTGAGCAAGCAAGCAAGTTTATTCCTCGTCATTCTTTCCCTGTTTCATCTTGGCCCCTTCCAGGAGGGCAGTGGCAATAAGCTCAAGCTGCTGCTTAAGCTCAGAGGCCTTGTATTTGTGCTTGGCCACACCCTGGATGGCCTTGGTGAAGAGGGTACAGTGGGTTGTTGGCTTGGTGGGGGGACACGGTTGGAGAGATCACACAGCTTGGAGATGGTTTTCTCCTGCTTGTGCTGCAAGAGGGAAAAGAACTTATTGGATTTTGGGTGGAGCCCAAAGTTGGAATTGAGGTGTTTTTGGTAAGCCTCTAGCGCTGAGGTGGTCTTGAGCTCACCATTCACTGCCACCTGGTACACATTCCAGCTGGCCTTGGCACAGGTCTTGCCTTGCCTCTGCGTGACAACCTTCCCAATCCACTGGGGCTCAAAGTACTCAAGGAAAGGCTTGAACTCTGGGTGCTTCACTATTTAGGGATCCTTTGAGAGCACCTCAAACCCCTGTGCAGTGTGCTCTGGATTTAAAAAAGCCAAGGCACTAAATTGTGCCAGCACAAATCTGCAGGAGTCCAAAGTATCCCTCCGGCTCAACCTACTAAACTCAGTGTGGGCCTGCATGTTAAAAGCAACTGCTTGGTGGTAGTGGAAGTGGCACCCTTGCACCTCCCTGCTAAACAGCTGCTTGAATGCATTGAACTGAGCAGGCTCAAAGTTCATAATGCATATGTGAGGCCCAAGAGCTCTTAGCCTTGCCTTTTCCTCCGAGTCCAGGGTGGCCTGGTCCTTGTCAGAGGCAGGTGGGTTGGCGCGGGTGTGGGGGGGAGTCATCTTGGATTCATCATCATTAGCAGGAGGAAGGAGGGCAATTTCTTGGCAGGGAATAGAGAACACGCGGGTATAGATGGCCTCAGTGGCCCTAGGAAGAAGGAAGAACACGAGGGGAATCACCCGGATGTCAATCTGGGCATGAACCATCCAGAGCTGCTTGAACATCCGGGGGCAAGTGGCAAAGGTACCATCAACTAGCCAGGTTGACGCCCTTTTTAACTCCATCAGGTTCTGCTGAGTTGAGTAGCAGATTATACGGTCCTTGGATGCAGGCCTGTCATCATGAAGCAGGAAGCGCTCCCCACTAGGAAGCTGCTTAAGCTCATGAATCAGCGAGAGCTCAGAGAGGACGTCAGAAGCCTTGGGGGGAGGGGGATTTGCAGCAATATACTTATTGCTGATGAATTTGACCAACTGCTCCTGTGTTGGTACCAACTTGAGATTGTTGGGTTTGAGATGTTGGAGGGCCTTGATGGCCAGATCTGATGCGCAAAGATGAGAGGATGTGGGTATTGCTTGCACAAGGTACCACTTTAACATCCGAGTGATTAGATGATTGGGGGGCTCACAAGTGTGCTCCCCCTTCTCCAATGTTACTTGCTCCCAGCCCTTGGTGTTTAACTGGGCCCCACAAGTCTTATCCTTGCAGACAAAGTGCTTGCTTTTGGTCTGCTGCTTTTGATTGTTGCAATTAAAGATATAATTGTCAGCAACGTAACCAGGGTTGCCCTTTACGGACATGATCAGAAAGTACTGGGGGAAGCGCTTGGGAACTTTAAGCTCTCTGTCCACATTGAAAATGTTGTGGATGGCCAGTGTATCCCAAGCCACATGACCAGAAGCTTTAAACTTCTTGGAGTAATCCTCCGGCTCATCTTGGGGGTCAGATGAAGAAGGAGGGGAAGAGCCATTGGGAGGGGGAGGGGAAGGATTCTTTGAGGCTTGCTTGGATGCCTCCTTTTTCTTATCAGAAGAAGAGATGGGCTCCTTGGCAGCCTTTGCCTTCTTGGTCTGGCGCTCCTTGGTAGGCTCAGAGTTGGCCTCTGAGTGATAAAATGAGTGGTTGGTAAGATCACCATCAGATTTATTAGGGGAGGTTTTTGGGGGGAAGGTGAATGGGATGTAGAAGATGAGGGTGGAGGGGGAGGAGTGGGAGGAGATGGGGTTGGGGACTTTGCCTTTGCAGGCTTCTTGGCACGCTTGGGGGTGAAGGCAGTTTCTTTGGAGCCTTTGGAGGCTTGGCGCTTAGGCTGCTGGCTGTTCTTGCTTGATTTTGTCTAAAGAAAAGTTTAGCATTGTAAATAAAATGATTGTGAAGATATTGCAAACACAAATAGGTAAAGCAAAGCAAAAGTTGAATGAAAAGTGTGCAAATAAAGTTTTATTTATAAAAAAACATAAAAAAGTAAATAGAAGTAAAATAGAAACTCAAAGTGTAGATATAAAGGTTAAAACATAGAAAATAAGTGAATTTATGATGAAGCATCAAAGATGTTAGGTTCAGCATAACATCTTAGTGTTAAATCAATGTAAAAGTATAATTGAAAATCTAAAAAATATATATGAAAATTATATGGAGAGCAGCAGAAAAAGTAGCAGATTATAATAGCAAAAAAATTATTATGTGGAATTTTTTTATTGAGAGTTAAAAATTCAAAACATAGTAAAGTGTCGAGTTTGGCACTGTCAAACAGCCAGAAAAGACTGATTTCTCACTGTCAAGTATGCCAGAGTTGAGCAGAAACATCAAATTTACTATGTTTATACATATAAAACTTGCTTAAATTTAAACCAGGTTCGAAATTTAACCCAAAAGCAAGGCAGTTTTGTATGCTCAAAAATAAAAAAATACAACATAAGTTAAAAAAGTAAATGAATGGGAATGTGTTTATTAGTGTTTAAGTTATGCAGGGAGGAGCTGGGAGTGAATTATTGACCATAATGTTAGTTAAAACGTTAAGAAGCTCTCTGTACTAATCCCCAAGTTAAAGTGTCAAGTGGGTGAGTGTCAAGTGGCACTCATAGTGCGTCACATATTAATTTAGCCTTAATTTTAAGCCTTTGATTAGTTAAATCCAAAACTGATCAGGTGTCAAGTGGATAGAGTCAAACAAAGAAAGTGTCAAGTTTTAGTTTTTTATAAATTACATATGAAATCTCTTAATAAATCAGGCTTAATTTATGTGGCACCACTTAATCCAAAAACCCAGGAATGACATAATGTAAAACAAGTGGGGTATTTGATTAATATCTGTACCACTAAATCCAGTATAGTGGTGCTTGGGAGCCTAATCAACAACTATGGACACTAATAAAAAATATAATAGTAAATAACAATTTTTATATAAGCGCATAAGTATTTTATTAATAAAATTAAAATTTGGCTTAAAAAGTGTCAAACTGGTATCTTTTGGGTTTAGAGTGTCAAACACAGGTTTTTTCATTTCTATTAGTAAATTTACTTATAAATTTACTTATAAATTGCCCCTTAAATTGGTATTTTAGCCAACCAATTTATTAAACAGAGTTGAGTTCAAGTAAATTCAACCTTGGTTTTTGGTTTTGAACCCCTAAATTACTAGTAAAAATTAACTTAAAATTAGTCAAGCTGAAAATACTAATAGATTCACATATGCGGCACTCGACTCCCTGGTACTCAACAAAGTGTCGAGTACCAGGGAGTCAAACTTATCACAGTTGCCCCCAGGGTAGAGTTAAGCAAATTAGAGTGGTGCAATTAAGCCTAGATTAATATGTCACCTCATATAAAGAATGTCGTAAGTGACGTTGTTGACACTTTACCCTTTTCAATATTTACCAACAACTTATTAACAACTTGTTATATACACAATGGTAAAATATCATATTATCACTACCCAAATATTATTTTAATAAAAGAATAAAGAGCCTTGATACTTTTTTTACTTATTTTCATATGTTTTTTAATTTTTATATGTGAACAAAAATGCACAGAAAACAGTTGATTTTTGCTAGCCTGCGTAAATTTAATTAAGTGTACTATGAAAAAACAGTAAATTTTTAAAAAATGTTGATAGTGACAATGTCGTCAAAAATAATGTCTACAATTTTTGTAATCAACAGTGAGAATTCAGCTTTTTTTACTAATTGTCACTCATAATGTCAACGCTTTTCATTTCTAACAAATAAAACTTTATGTTTTACAAAATAAAAACTTCTCGTTTTTTGATATGTTGTATTTTTGACTTTGCTCTTTCATATTTTCTAATTTTTAAAATAAAATCTATATCTAAATGTAATACTTTTGCATATTTCTGTTAACTTTTAATTTTTTATTTCAACTTTAATAAATTAAAAACTATACAAGTATTTTTTAGCTTTTAAATGCCAATAAAAACCATCTAAGATTTACTTTTTATATATTATGCTTTTTAAGTTGTTTTTTTTGTTTTTTACATAAATTGCTTTATTTTAAACCATTTTACTTATTATTTTAGGGCGAAAACACTTTGAAACAGCCAAAAGGAACCAAGCATCCTTCAAAGCCAACCAAATCCACCAAAAAGAAATCTGTCTTATCAAAGAAGCCCACTCCAAAACCATCACCAAAGCCCTCCCCTGAGGCCTCTCTTGAGAAAAGCCCTGCTCACTCCACTGGGGGAGAGGAATCTGATGGCTCTCATACAGAGCACAGTTTCTACAACTTGACTTCTGATGAGGAGCCAACCAAGAAGCGGCGGCAAGGCAAAAAGACCCCACCCAAGGATAAGTCTCCTGCACATGAGGAGCACCACAATAAGCCCTCTTCTGCTTCCCCAGCCCTAAAACTCCCCTCCTTCAAGCTCATCTGGGGATGATTCAAAGCCCCACCCCAATTACTTCCCTGGCTTCCACCATGCTCCTGCTGGCCCCTGGGACTCTCTGTTGGCCCACAACATCCGCAACATTGACAGAAAATTCAAGGTTCCCTCTTCCTTGCCCAAATACTTCCCAATCATGAGTGTAAAGGGTGGGCCAGCCATGGTGGCCAATGGGTATATCTTCAGCTGCAAAAATGCCAACCGAGGCTTCAAGAGCCGCCATTACACCTGCGAGGACCTCTTCTGCCCAGTGCAGCTCAACACTGAGCGCTGGAACCTGGTCCAACCCATCAAGGGCAAGCATACCTGCATCATTCCCAACACCACCATAGCCTGCCTCCTCAAATGGTATCTGGTGCAGGTCATGCCTACCTCAAAGGACCTTTTCCCAAACCAGCTGGCTGTGCTTGCATGCAAGTACCTCTCCCCCACTAACCTCAAGAGGGTGCCAACCCATATCCAGTTGGACAAGTTTGTGAGTGATAGGCACCAAGCCTCAAACCCCCTGGCCAAGAGCACCATCACCATTGAAGACCTGGTCATTACTGATGCCCTCAATAAGACGGAGGATGGAGAGATGTTCCTGCTCCATGACAATGGGCAGGAAGTGGAGGATAGGATTGTAGCCTATGCCACAACCCAAAACCTGGAGCAGCTGAACACTGCTACCACCTGGCTGTGTGACGGCACATTTACTACTTGCCCATCCCTATTCAAGCAGCTTTGGGTCCTACATGGGCAGTTCAATGACCAGGTTATCCCCCTTGTTTTCTTTCTCCTGCCTGGTGCCAAGACAGAGGTCTATGCCAGAGCATTCAAAATTGTCTGGGATGCTTTGAGCTCCCTCCCTGCCAACCAGCTCCCACCTCCCACTCATGCCACAAGGGCCAATTCATCCTCCACTGAGAAGAATGAGTCCACCCTAGCTGCAGAGCAGCTAGCTCATGCACACTCACTTGGGCCAAAGGTGATCATTATGGACTTTGAGCAAGCTCAGTTCAGAGCCTTCAAGGCCACCTTCCATGGAGAAGCCCAGGACTGCTTCTTCTATTTTAGGCAGGCCCTCATCAAGAATCTCAAGAGTGAGAAGGACTTTTTGAGAAGTATCTTAACAATGGCAAGGGGAAGTGCCGCTTTGTCTTGACTCAGCTTGCTGCCTTGGCTTTTGTGTGCCCAGAGCATACTGGGATTGGCTTTGAGGCCCTCCTGGAGGTCACTTATATCAAGAAGCACTTCACTGTCTTCAAAGGTTACTTGGATTACTTCAAGCACCAATGGATGGTCAAGAAGGTGACTTCCCAGAGAGGTAAGAGTGGGGCCACTGCCCCTTGGAATTGCCAGGGCGCCTGCCTCAAGAGGGAGATGAAGACCACCTGTAGCCTTGAGGTTTGGCACAAGCACCTGAAGGTGAAGTTTGGATCCAACCCCAAAAATAACAAGTTCTTCCAGAAGCTGCAGGAGGAGCAGGCCCGGACTGTCTCCAAGTTTTGCAACCTGGCCAACCAGATAACCCCCAAGAAGCAAAAGTCTAAGGAGCAGGACTACTAGAGGACAGTCAGAAGAAGGTAAAGAAAAAGTATAAGGTGGCAGAGATTAAGAAGTACCTTGAGGACTTTGCCACTTGTTGTGAATGACATTTTAATACTTGTATTGAAAACCTGGAAATTGAAACCCAGCTCTCAGGGAAAGCCTTATGTTGACTAGAGTGGACAGGGAACCGCCCAACTTCCAGTTGGGCAAGCCCTGGTTCACCAGAGATAGATGACCCCAAACAGGGGGAACAGAAAACTGACAAGCTGCCAAGTGTCAATACTGGAGAATCAAAATCAATATTGGAGACCCTGGAATCAAAACCTGACCCTCCAAAGACTACTAGAGTCATAAAAAGTGGACAGGAACCCACCCACTTGTTAAATTTCAAACCCAAGTTTACAAGTTACTTCAAGACCTGCCAGTCTCCCAAGGACATTCCCCAAATAGTCACCAGATTGATGCCAACCTTGCGCCACCAAAGATCTGAACCTATGCAGAGGTTGTAGCTTGCCTTAAGGAGGTTAAAACAAAACCTACTGTTAAATCTGCTAATGACCACCAGCAACTGCCAGTTTTCTGTCCAGAATGGGTAGTACAATTGAACTACTCAGGTGCCATAGTGAACAGTGGCGGCAGAACAAAGCATTGCCACTTCTATTCACCAGAGCAGGCACAACCTGGATCTGCTGCCCTCTAGACTCTAAGCCAAGATCCATACCCCGCCAGTGCCCTGTCTGCAAACCTGAACCCTGCAAAAATTAAAGAAGCAAAATCCCATGGTATAAAAACTCCAGCGGTATGGTGAAGACCATATTGTCATTTTTGATAATAAAGTTTTATGAACCTTTGGTTCAAACAAATCTTACCCTATCTAGTATTAGTGATCTTCCATCTTAATTCCAGTCAAGTAGACCACCAGGCCGCCGCCCTTCCCCAAGACCAACCTGCCAAATTGCCCCAGGCATTATACTGTCCCCTGGGAGCCCCCTTTGAACCTGTGCATTTTACTGAATACCCCCCAACCCTGCCTACAAGAAGTATGACTTGGAGACCATCCTCATAGCTGATCCCTTGGCAAGGACTAGAGAAACTGAATACATAGGACATGAAGGAAAGTGGTACAAGAGGCTGCCCAGATTGTTCAAAGACAAGTACAATTATCTGCCTGCCTACTTTGTTCCCATGACTCTGCCCTTAACCCCGCAACCCAACTTCCCAATGGAGACACCCACCACAGCCAAGACTACGTCCACCCAACTGTTTGGAGTACTCTACATTACTTTGACGGGAATGGTAGACACTATGGTGCCCAATTCAAGACCCTGGTCTTTGCTTGGGCGATCTATTTCCTATATTATCAAGTTAGCACCCATCCTATGGTGGGCATTACCCTCTGTCCCGGCCGTATTCTGACCCAAGCCAACCAATGCCTCTATCTATGCCTGGCTTCCTGACACCACTGCTCTTGCTGGTGGCTTTAATTATCTTAATAAACCTTGCTTTGCCTATATATCTTTTACTTTTAAACTTTTAATTTTTTAATTTATTTATAGTGTAATAATTTTTATGTATAAATGGTAAGTTTCAGATACAGTTTCAATTTGGTTTAGTAAGAAATATCTTATATTTTGTTAATTTATCTTTAAGCTATGAGATATTTTCAGTTATGTTTATATAAAGTATAATAAATTAAAATTAGAATTTTCTTATTATTTTGTAGTTATTATGATATCTAAAATATTTTTTTTGGTCCATTGGAATTTTAATTTTTATGGGAAAAAAATAATTTTCTAATAAAAAGTGTAATTTACATAGTAAACTGAAAAATAGTTGCTTATATCTCATTATTTTTATTACTTATAGCAACTTATTTTATTGCATTTTTTAATTCTCTGGGGTCGTTTTAGTATAATAAAGTATTTTAAATATATATATTTATATTAAAAATGTTCAGGGTAAAGTGTTTTATTAATTAAAAAAGTGTCGACATCCAGGAAATGACATTAAGTAAAACTGGGTTGTCACTTTAGTATAGTGTCAACATGGGCTCTGTTGCCCAACCAAGTAGGCTGCCACCAGTCTTGCCAACAGGAAAATGGGGTTAAGCATCACTGTGAGGGGGAACTCCAACTAGCGCAAATTGAGGACCAGGGAAAAGCCTGGGGGTTGTAGCTACAAGAGGTTCTACAACCCCACTTAACCCCCACTCTCAATCCCTCCTTGCAAAGAACCCCTGTGATTACAATGTGCATGAAGTTGAAACCCTCAACGTATTCCAGGTCACATCAACTACCCTGTTCTCCAAGCAAGCCACTCTTCAAATAAAGTAACCTGCTTGGCCTATCCCTTCTGTTTTTATGGAAACACCCACAAACTATTGGTAGATACCAAGGCCAATCACACTATGCTTGGACAGGCGTTTGCTGACTCTCAACAATTAGACTGTGTGCCAAGCAGGTTCAAGGCAGTACAGGTGGCTGACTTCTGTATAGTGACAATTACCCATGAGACGGTACCCTTCTCTGTGAGGATAGGGAACATCCAGGTTAAGCTCTCTGGGCCAATCATGGCAGGACTCAGCCACAATGCCATTGCTGGCCTTGACTGGCTTTGAAACAGCCGTCCCTACATTGACTGGGATACATCTGTTATCACCCTTAATAAAAATGGGGTGGGCTTTCAGATATATCCTGTCAAAATGAGCAGGTTGTTTCATGATACCGTGTTTGTGAGAATAACAGAAACAGTCTTGTATGATTTCAAGGGGGGAACTAGACTTTAACTAATGCTCAGTCAAAGTTATCCATGCCAAACCATCTGCAGCCTTTCCCTTGACCACTCTACCTCCACCAGCACTTGCCACACTTCTCAAGAAATATAAGGACATTTTCAGTGAAACACTGTACCAACTACCCTCTTCTCAAGAGATTCAACATGCTTTTTAATTGCAAGGGTTGCTTCCCAAAGCACGTCCCCTTTATTGCCTAACACCAAAAGAAGACAAGACCCTCTTCCAGCACCTTGTAACCACACTTAATAAGGGCTTCATCTGTCCCTTGCTCTTGCCATATTGGGCTGCTGTCTTCTTTATAGCCAAGAAAGATGGGTCCCTTTGATTAGTCACAGACTACCACGCCTTAAACAAGGTGACTGTAAAGAATAAATATCCCCTGCTGTTGATTGACAACCTGTTTGACACACTTGCGGGTGCAAAGGTCTTTAGCAATGTTGATCTCATCTCAGAGCACAACCAGAACTGCACTGCACCAGGGGATGAGGCAAATATTGCCTTCTGCACACGCTACAGGTTGTTTGAGTGCCAGGTCATGAACTTTGGAATGACCAACGCTCCTTCCACCTTTGCTGTTTTGATGAACAAATAATTTGAGGAATTAATTGGGAAATGTGTGGTTGTATACCTTGACAAGATTATTATCTTCAGTCAAGATCAAACCACGCACCTCCAACACCTCTGTGCTGTCCTTGACACCCTTTGGAAAAAACAGCTAAAAGCCAAACCCTCCAAATGTGAGTTCCTCAAGTCAGAGCTGTTATTCCTTGGGCAAACCATCTCTGCCCAAGGGATAAAGCCCAACCCTGCCAAAATCAAGGCAATCACCAGCATGCTGCCCCCCACTGATGTTGGCCAGGTGCAGACATTCTTAGGCATGGTTGCCTACGTGTGCAAGTTCATTCCCAATTGCAGGGAACTAATCACACCTCTCATTGAGCTCCACAACACCAAACAGCGCTTCCATTAGACCCCTGTCAGAGATCAAGCCTTTGGGACGTTGAAGCAAAGTTTCACAACAGCACCAGTACTACAGTTCCCCAATCAAAACCAACAGTACAAACTTGAGACTGATACCTCTGACAGGGCCATAGGGAGCGTTCTAAGAGTAGAAACTAATTAGGGCGTCTTTCTCCCTGTGGCATAAAAATCCAGGATGCTTACCAACTCAGAACAATGTTATCCCATACATGATAAAGAATTGGAGGCAACTGTGCACTGCGTCAAAAAATGGCGCTGTTACCTGGAAGGGGCCACCTTTTCACCCTGCGTCCTGATAGATAAAAAGTCACTCCAGTACTTCAACACACAGTCCCACTCAACACACCGGCAAGAAGGCTGGGTTGAGTGTCTATCCCCCTACCAGTTGGGCATTGAGTATAAGCCCGGAAAGGAACTCATCACAACTGATGCCCTCTCAAGGCTCTATGTAGCGTCCATCACTGGGGACAATGGCTTGGATCCAGATTGGCTAATGCTTTACCTCTGTCCTAAAGCAACCCAATACAAAGACCTCAATTTGTTAACCATCTCCAAGCTAGGGGACAGCAAAAGTTGGTTCAACACCAATGCTGACAACGTCTTCTGCCGGGAAGAACCAGGCAAGAAGATGCCCTACATTCCCACCACACAACAGGGTGACACCATACTATACTACTGCCGCACCTTGGGTCACATCAGAGGACGCAATCTATTCAAGATCATGAAATGTAAGGTTTGGTGGCCTTGTAAATGCCAAGACATCTTAGCCTCCTCAAAACATGCGTGCTGTGCAAGAAGAACACATCAAAGCCTACACCTCTCAAGTCTGTCCTTCCCATCAAAGCCATGGAACCCTTTTAAAAGTGGGCCCTCAAAATTATTGGACCCCTCCCTGAGGATAGGCTAGGCAAGAAGTCCATCATTATGGCCATCAATTATTTCACCTATTGGCCAGTAGCGTGGGCAACCACTAACCACACCACCATCACCTGCTTCATTGGCAAAGAAATTGTGGCCTGCTTTGGGCAACCCAAACATCTCATCACAGATGGTGGGCCCAAGCTTGTTGGACATGCCATGAAGGTGTACTGCGCTAAGAATGCCCTCCAACAAATAGTCATGACTCACTATCATCTGCAAGCCAATGGACGTGCAGAGCAATTAAATGGCTCCCTGGTCCAATTGAATGTCAAGCTCTCACAGGAGCACCCCAACACTTCACAGACTGAACACCTGCCCACCACTCTACTCATCTTACAAGCAAGAATCAACAGGGGCACTGGGCTCAGCCCCAGCACCTTGGCCTTTGGAACACCTCACAGCTTGGCGGGGATAGAACAAGGGAAATTACAATCCACAGTTCCTTTGAAACCCCCTTGTTGACCACTCCCTCCTTGAGCCAGTGGTGTGCCAAGGCCTGAGATATTTAACATAATCAAATGGAGGGAGGGACAAGGCACCTCAAGGCCAGATACGCTGTAGACGGCCCGTCTATACCCTCAACCCTGATTTTTCCAAGTTGGAACCCAACCACCTAGGGCCCTTCAAGATAGCCGCAGTCTATGACAATCACACCTATCAGCTTGAAGATGCCCAAGGGAATACCAAGAAGCTTCACCACAATTGCTTGTGCCCCTGCCACGCTATTCCCACACAAAGGCTGTTTGTGAGGACCTTCCCATATCTCCTGCAAACTCTGATCCTGGTGTCTGATGGCAAGCAGGGGGCAAGGGGTGTGTTGCAACCAAGTTTCCAGACTTGCCTGCCAACGTATCTTACAATACATAGGGGGCGCTCAATGAGTTGCCCCTTGACGTATATAGCAATATGAACCAATCTGATAGTAATATCAAACTTCAGGCACTTTCTCCAAATTAGGAGCGCTACCAATTTGACCTGCTGATCCCCATACAAGTTATTCCTTGGCTTTGAACCCTACATGGAACACACCACTATGCTACCCCCTTGTGGCCTTCCCCATATAGTATATTAACCACAATATTTTACAATAAACAATACCTTATTCTATTCATTCTTTTCCTTTATATTGGACTTTGTCTTCCCCAATCAAATACTGAACTCTAACTGATTAAGTTGCAGCATTCAAGTGACTGAATAGTCAGATTGGGGGTCACAAACTTGCTTACTTGGAACCTTGCTGGTGGGTGGAGCCTGCTGTTTTGACAACTACATAAGATCCCACCTGGAAGATTGGATACTTCCCTGGTGTGCAGCTTTCTGATGCATGGCTAGATAAAGTTTAAATTGGATCACCTAAATACAAGGATACATAAGTATTGGGATTTCAATGCTGCACTGGTTTTTATGCGTAAAGTTTGGAGTTGACTCTTTTCGATTTGGAATATTTTGGATCTGTTAACAGAACAGATTAGGTTGAAAATAGACTTAAAACGAGATTTTACAAGGTAACGTGGCACTGTGAGATCTACAAGATTGGAACTGTGGTGATGAGATTGGGTGCAGGAAATCAAGCAGTCATGAAAAGGTATGGGGGATATCTTATGTTTGGCCAATCATAAGCCAAAGTGTTTTATTTGATGGGGTTTCTATTGCGATTAAGTTTAACATAATTTTTGAATTGGAGGGTGGTCTAGCAGTAGGAAGGGAGAGGGACAAACTTGCCAAAGGGGTAGGCGTGGTCTATTGGGCTCCGCTTACCGTAGGAGGATAGGATGCATTCGGGAGCTTCATCGAATTCCTGGTCGCACTCGCGCATGAAGTAACCGATCTTGGAGTACATCCCGTACACTTCAACCCCGGCATGCACGTACCCGAGCTTGCGTCCTGGGAGATGGGGTACAATGTCGCTGCCGGTGCCGTAGCGGGTGATGGAGATGTTCAAGGACCTGATGTATTTGGCAAAGGCAGCGTTGCCAACTCTGGGGTTGGAATATGAGATCACTTTCATGGTACGAGTATCGTTGCGGTTCTTGAGGAGATTGTACCAGCTGGGGGTTGACACCTGGGCCAAGCCAGCACCAAGGCTGTACCCAGTAACGAACAGGGTATGGTTCTGATACTTCTGGTTATCGAGCAACTCAATGACAGCATCCTGAGTTCTGACAAGAGAAGTCAGGAAGTTGGTGTAGATGCCACGGTGGAGGCGGACTCCGCGAGGCATCTCGGTCGCATCGACCAGCTGCAAGTTGAGATTATCAAGCCAGTTCTGGAGATTGGCGGTGATTCGGTAAGAAACAACAATTTGGTTATACTTTTTGTTGACAGCAACCACAACCAGAGTGCTCGTGGCCTTATCTTCAATGTACTTCACATGGGGGTATGTTTCTTTGCATATGCAGTCCTTTCCAGCAATCTTTGGTGTGGGACAGAAGGGCATGTAGGAGTTGATGAAGTTGTCCTTGACCTCGTCGATGGAAGCAGCTTTAATTGTTCCTGGTGGGTCTAGCTTTGTGGGGGGAGCGTAGGAGAAGGTATTTGCGATGAGGGGAAGTGCGGTGGGAGTGATTGTGGTGACCAACTTTTTGAGTGCAGTGATTGGGTGGAAGATGTCGTCCTGGTCAAATATAGCATCACTTGATTCTTTGCGGCCTGAGACTATTGAAAAGATTACCAGACAAAGGAGCTTCATGGGGTTGGTATTCAAACAAAGCTAGTTTATATATTTTTGGACCTTTGCCTGGCGCTTTATCTTATTGTTGGTTTAAATTCTAAATCAAACTGTTAGTAGTGTTCTCATGACGGAAGTATTTTTAATCTTGGTTATGATGCTTTGGTTTCCCAATCCTAGGCTTCCGGCTATCGAACAACGATCCTTTGGCCTCAGTAGAGGAATATGTTACCAACTGCTTTGCGTCTCACCATCTTTGACCAAATACAATTCAACAAAAACATTGCTCAAACCCTATAAATATTCATTTTAATATTTTTAAAGGAGTTATCAACCGATGCTCACCAAGACTTTTACCTATAAAGGGCAATGGGGCGAGTACATGTTTAAAATAAAAATATATATGCTTTAAGCCTAAAACGCGACACCAACTCTGCTTGGAATGGCAACTAAGACTTTTGATCGACATCCGCCCTTAAGCCGTTATCAAGCTCATACGACGTTGAGTTACGTCAGATTAAAAAGGGCCCTGGGGATAGTCAGACGTTTCCTCGGATAACCGCCGATCCTACCCTATCGCTGGCAGGCCCAGAAGTCGCGTCCAACTCCGGCATTCATCTCCGTTGCGGGTTGTAATTGGGTTCAATAGAACCCTAAACAGATCTACATACAAACCAACCGTACATCACCATTCCTAAATATGGGATAGCCGAGCTATAGCACGATTAAGAGAGAGGTTTAACGCTATTGCATGAGTAGGGCTATGGATGACCGTTCCCGAGCGGAATCGGACTATTCCTTATTTTGGATGGTAAAATTGGATCCAATCTGATTATTTGACTTCCTTTGGTTTAGGGCTCAGATTGTTTAGGAAGAGTTATAGGTTGGGTTCTTATCCCTCTAAGAAACCATTATACCTGCTTGGCATTTGGTAGAAAATGATGGGCTGACCCCCAGGGGTGTGATAAAAATAGCCATAGAAAGGCTAGGCATACATTTTATTGATGAAACCTTTATATTACCTTCTGAAACATAATTTCCCATTCAACAAAAACTTTATGAAGATGTTACCCTATCCATAAATGGGTAGGATCAGTTCTAACCCCAACTTTTACATTACAGATTACTGCTAGGCCCAATTCCAATAAAACCAGACACTATACAAAGCAGACCCAGATCAATTCTAGATATGCTTACCTATAAAGCATCCTGCCTGAATAATCTTCCCTAACCCTACACATACATCAATTGGGGTTGAACTTTATCTACACATCTCCAATACAAATTCTGCATCCCAGATCCCATTAATAGGTCCTGTCACTCACAGATGGAGGTTTGAGAAACTCTTGGTAAACCAACAAGCTCAAACAGAGAGATACCCCATACCCTTACCAAGTATCCGCTGGGCTCAGATCCTTGACCCAGAGCAACATATTGGACACAACATTATGAACCAATCCTGGATTTTTCTGGAAAGTTCAAGGGCACATAACATCTTAACCCCTTGGTTAGCCTTGGCAACAAGATTTGATCTATATGTTCTATGTACCAGAACAGTACTGTAAATCTATAACCTAATGGTAGAAAGGCAGGGATATCAGACCCTAGGTCCAAAACTTGAACCATATTTTGAGGCAACCCAGGGGAGCAAGGAATAACCCATTCAATCAGATCAACCATCCAACCTGACTTCTTTCACCCAATGAGCTTGCAGATCTTTCATCCCTCTGCAGATAGCTTGACCAACTAAAGACAGGACCCATCAAACCAATGGGGAGACATTGGTCAGAGATGCAGTTATAATGTATTGTTTGTATTTCCTGCAAGCCTGACTAATTGTGGGCAGCTTGAAACTATCAACAGGCATGAAATTGCTGGATCATCTGATCCACATCCAAATTTTGGATCATGAATAGGGCAGATCCAAAGTAGATCCAACCCATGTGCATCTAAACATGAAGTCAAAGGATCTATAGTGGATCTGTGGCAATTCTTTTAGGAATCACAGCCATTCTCAAGAATCACCCAATCCCATTTTAGGACGGATAAAGTTTAGATCTTATCATTCACCAAATGAACATACTTTTCAATAAAATTGACCAAAACATACACTTCTCTGATTGAGTTTGGTCCTTTAATAGAAGATATACCTCTTCTAACACCAACCAAGTAAACAAGCTGTTCCCCAGCCTTGAAAAAATAATTCAGGGCTACACTGGGTCTCTCAACAAAGAGGCTGCTGTATATGGCCACTCCCAACCTGTAGGCCCCTCCCCAAGCACTACCCAGAATATTTTCTATCTCCTGCATCTTCTAGCATGGCCCTGTTTTGCAACACACATGGGCAGCTGCTAACTGAATCCCATTTTGACCCTAGCATCCAGGATCAGCCGGTTGAGCCAAGGGTCCACCCAAGGAAGCCAGAATCCCAAAGCAACCAATTGAATAGCACTGTTTGGTTCCCAAGACGGACACATTCCATCCCCAGCCAACCAGCCTGCATGACGCTGAAGAAAGCTCACCACCCCAAAATTGTCCTGGAAAGGGTTGAAAGTGAGGGATGCCCATGTCCCTTGGGGAAATTGCTGCCAGGATGGGGTTTGCAAAGTCCACTGTGGCAGCAACCCTGACAGCCCACACCAACTGTGCCCCCTTCCCAAGAAGACCCTGGCTGGTGCCCATACTTCAACTGATGGTAAAAGCCCATCCTCTTATGATGGCTTTCATGGAACATGACTCCTATGTGCCCCAGGTCCAGGTGCATCTCTGACTGGGACTCTGGGGCAATCTCATAAATATGAGAAGAGTCAATTTGTGGATGGGTGGAGCTATGGTTGTTCCAAGGATCCTGACCAAGCAACTTGAAGATGTGCCCAGTTTGGTGGACACGGTCCCTACAATTCCGCTGGCATGAACTTTATCCAGGGGAGAGCAATATGAACAAAAAACAATACCATCCTCCTGCTCTATGCCAAGATCTCTGCAGGTATGCAAGGCTTTGGGGGAAGCGCGTCCAAACTGATGTTTACCAGCAAGGCTGTTACAATATTGAGCACTCTACTCTGATTGCTGTTGAGATAATTGGAAATTGACACATTGATAAGATTTGACAACGGATTCCTTAAGCCAATTTCCTCAATTGCAATTGGATTCAACTGGTGGAGCTAAAATACTCAGGCTTATTATCAACCCATATGAGTTTAATAAACACAGCTTTTAACCTTACACTTAACACTTATACTTTGATATTGCCTTTTATTTAGAAGTTGAAGTTGGTGTTTAGTAAGCCTTAAATAGTTTAGTGATATTAGTGTCAAAACAGCAGGCTTGACCTGCCAGCAAGGTTCCAAGCAAGCGGGTTTGTGACCCGCAATCCAATTACCCAGCCACTTGAAGCCAGACTAGGAAGTCAACTCAAATTACCAAATCCAACAACACAAACAAATGATGATCCCTTATGGTGGATACCTTGTTTTGGAGCTTGACTCATTACCAGGATCAAGCCACCCCCTTCACCATCCAACCGTGTGATCAACACAATCATGTTCCTGTTATCCTTGATTCACAATGACTATATAATTACTATCTCCCAATAAAGATTATTATCTAGTTTCTAAATATTTCCCCCTTGTAACTCTGCTAAAACACCACAGTTACAACATACGTATATTATATCTATACTTTATTTTTGATAAACTTTAGCTCATAGATTTAGCTAGTTTAGATAGCCCAAATTCACCACAGGGGCCCAACCCTGTACAGACTTATTATAGCTCTGCTGGCAGGCTCTCTGGTTGTGTCAGTTATCACTCCGCTCCATCAAACTCTGCAGATGGGTATGCATACCAGACGGAGCTCAAGGCTATGCTGGTGGAGTGGGCTACCCAAATGCTGTCACTGAGTGTCATTTTTGCCAGGGATAGATTACCCAAAAAGGAAGAATGTGGAAGGAAAGCCACAAACCCTTTGAAAGTGTTAGATGCTTTAAAGCCTGTCATTGATAAACAATGGGTCAATGCTGCTCCTACTGGGGTAGAGGGATTGACCTGAAATTCCCAGAACTTTGTCCAAATAATCATACACTGAAGATTGCAAGATAACACTACCCCTTTGCCCTTGGGGGCCAACTGGCTGGCTGCCCAAAAATATTAGGTAATGCACCATCCGCCCTTCAACAGAGATCTCCAACCAGGAGGTGAAAATATTTCTGGCCAGCCAACCAGACTTGAGCTTGTCTCCCCCAGTTGAGTTATAGTCCCTCCCACTTCCCCTCAGAAAACTTTTTTTCAGATAGGTTTACCTACTATCAATAAAGCTTTTTCCTTGCTAGATGAAGGCTACTCTGGGGTCTAAAATACCCCCTCTCAGGCCATGGCCTCCTTAGTCTTGTCATGGTTGAGAAAGGTCTCCACACAAGACATACAGGTCTTGTATCCCTTATTTTAGACCTGTTCCTTTCTGGTTGTCCATTTCCATCTCCTGTTTTCCATTTTGAGCATCATCTTTTTTATTCCTCTTCCTTTGCAGATTTTTAGGCTTAAAGCTTTGGTGTGCATCTCTTTTATCAGCTTTTTCTTTAATCTGGGTGATTTATCCCCATAGCTTTTTGTCTTGAATAACGGCATTCCCCATGTTTTGATTTTGCCTTTGTTGGGCCATTTCAAGGACAAATCTCTTGCTTTTGTGTTCAACTCTCAAAATAAACTGGCTTCTGCTTCAGGAAATATGATTGTTTGGTTTCTGACTCTGTGCAACTCACTTTCCCCACTCATGCTTGTGGTAAGTGATCCTACCATCCTGGTAGTGTTTTGTGGTATTCCTAACCACTATATAATCAATTTCCTAATTTACCAATAAAATTAAGTTCTATCCACATTTTTGTCTTTATGTCTTCTGTACTTCTGCGCCTCTCTCTAGCCAGGCCTAGCAGAGATTATTCATCCAGGGCCGCAAGGTAAACACAATTGCCTTCCCTGTCATCTAACCAAGACTTAGTACAAATCCAATCCTAAGGTTAAGATTTCCCGTTGTGTGTCTGTGCCAAGCCTCAGAACACAAAAAAATGGTGCTCACTACAGGGGCTGTAAGCCCCTTGGTTATCCCTTTTGCATCTACATTTGCAGGACCCTTGCCTCTGCCAATTTGGGAGTTGACCTCACCTGAAATTACCATCCCTCCTATTGAGGAAGACATCGCCAACCTGCCTATTAACCCTACTGTACTGAACCTTGGGAATGGTCCCTGCCTAGTTGCTTACCATATGAGTACCCCTGACTTGGAACAAGTCATGGCGGTAGCCCTTGGGATAGCTCGGGACGGGGCCATCCCTTGCCTTCAGCTACAGTTTAGCCGTGCCAAATGCTATGAGTTAATTGTGGCCCCTCAGTTTCCACAACATCTCCTCTCAGCGGCTGGCTCCGCTGATCATCTGCTGTCATCCTTTGTACAGCCCGCCTTGGCCCACCACCAGATGGTGTTGGGACTCCACGTTCAAGAAATCTCGTCTCTAGAAGCAGCTGTTACCCAAAATTGGGACCAGTTTGCCGCCTACCAACAATGGATTCATTCCCTGTTCTCCCTGATATCTGACAATCAGCGTGATTCAGTCACCTCTCAAACACATTTAGTCAATTTCATCAAGCAAATGCGCCAGTCCATCCCTGAGTACATTAGGGAGCAACTACATGAGTTTCACCAGTTAGAACAAACCTGGGAAACTCTAGTGGACTCCACCCTAAACGCTTACCTTACCGGCTTTGAACACCTAGTGCAACAGCTCAATGCATTCAGTGCCTATTCCTTTGAGCAACTGCAACAGGTAGCAGACCTTGCCGCACAAGGCCTAAATGAACTCAGTGCGGAATTTGATCAAGAGAGAGCTACCACTGCTGCTGCTATAGCCAAACTTCAGAGTCAGTTGAATGAGCTGTCTACTCCCAAACCTGATGCCCTGCCTTCTCCTCCTGCTGATGATCTGGTGGACAGAGAGCAGAGGATCTGGGAGGGCATCAGAGAATTACGTGATTCCACTTGTAGCCAAGGACGTCCTAATGAAATGCCTCAACCTGACCCCTAGGTTCTTGCACTGACTGCTCAGGTCGCTGAACTACAGAAAGAAGTTGCTGCTTTGCGTGAGGTAGTAACAGCTGCTGCTAGTCCACTTGGGGTTAACAAGGAGGATGGTTGTTGTCCTGGTTTGGCGGGGGCTCCTTGAATCCACTGTGCCAGAGAGTTGATTGCCCTAGCTAATGAGGTGGATTATTTGAAAAAAGACCAGACTGAGTTTGACAGAGACGTACAGGATATGAGTGAGCTGATTGATTCAGTAAACAGCAGATTCACCCCCTGCCTATCATTGGGGCCATCTCTTACTTTGCGGCTGGCTGAGCTCTCCACTGTTGTCACTACTCAAGGACAACACCTAGATGTTACTGAACAACAGACCACTTTAGCCAACACTATGGGTGCCAGAACCACCGAGACTCTGACAACCCTTGAAGAAAGTGTTTGACAACTATGGGCTAGACAACCCCCCTCCAAATCTGAAGCTGAGTTCTCCCCTTGCATAAATGTACTCAATAGCAAAAATGGTGATCCAACTCCTGAGGCACACTTCAAGCCTACTTTTAAGCAATTCTTTGATCCCAAAACCTCGACTATTGCAGCTTTCTTGACTATTTACAAGACGCTATGAGACAAGCATCAGATGAAGTTAAGAAAGAACATATTCTGACTTGCCTACACCCGACCTGTCAAGAGGTAGTTGTACCAGAGCTGCCCTCCATTGAGACCTGGGAGGACATGAAACAGCTCCTGATTGACAAGTTTGTTAGTGATCTTAGCCTGGAGGTGAAAAATGATGCCTTAATGCACATATTTTTCAAGCCCAAAGAGACGTTAGCCAAATTCACAGACAGATTTTACATGGAGGGACAACAGTTAATAACAAGCAGACAATTGACGGCGCATGAAGCGTATATGGCTTGCACCCAAGCCCTCAAGGTGAATCAACTCCTATGCCTTCATTTTAAGGCCCACAAGGCTATGCTGTCCTCCATGAAAAGTATAAAGACACTGCTACAAGATATGCATCTTACCCATTCTGGGGCAGTTGTTTGGGAGAATTGTGCCACTCCCAACTCTGGCTCCTCTTCTCGCGGTCCTTGTATCCTCACCATGAACTCTCAAAATCCTCCTCAACGGCAGGGTTGCCACAACTGCAGTCAGATAGGCCACCACTCTCACGTCTGCACCAATCCGCGGGTTGAAGGAGCTGATCCCAAGGATCAGTTGGGAAAAGAACAGTCAATCTAGAGGCAGAGACGCTCTTGGTTGACAATTCTTCCCAGTCTCTTCCTACCCCTTTGCCTGCTACTGACTCTGATCCTGCTGATGATGAAGCTCCTCCTATCCTCCTTCTGTTCCATGACATTTCTGATGATTCTGATGTGGATGAATCTGATGTTGAAGACCATGTGCATACGGGTATTCTGTTCTTGCCGTCCCAGAGACTATTGTAGTTCCCTACAAGCTACAATCTGGGAAGACTACAACAACCACCAAGCCCTTGTCTGAGGCCAAAGCAGGTGTCTCCCGCCCTTATCTTACTCAGGCAAAACGGTCCCCTGTATTAGTAGAATCATCAGAGGAAGCCGCTGAAGTTGCAGACGCTGTTTTCAAGAATGTATCTGTCTCACTCCCTCTCCAAACTGTATATAAGAGGTTCCGGGACTATGATGCATGATTGAGAAATGGGACAAGGAACTAGCTGAGGCACAGGATATCTTGGCTGTTCTGCTACCCTTTGGACGCACCACCACCCGAGTAGAGATATCTATCCAAAAAGTAATGATCAAAGCCGTCCTGGACACCGGTTCTCCTGTCACCCTTGTTTCTTCTAGACTGGTGAAGAAACTTAACCTGGCCCCTGACCTCAACTACCATCAATCCTATGGCACTGCTGGTCTCTCCATGACTTGCACCATTGGTGCGTACTCTGCCTTACCAATGTGATTTGGTAAACTCCTGTTGGCTGCACCGGCTGTTGTTCTAGAAAATGAGAGCTATGACTTTTTGGTTGGTACCCAGTTTCTTCGGGAATATAATGGGATCATCAACCTAAAGGATGGCTATCTTTCTATCCTATGGTACAAAGTCCCTCTGATCTTTGAGGAGCCTATCAAAGTTCCTGGTAAACGGTTGAAGACATGTACTCTGGAGTGCCCCACTGGGGTTTTCTCCCTAAAATATCAAACCCATTCCACCAACATGAAGTTTCCTTCCATGGCTTGTCCTGCAACTGAGGGAATCCCTCTCATGGCCACGTCTGCTATCACCATCCCCCAGGCTCTCAGGCTATCCTAGACTCCCAGATATCATATGAACTACCTGAACAGACTTTCTTAGAGCTGTATTCCCCTCCTTTTCTGGGGCGTAACAAGCCTTACCTTTGTCTTGGAATTCTAGACGTTTCCCACAAGGATACCGTTCAATTACTAGTTGCCAACCTTACTGTGCTTCCTATGACTGTATCTAGAGGACAGATTGTTGGTTACAGAAAGTTGTTAAATGCTCCTGACGTCTTGTCTCTTCACCCCTTTGGAACTTTTCAAGACATTAATCTACCAGAAGACAAGCCTCAAGTCCTATCTCTGTCCACTGCCCAAGACTTCCCTCAGTTGTCCCTGGTCCAACAGAAAGAGGTGCTTGATTTACTAGACCAGTTCTCAGACATCCTTGCTAAATATAATACTGATTATGGGCTAGCCAAAGGTGTGATACATCAGATTGACACAGGAGATGCTCCCCCCTTTTGTGCCAAGCCATACCGCCGCAGCCAAGTGGAAGATGTGCAGGTTTCTAAGGAGCTCAAACAACTGCTGAACGCTGGACTGCTAGCTCTCTCTCAGAGTCCCTGGGCTTCTCCTCTGCTCATCTTAAAGAAAAAGGATGGTGGACACCGGATTGTGATGGACTATCAAAGGTTGAATTCTCTAACCAAGAAATATTCTATCCCTTACCACGCATTGATGACACCAATCAACGCCTTGGAGGCTCTAAGTTTTTCTCTGCCATGGATTTGGCGTCTGGCTACTGGCAAGTTGACCTCTCTCCAGAAGTCTGTCAGAAGGCTGCACTCATCACATCAGAAGGATTTTTTGAACCTACTCACATGCTGCAAGGGCTCTGTAATGCCACGGCAACTTTTCAGAGGGCCATAGACTCCATCCCGCGTGACTTGAAGTTATCATGTGTCTTAGTCTATCTAGATGATATAATAGTCTTCAGCACAAATTTCACTGATCACCTAGCCCATCTTAAAGAGGTGTTCATAAAGATCCGAGAAGCTGGCCTCAAGTTAAAGCCTTCTAAGTGTGCTTTCTTCAAAGAGCACCTTGAATTCCTGGGCCATGAAGTAACCCAAATGGGAATTTGTCCAATGACCAAAAAAGTTGAAGCCATTGACAAAATGCTTCCGCCCACCAGCCTCCAAGAAGTACAAGTCTTTCTGGGCATGATGGGTTACTATAGACAATTTATTCCTGATTTTACTGATACTAGCAAGCCCCTGGTCCAACTATTGTGTAATGTTCCTTTCAAATGGACCACAAGCCAACAGCAAGTCTTTGAGACCCTAAAGCAGAAACTCAAAGAAGCACCCATTTTAGTGTACCCTGATTATAATAAGGAATTCATCTTGTACACTGATGCTAGTGACTTTGCTATTGGGGCTATCTTGGCTCAACTTGACAATGAAGGTGTGGACCACCCTGTACCCTATACTTCCCGTGTGCTAAATAAGCATGAAAAGAATTATAGCGTTACAGAGAAGGAATGCCTCGCTGTGCTGCATGCAGCCAAACAATTCTGCCACTACGTGTATGGTACCCATTTCACTGTTGTCACTGACCACGCTTTGCTCAAATGGTTACAATCCTTAAAGAGCCTGAAGGACGCCTAGCCAGATGGGCTCTCTGCCTGCAAGGTTATGATTTCACTGTGATCCATTGCCCCGGGATTCAACATCAGAACGCTGATGGGCTATCCCAAATGCCCATCATTGCCCTACATCCTGCTGAGGCAGATTGCCTGTATGAGCTAATTGGCTACCCTTCTTCCTGGGAAAGTTAGACAGAAGAGGTTCAACTTGCTTTGTCCAAGTTGTCTGAAGATACCCTCATACGCGACAACCAACTCTTCAAGAAGGTGCAGGGTCAATACCTGCAATACGTGCGTCCCAGTCTTTGCCTCTCTTTGGTGTCACAAGATCATAAAGAAACTGGCCATGGAGGCATAGCCAAGATCTCTAACTGGCTTCAGAAGAATAACTTCTGGGAGAATCTTTGCCTGTTGATCCCAGATGTCATAGCTAGTTGCCATGACTGCCAACTCCAGAGGCCCCAAGCTTCTTCTCACAAGTTCAAATTGGTTCCCCCCAACACGCATTTCACACTGTCAGCATTGATGCTATAGGTCCTCTCCCCTGCTCACGTTCTGGATGCTGCTTTATCCTGATTGTCATTGACCACTTCAGCAAGTGGGTAGAAGCTCGCCCTACTAAAGACATCACTGCTAAGACTACCGCTGCCTTCCTGCTGCAGGATGTTTTCTACCGCCATGGCTGTCCTCAAGTGCTGTTTTCAGACAACGGGACCAACTTCAATGCCAAACTTGTAACCTCTATTGTTGAAGCTCTAGGAACTCACCAGTTGTTCTCTGCCCCCTATAATCCTTCCACTAATGGGGCAGTTGAGCGTGCCAACTCAACACTGGCTTCTATCATGAGGAAACTCACCTACTCTGACGCTGCCAATTGGGATCTATACTTACCTGCTGCACTCTTTGCCTATTGTCTGAGCAGACATTGGGTCACAGGGTACTCCCCCTTTGCTATGTTGTATGGGCGTGAAGTCACCACTCTGTTGCTCTTGGGGGTTCCCCTACTCTCCTCTGATAAGGCTATGAACTCTGACGGCCACATCAAAGACTTAGTCAACTGCATCATTGATATACAGGCCACTGCCTACACTTCTGCATATAAGACTAAGATGCTCAAGCTCTCTCCTGACAATGCTGGGTGCTCCCCCTTGCCTGAGTTTGCTGTTGGTGACCATGTCCTATACTATCAACACCGTGTGGGTGGGTGCGCGCACAAACTAGACTTCCTATGGATTGGTCCTTTAGGGGTGACTTTCAAACAAGGGTCTGAGTACACTATAAAGCTCCTCTCCAGTGGTTGCCCTTTTGCTCGTGTACATGCCAAGTTCCTCTGCAAGTATCATCCCCCAAAAGTCAATCTAGAGGGGGGCAATGTTGTGAATAACGGCATTCACCATGTTTCAATTTCGCCTTTGTTGGGCCATTTCAAGGACAAATCTCTTGCTTTTGTGTTCAACTCTCAAAATAAACTGGCTTCTGCTTCAGGAAATATGATTGTTTGGTTTCTGACTCTGCGCAACTCACTTGCCCCACTCATGCTTGTGGCAAGTGATCCTACCGTCCTGTAGTGTTTTGTGGTATTCCTAACCACTATATATTCCATTTCACATTCACCAATAAAAATTAAGCTCTATTCACATTTTTGTCTTTGTGTCTTCAGTACTTCCGCGCCTCTCTCTAGCCATGACTAGTAGAGATTATTCTTCCAGGGCCGCAAGGTAAACGCTATTGCCTTCCCTGTCATCTAACCAAGACTTAGTACAAATCTAATCCTAAGGTTGGATTCCCCGTTGTGTGTCTGTGCTGCGCCTCAGAACACGACAATCACCATACCTCCTCTGCTATTCTGAGACAAGTATAATTTCCTGCCTGCATATTTGGTTCCAATGACACCGCCCCTCACCCCGCAGCCCAACCGCCCACAAGAATCTGTTGCTACTAATGAATCCACTTCCACTCAGATATTTGGGGTGATGTATATCTTCCTCACCGGATTAATTGATTCTATGGTGCCTGTAAGCGGACCTTGGGCAGTCCTTGGAAAATTGTTATCTTATATTGTAAAGTTAGCCCCAATCTTGTGGTGGGCTCTCCCTGCTGGGCCTGCAGGCTGTCCACCCGCAAGTTCTCAGGAACCCCCCACAGGTTGAATCCCTGACAGAAATTCAAGAAATCTCAAATTGTACATTAGAATCCCACATTTCTGATTCATGTATCTCGCATTTGTTTGCTGAGTTTTGTCTTTTGTTGGTTGAGCTATCTGCTCAAGAGATTCAAAATTTGCCAATTTAAATAAATCAAAAAAATCAAATTAAATGTTTGATTTTATTAAATATTTTTATTTTTCACTCAGCTGAGTTGCCTGCAAAAGTGATCCAAAATTTGAACCAAGGATTTGACATTCCGCATTTTTACGTTTAGGCTCTGATTTTACAGTATGGTATAATTGGAGGTAGCCTTTAGAAGGTAGTTGATCTTGAATTAAATATCGGGAAATAGTAACAAGCCTCCTGGGAAGAAGAGGAAGGCCAATCATACAAGGAACTGAAGTTGTAAAAAATAAACTGGGAATTATTACCAACAGTCAAAATAGGAAAAATTATTGAGCTTGCAAGGGAAAATTTTAGAATGCTTAAATTTCAAAAATGAAAGTTACAATTAATTTGAATTCTAAAAAGTTCCAGTATAAATAATCAAATATTTAAATTAATACAAGAAAATGAAGCATCAAATGAAACAAACAGAAGTTAAAGGAATGGAAATGAAAAAAAGCCAAAATAAAGGAAATGAAAATCAAAATACTGAAAGCAATAAAATGGGAACAGAAATGAATGAAGAAGGAAATGAAAAAATAAGATCTAGAAAAAGAAGTAGAAGCGCTTCAAAGATAAATAAAAGTTTATCAAATGAAGGAAATCAAGTGAAAGCAGGAGTTGCAAGAAAAGAAAGAAGTATCAAAGCAAGAAGGGTAATATAAGCACACCCAATGTTGATGAAAGATGCCAAAGGGGCTCCTGTGGCTGAGGGGGCCACAGGGGAAAGAATTAGTAGGTTTGTTTATTTTTAATTGCCTTTTTCTAGTTACTTTAAGGAATTAAGAAGATATTGTTGAAGTGATGTTGTATACAACAAGTGGTGTATATGGGACTTATCAATCACTTATAGCCCCAGTGATTCAAAGGAGACTCACTGAAATAAGTCAAATAATTGAAATGAATATGAATTAATGTGCAAATAAAGAAACATCAGTAAAGAAATATCAAGCACCAGCAGGGTGTTCAACTTGGGTTCAGAAATCATATGAATTTGGAGGAAATATTAACTTTTATTAAATGGATGTTATTTCAATGAAATTTTCAAATGAACTTTGATGAATATATATACAAATGCATAGAAAGATTTCTATTTATCAGCATTAATGCATTTGAGACAAACCTGAAAAAATTGACTTTTAAATTGGGAATGAATACATTAAATCAGCAATTTTTAATGAATTAATTAAATCAATTTCAAATAAAATAGGAGATACATCAATAGTCAAAAAAATGATATCTTTATTTATTTTATACACTGAAACATGTGCGGCTGACCCAAGCTGGGCCCCAGAAGGTTTAACTTTCAAATTTTCAAATGCTGGTTACATAAACCAGCTAGTTGCAACATACAAGAAATTATGTATGTTTCTAAATTATATGCAAGTCAACCAATACACATTGCAGTGTATCTAGGAATTTTGCTTAATTTTATCATGAAAGCAAACATAAATAAAATAGAGGTCATCCCAATTCAATTGACGTCTGCCAGTTGGAGCTTGAAAAGCAGAAGACGCCCCAGGGGCACAGAACATGGCCTTTAAAACTGTTTTACTTCAGCATCATTATATGGGTATTATTTACCTGCCAAGAAGAACTTTCTTATCAATTCCCTCTCAACCTTGCCTTTTATAAGGCTCTCTGCCACCACCAGGGTGATGAGCGCCACCCCATTTGCAATTGGCACAAGGATTATCCACCACATCCAGAAGAGCACATGGTCTCAGATGGAAGCAATTTCAGAAAATAATATTTCAAGGAATAATCCCCCCAAATTGATCCCTTTCCCGTTGCATATTTACATTCTCTAAATAAAAGTTTATTATATTCCAATTTTCTTTAATTTTAAATTGGTGCATCAATATCAAAATTATTTATATAGTAATAAAACAGTATTTGCATAAACTTGAACACTAATATATTTAAAATAAATATTTTTTAAAAATTGTCTAGTTTAATTTTTATATATTAACTCTGGGTTCTTATACTATATTTTTAAGTGAAACAGAACTTGATTAAACAATTAAGACTGTCCACTAAATTATGTTTCAAGTATTGACTTGTTTGGAATTCAAATTTGTTTCTTTTAGAACATGATTTGCTAAATAGTTTGTTCCAATCTCAATGTGCAACATAGATAATACTTATTAAA
Source organism: Entomophthora muscae (assembly GCA_014839935.2). Lineage (NCBI taxonomy): Eukaryota > Fungi > Entomophthoromycota > Entomophthoromycetes > Entomophthorales > Entomophthoraceae > Entomophthora > Entomophthora muscae. Next base: position 83,009 of record QTSX02000110.1, read on the forward strand.
AAATAGATAACATCATTTTTTTATATCAGGTGGCACTGAAAAAAGATGGATCTGCTGATAGTACACAGGTTCAGATTTGTGGTTTAAAAAATATTATGCATCATATCAAAACAGGTTTTCTTTTATTTAAACAAAAAACAATATTATTATATCTGTTATCTTTTTATTTGATTGTTAATACTACATTTTATACAGTATTTCTGCATTTGAATAAAAATACTTGTCTCTCCTTTTAATATATTTATTTGTATATAAGCAATTGTTGGAGATTTCATCTATCCTGAGTCTGAGACTGAATCTCTTAGCTCAGTGAGCAACTTGGGTTCATCTTCTATGTTTGAAACTGATACACAAAACTACTATTGTCATAATATGTTGAACAGGATAGATTCTTCTAAAAATCCCCACAAGAGTTCAGCTCCATTCAGAACTACTAAAAAGGCACTCAATTCCTCAAAGTTGTCAACTTTCATAAACCCTACTGCAGAGAATAACTTGGATACCCCTAGATATCCTTTGAGATCATGTCAGCCTACCAAGGCTATAAATATTCATTATGTTCATTCCCAATAAACCTATTGTTTCTTTCTCTAAACTATTACTCTTGAGTTTAGTCCTTTTAAACTATAAGAGTTTTATATTCACAATTTTTAAGCTTTATTCCCTATTGCCAAATCCCATTAAGATAGATTCCATAATTAGGTCACAACCATTACTTCAACCTTTGCAAACAATAGTAGCTATTTCTTCAGTATGCTAACATCATAGTTCTTTTAAAGAGCTGGCTAATAAATTTATTTTAGTCATCTATTTCTTGCAACTAATCTCAAGAATCCAGCAGCAAGAACTAGAGTTTTTTTGCATCTTTAATATAATACTATAAATTTGTTTAATTATAAAAGTAAGGAACATTTATGATCAAAGTTATAAATCAATATATATTAATAAAAAAGCTAAATTAAAATAAACACCCTTTTTAATAGATTGGCTCAGAAGCAAGGGCTTTGGGGACAAAGGATTTGAAGTGCTTGTAAAAAGCTGCCACCACATCAGATGGCATTGAGAATTGCCCAGCTTGAGAAAATTGAATATATCTTCTGTATCTTAATGGAGGCTTTTTTGGCAACTGTGGTGAAATCAAATCCCTAGTAGTCAACTATTACATTAGTTTTAAAAGCTATGGATATAACTGAAAATACCTCAGATTTAAACAAAATGTTTTCAGATTCAAGCAAAATCCAAGTTGCGCAAGATTCAAGATTCAAATGATTCAAACATTTTTGGTTAACAATTGAACTGTCAAACAATAAACAAAAATTCACTTGCCCATTATACAAAATTATAGCAAATATCAAGCAGCGTAGTTTAAACCACAAACAAAATTAACTGACGTAGCAAGTGATATGGATGGATGCTGTTATGGAGTATATTATAATCCGATAAGGATTCATATGAGGTACCAACAGAAGGACTAAAATGAAACAAAATTGGAGCAATCTAGAAGCAATATTCCACAAGCACAAAACAAAATAAAGCCACACAAGATGTGTAGTATGAGCAGCCTAAAATAGAAAAACAACATTTTAACGACCAATCAACAGCTATTCAATTATGGAACAGAGGCATTTTTTTCATTTTTATGGCTCCTGATTTGTATAAAATGATTTTGAAAACTTTCCAAATATGGACTTGAGATTACAATAAAAATAAATCATAAAATTTAGACTTCTACTTTTAATGATTTTATCCTAGATTTTTTACAGTGGTTTTTACTAGCAACATTTTTGACAGCACCAGTAACCAAGCTAGCAGCAGCCAAGCCAGCTTTAATGGAGGCAAGGCTCAGAAAGTGGAGGCACCTGTTTACACCCAAGCCTTTGAGGCAGGTAACAAGGAAGCTAACCTGTACTTGACCCCCAACACCTATGTCTTTGACTTGTTCAATAGTTAATTTGTGTCTAGCGCTGCCCCTGCTCCTGTATCCACCCCCGCATAAGCTGCCTGTCAACCAACCATTTAGGATGGCAACCTTGATTTGGAACAACTTACTGCCACAAGCCAACCTGTCCCTCCTCAGCCAATCAGGCTTCAGCCCCCCCGCCCCAAACACATTATCATTACTACCAAAATTATCCAAGAAATTGTTGCATTCAACCTGCAGGGTCTGTCCTGGGACCAGATTACCACCCAATTGCAATTTACCAATCCACTATAATTCAGAAATTCAATAACTTGATGAACAAGGGCAATCTAATTGGGAAGGCCAAGAAGCAAAAGAAGGCCCCAGATTCTCAGTTCAACAATGCATATCCAATCATGCTTGATCTCTTGCAACAAGACCCCAAGCTTTCCCTGACTCAGGTCTGGAAGCAACTTGAGCACCATGGCATTTAGGTTTCTGAGTGCATGTTGCAGCTCTGGATGTATGGAAAGGAGGCTTCAGTCAGAGTGTTGATCAATGTTGCCGGCAACCAATGGGATGACAGTGGAGATTCCCCATACAATCCTGCCATCAAATCCACCCTGATCTAATGCCTGACAAGTTTTTCCAATGACCTCATGTTCATCTCCTATTATAAGCTATCAATAGCTTTCAATTATTTTGGTGAGAAAGGAAAAGACGCCACCAAGAATAGAAGGAAGAAGGTCAAGAGGGGACATTCATTGGTGTGTTTCTGGCTTTTTCAGCAAAGGATTTTGTCTAATATTGAACATACCCTGATTTCACTAATAGATACAAGTACTGCCACATCCTTGGCAAAAGCTCAACTCCTGGGATAGCTAAAATTCCACCCACTGGGTTTTCATGAGCCACCTTATGGAGGGTAGCTCTACTGCCCTTGAGGCCATCCAAGGACGCAGGCACCAGGCCTCTGTGTACCCAGCAGGCCATGTGGACATCCATATGGCCAATGTTGTGTTCTTCAATATTAGAGACACAGTCTGGGAGCGCCACCCTCAGGCTTATAAGGATCTTTATCTTGGTGTCCTTGACCACAGTCTCTCTTTGGTTGCCAAATAGTGGCTGACTTGTTTGCTCAAATGGTTTTCCACATGAACATGGGCAACCAATCATTTAATGATAAGCGCCTCCCACCTTGTGCCACAACTGTCTACCAACCAATCAAGACAAATGACAGACAAGGAATATGACAAGCAGTAGATGTCATTCATCACAATAAATCTTCCTGCCTCTACCCCGCCACCCCCACCCCCCACCTGCCAGGTCTACCCACCCAATCCCAGACCCTCCAGGCCAGCACTGCCTCTACACCTTCCTTCCTGTTCTATTCTGTCTACTAGGCATCACTCTTCCCTGCCCTCAAATAAACTCAATGTTGCCAAACATTCTCTATTTATATTATCTTTATTCTGAATTTCAATTGTTTATTTTCTCTTTGTTTACAGTTGGTTTTATTCTTTATATTCAGCTTATTTCTATAAAATTGTATATTTATTATGCCATATATCTAGATCCATAACACAGCATTTTTAGCAGCCAAGAACATCCCCTTGTGAAAATGTTAACATAGATTTGGGGATCAGCTAAATTTAAATTAGTAAATTACAAGATTATTGTGTTTATATAAATTTGTTGCTGATCCAAATTCAAACCCTTAATGATGAAAATTAAGCCAATCAGGAGCCAAGTGACAAGGTGATTGTTGTGACATAAAGGGTCATTCAATAATTCTTTGATGCATGTGCACTAATTAATATGCTTGACTGGGTGTTTTGCCATTGTGCGCCATTGCTGCTGTGATGAGTTGTTGGTGGACTAGTGCTAACCCAGCAGCTGATTGGGCACTAGTCTATCAACAACTTGTCATAGCAGCAATAGTGCACAATGGCAAAACATCCAGCCAATCATTAATTAGCGCACATGCACCAAAGAATTATTGAATGACCCTTTATATCACACCAATCACTTTAACACTTGGCTCCTGATTGGCTTAAAGTTTATCATTAAGGTTTTGAATTTAGATCAGCAACATCTTTATCTAAGCACAATAAACTTATAATTTTCTAATTTAAATTTAGCTGATCCCCAAATTGTTGTTAATATTTTCACAAAGGGCTGGCCAAAGTGCCAAAAATAATATGACAATTAAGGAAAAAATGCCAACACATATTGAGATAAGTGTAAAACATATACACAATGGGTAAAAATATGAAATATTGTAGTAAATGGGAAAACAAACAGGGATAAACAAAGAGGCAATAATATCATAAAACACAGAGTTTATTGGGGTAAAAGCTATAAAAAATGCAAAGGTTAGTAAAAAATCATATGAGAGAATTGGAAAAGCTTTTGAAGGATCTTAACTTTTGGCAATTGCCAAGATTAAGGAAATCAACCACAAGGTTAAAGCCAAAGTGAAGTCTTCTGTCCTTGAAGGGGACAAAATTTACAAGGTGTCAGCAAAGGCCTTGATGATCAAGATACCTGACACACCCAAGAAGACAATTGAGTGTCTTCTCAATGTTCAGAAAACAGTTGTGGAGGGCTTACAATTTAAGTCATTTTCTCTTTCTGTGTCGTCTGTATGGGTCAACAACCCTGAGATACATGTCCATCTCAACCCTGCCAAGCAAGCAAGAGCAGAGGACACCAAATTTCTGGCCAAACTGCTTGCGCCAAGAATGACTAAGCCTGCCAAAGCCGCTGGCAAGGAGGAGACTGTCAAAGGTAACCTAATAATCATAATTAACAAAAATTCCAAAATACTTACAGTAGTTTTAAAAGCTATGGCAACAACCAAAAATACCTCAGATTTAAATTAAATGGTTTTAAATTTAAACAAAATCCAACTAGCAGGTTAAAATATACACTCTATTAACAGGAATTTTTGGCGTTATTGGGCAAAATGGGTCAACACAACAAAGAAGTGCTCACGCGTAAAGCAAAACCATTCAAAATACAATCCAAAATACATGGATTCAATAAACAAAATGGTATGAGTTGACTTTTGGTGTATATATGTTTACTATGTGAATAGGTGACAAAATACACCCAAGCACGGTGCTAAAACTCAATCCAAAACCAAAACACAATAGCAACTTAATATGTAAACAAATCACTCAATTGTTGTGTGCAATTAATTGTAATCAAGAATGATACCAAAGTAACTAAAATAAGACACACAATCTGTGACATAAATTTTAAAAATATTGTGTTGGGTGCTTAAATATGGCGTAAAATCTGGGGAAATGGGTGGAAATTATTTTGGATATTCTAAAAGGGCATTGTAAAACCAAAAACAACTAATTAAGAAATAAAAATCCTATAATTGGAATTTTGGGTGGGGTAAATTATAATTAAATAACCATATTCAGATAAAAAGCAGAAATTAAAAACCAGTGTATAACTTAATTAAGTTTTATTTAGTATTTTATTAAATTTTAAAAGAAAGGAACACAACAACAGAGTAACAATGCACCTGTTGTGCGCTGTGGTTGCTCCCACAGGTAAAAGAACAGAGTTAGTGCAACCCAAGTGCCCACTCAGGAGGGAGATGGGAGAGGAGAGTTCAATAGTGATGCTGCACTGACACGGCTGGTTCAAGGAGCACAAGCTGCTAGGGTGAAGAGCATCAACCCTTGGGTCCCCAAGCTGACCTGGAAGCCCACCAAGGTTACCATTACCAAAACGGTTAGAAACAAGGAGGTAGAACTTACTTTGTATGTGTTTGACGCTGTGTACCACCAAGAGTTGGTCCTGTCAGCCATGATGGAGAAGGTTCAGCCTGTGCTTGATACTAGCTACAAGCCTTATGTCAGTGATGGCAACCAAGAAGACAACAACAAGCCTAAGTTCTATAAAATCACAGAGGGGCATTTAGTATTAAAGAAAGTTGCTGTGTTCTATACCAGGGTACTCATGCCTTGCAAGCCTGTCACCAATCAGGATCCTGGCTTGTCTGAACCCACAAAGCCCGCCCAGAAGCGCATTCCTGACATCAAGTGTCTCATCCTTCTCAAGTTAATGCAGGACTCTGGTGACTAGAAGGTGGCTGCAGCTCTTCTTTGGGTAGATCCCAAGTACACATTAAAGACATTCAATATCTTAATCAATACTGGCTGAGTCCTTGCCGCAGAGAGATCATTGCGTGTTTCCACTATGCTCACCAAGAAGCACAAATGGGTAATCTGCCAGTGGATAACCCAGGACTGACATCTTGAACTGAAAATATACAGGCCATAGTAAAATCTACTTTTTGGGTTGAGGCTTTGATTTTTTTTACTACCATCTGGTAAAAATAAAGCACTTTTACTGAAAAAAAACTTGGGATATCTTCCTATAACAGGAACAGCCCAACCAATATTGAGACCCAGAAAAAATATTCTGAGGTGTACACTGCCCTCAAAGCCAAGGGGCAGTCAAATTCTACTACATTGACAAATCAGCATTTTCCTTGTTGTTGGCAATGCATATGGCTATGTCCCCAAAGGCTCCAATGACAGGATGGCTTGGTGTGCTGCAGTCTGTGCCACAGCCTATTCAATGGTGGCACTCCTTGGTCCAAAGAGGATCAAGCTCTATTAAATGATACTAGGCTATCACAATAGCCAGGCCTTCCTGAAATTCCTCTGATTGGTCCAGGAGCACCTGAGATGCCCAAGCCTGGGCTTCACCAATGTGATTGTGCTGGACAATGCTGGTCTTCATAAGGTGGCGGATATTCTTGAGGAATTTCCATCAATTGACACTAGCATCAGAGTGGGCCCCCAGCAATTGGCCATGACAAATTTGTGCCTTCTCTTTCTCCCTGCCTATTTTCCCTTCCTAAATCCCATCAAGGAAGTTTTTGGGTGGCTCAAGCAAGTTGTCAAGCAAGGAACCCCAACTGGGACTGAGGACCTGTTTGATTTGCTCCAGGCGGGATCCACACCCTCCCAGCTTAACTGTGTCCAGATTCTATGGCCACATTGATTTTTCATCCCTGTGTGTCTAGCAAAACAGCCAATCAATTAAAGACTTAGTGTGTCCAACTTTTTTATATTCTCTAATCTACTATTTAAGATTTATTGGTTAACATTTTATATTTAGAAGCTTCTAAGCCCACAATCACATTTGGCAAGACCATCAATGGAGGTAAGTAATTTTATTTATTTTATATTATGTTTTTTTATTATGCCATCTGAGGTTATTACAAACACTCAATACTGGATTACAGAAATACATTTATATCACTTTTGTCAAATGAATATAAAATAGTTTTAAAAAAAATTAAATGTAAAATGTACAAATTAGAATTTATTTTATTAACATATAATTTTATGCTTTTATGAAACCCATTTTTGCAATTTATTTTGCAAAAATTGTTTGCTAAAATAAAGTTATAAAAATGCATTTTAATAAAAATAATTTAAATTGTAATAAAATTTATTGGAATGATATTTTTTATTATGTGCACCTATAGTGAGTCCTTCAGTATGTACCCACCTGGTAATGGAGGTGGCGCACAACCTCCACCGCCACACTATATACAGTGGATACACCCTGGTTAAAATACTCCTGCCTGCTGGTGAAAGGTAGTAGGATCAGTAGGGAGTGAAGCAGCAGCTTTTTAGGCGGGCTGCAAACCTGTATATTTCACCCAGGACCAGGATGTCCTGGATCACATGGTCAACCAAGTTGTATCTGGGGGGACCTTCTTCCCATCCAAGGAGAGCCAGGCCTTGTCAATCCCAAGAAGGACCCTGTCTAGGTCCTCCACGCTGGCACCCATTCCAAAGTAGAAGAGATACCTCAGGTAAACAATGAGATGAATCCTTTGTCCAGAAAAGGCTTCTGTAAACTCACAAATTTTGCTGTATACTGTGCTGATCTTTTTCTTGTGCTTGGTTTTTGCAAAGTACAGCTCCATGGCTGCAGAGAGCCACGTCTCATTGGCGCTCCAGGTCAGCCCAAAGTCCGCCAGGAGGGTCTTAGTCTTCTCTACGCTGTTGTGTCTGCAACAGCCTATTTACCCACTGTGCACCCAAAGTTTTCCAGAAGGTAAGATTGGGTGTGCTCCACCAGGAAGCAGAAGCAAGTAGCCTCATGTGCCTGGCCCATCTCTGATATATTCTTGAATGGGAGCATCTCCAGGACGTCCCAAACAAGCTCAATGGATTTGACACAGTAAACTCCACTGAGAACCACTGGGTCTAGGCGGACCAGTTGGTTATCCTTGTAGGCAGTGACTGCCCACTCAGATGCCCCCTCAGAATGTGTAAGCTCAGCCAATGCCTCCTGCAACATTGGAAAGGGCCCATAAACTCTGTCTTCAAGCTTCCTCACAACAGGGGGGACAGAAAAAGCTGCCTAACCACGTGAGTGGCATAGTTTGCATAAAAAGTGGGGGGACAAAAGGGACCAGGACCTGGCAGAGTTCACTGTCAACGTTTTCTAACAAAAAAGGTAAGTATTTGTGAATATTTTTATTTTTATTTTTCAGGTTACCTTCTTGTCTTTCCTCTTTGCTGGTGGCTTTGGCAGGCTTAGCCATTCTTTGCGCAAGAATTTGAGTGGGCAATTCTGTATCATCTTTCATTGCGCGCTTTGCAGGTTTCAGGTGGGCATATATTTCAGGGTTGTCAACCCAGACAGACAGCGCAAAAGATTGTATTTCTTAAACTGGAGGCCCTCAACCACCGTCTTCTGAATGTTTAGTAAGCGCTTGATTGTCTTCTTGGGTGTGTCAGGTATTTTGGCCATAATTGCCTTGGCCAACACCTTGTCAATTTTCTTGCCTTTGAGGACAGCAGACTTCACTTTTGCTTTGACCTTGCAGTCAATTTCTTTGATCTCTGCAATTGTAGAGTCAAGGTCTTTTAGAAGTTTCTCCAATTCTCTCATTGATTTTTTACCAACCTTTTCATATGTTTTTATAGCTTTTACCCCAATAAGATCTGTAATATTCTGATACTATTGCCTCTTTGTTTATTCCTGTTTGTTTTCTCATTTGCTACACTATTCCATCTTTTTACCCATTTTGTATATGTTTTACACTCATCTCAATAGGTGTTGTTTGTTTTGAGTTGGCATTGTTTCCTTAATTGCCATATTATTTTTGGCGCTTTGCACTGCCCCTTGTGAAAATGTTAACAACAATTTGGGGATTGGCTAAATTTAAATTAGAAAAGTATAGTGTTAACTGTTTTTAGATAAAGTTGTTACTGATCCAAATTCAAAACCTTAATGATAAACTTTAAGCCAATCATGAGCCAAGTGATAAAGTGATTGTTGTGACATAAAGGGTCATTCAATAATTCTTTGGTGCATGTGCACTAATTAACATTATTGGCAGTATGTTTTACCATTGTGCGCAATTGCTGCTGTGCCAAGTTGTTGATAGACTAGTGCTAACCCAGCAGCTGATTGGGCACTAGTCCACCAACAACTTGCCACAGCGGCAATGGCGCACAATGGCAAAACAACCAGCCAATCATATTAATTAGTGCACATGCACTAAAGAATTATTGAATGACCCTTTATGTCACAACAATCACTTTATCACTTGATTCATGATTGGCTTAAAGTTTATCATTAAGGTTTTGAATTTGGATCAGTAACATATTTATCTAAAAACAGTTAACCTATAATTTTATAATTCAAACTTAGCTGATCACCAAATTGTTGTTAATGTTTTCACAAGGGGCAGTGCAAAGTTCTAAAAACAACTGTGTTCTGGATCTAGATACATGGCATAATAAATATATGATTTTATAGAAATAAGCTGAACATAAAGAATAAAAACAACTATAAACAAAGAGAACATGAACAATTGAAATTCAAAATAAAGATAATATAAATAGGAAATGTTTGGCAACATGAGTTTATTTGGGAAGGGGGAGAGTGATGCCTAGGAGGCAGAATAGTGCAGGAAGGAAGACGTAGAGGCAGTGCTGGTTTGGGGGGTCTGGGATTGGGTGGGTGGGTCTGGAAGATGGGGGTGGTGGTGGCAGGGGTAGGAGGATTTTGTGTGATGGCTGCCATATAACGCTTGTTGTATTCCTCATCAGTCATTGGCTGGATTGGTTGATAGGTGGCAGTGGCACAAGTGAGAGTGCTTATCCTTACATGATTGGTTGCCCATGTTCACATGGAAGACACTTTGGGCAGACAAGCCAGCCACCATTTGGTGACCAAAGAGAGAATTGTGGTCAAGGACCCCAAGATAGAGGTTGTTGAAAGCCTGAGGGCGGCGCTCCAAGAGTGTATCTCCAAAATTAAAGAACATGAAATCAGCCAGATGGATGTCAGCGTGACCAGCTGGGTATACTGAGGCCTGGTTCCTGCGTCCCTGGATGGCCTCAAGGGCAGTGGAGCTACCCTCCATCTAGTAGCTCAATAAAACCTGATGCTTGGAATTTGAGCCATCCTAGGAGTCAAGTAATCCATTAAGGATGTGGCTGTACTTGTAGCCATTGGTGAAAACTGGGTTTTTCCAATAGTAGATATAACCTTTGGATGAAACAGCCAGAAATGCACCAATGAATGTCCCCTTCTTCACCTTCTTCCTCCCTTTTTGGGGGTAGTTCTTCCTTGCAAGCCAAAATTGTTGAAAGCTATTGATAGCTTATAATATGAGACAAACATGACGTCATCTCATAGACTTTTCAAGCATTAGACCAGGGTTGATTTGATGGCCTGATCATACAGGGGAATCCTCAGTGCCATCATATTGGTTGCTGGCAACATTGGTAAGAATCTGTATTGAAGCCACCTTTCCGTGCATCCAGAGCTGCACCATGCACTTGGAAACCCATATGTTGTGGTGTGCAAGTTGTTTGCGGACCTGGGTCAAGGGAAGTTTGGGGTCCTACTGGAGGAGGTCAGGCATGATTGGGTAGGCCTCTGTGATTTAGGACTAGGGGGCCTTCTTGGGCTTTTTGGATGTCCTAATCAGATTCCCCTTGTTCATCAGGTTGTTGAATTCCTGCATGACAGTAGCTTGGGTAAATTGCAAATGGGCAGCAATCTGTTCCCAGGACAGACCCTGTAGATTCAGTGCCACAATTTCCTGAAGAATCTGGGCAGTGATGATTTGTTGCTTGAGGCGCTGGGCCGCAGGATCTGAAGCTTGATTGGCTGTAGAGGGGCAGGTTGGGTGATGGCAGGAAGTTGTTCTGGATTGAGGTTGCCATCCTGATTGGTTGGTTGACAGGCAGCTTATGCGGGGGTGGATACAGGAGCAGGGGCAGAGCTAGACACAAGTTAACTATTGAACAAGTCAAAGACATAGGTGTTGGGGGTCAAGTACAGGTCAGCTTCCTTGGTATCTGCCTCAAAGGATTGGGTGTAAACGGGTGCCTCCACACCCTGAGCCTTGCCTCCATTGAAGCTGGCTTGGCTGCTGCTGGCGCCATTGAAAATATTGTAGCTAGTAAAAACCATTTTAAACAAAACCTAGGATAAAATCACTAAAAGTAGAAGTTTAAAATTTTATGATTTATTTTAATTTTAATCTCAAGTCCATATTTGGAAAGTTTTCAAAATCATTTTACACAAATCAGGATCCATAAAAATGAATAAAATGCCTCTGTTCCATAATTGAATAGCTGTTGATTGGCTGTTAAACTGTTGTTTTTCTATTTTAGGCTGCTCATACTACACATCTTGTGTGGCTTTATTTTTTTTTGTGCTTGTGGAATATTGCTTCTAGATTGCTCCAATTTTGTTTCATTTTAGTCCTTCTGTTGTTACCTCATATCAATCCTTATTGGATTATAATCTACTCTGGGTTGACATCCATCCATCTCACTTGTTGTGTCAGTTCCTTTTGTTTGTGGTTTGAACTACACCACTTAATGTTTGATATAATTTTGTATAATGGGCTAGTGAATTTTTGTTTTTGGTTTGACAGTTCATTTATTAACCAAAAATATTTGAATTGATTGAATCCTTATTCTTGCGCAACTGGGACTTTGTTTAAATCTGAAACCATTTTATTTAAATCTGAGGTATTTTTGGTTGTTGCCATAGCTTTTAAAACTACTGTACCTGTTTTTTTATAGAAAATATTGACATAAAACTACACCAGGTCCTGGTCTCTTTTGTCCCTACCACTTTTTACGCAAACTATGCTACTCATGTGGCAAGGCAGCTGTTTTTTTCCCCCTTGTCTGCAAGAGCTTGAAGACAGGATTTATATATCCTTTCCAATGTTTTGGGAGGCATTAGCTGGGCTTACACATTCTGAGGGGGCATCTGAGTGGGCAGCTACTGCCTACAAGGATGCCCAACTGGTCCGCCTGGACCCATTGGTTCTCAGTGGAGTTTACTGTGTCAAATTCATTGAGCTTGTTTGGGATGTCCTGGAGACGCTCCCATTCAAGAACATACCAGAGATGGGCCAGGCTCATGTGGCTACTTGCTTCTGCTTCCCGGTGGAGCACACCCTATCTTACCTTCTGGAAAACTTTGGGCGTGCAGTAGGAAAATTGGCTGTTGCAGATGCAACAGCTGTGAAGAAGACAAAAATCCTCCTGGCGGACTTTGGGCTGGCTTGGAGTGCTGATAAGATGGGGCTCCCTCTGGAAATGAATCTCATCTTCACAAAGACCAAACAAAAAAGAAAGTTAGTGCTGTGTTCAATAAGCTGTGTGAGTTTACTAAAGCCTTTGCCCAGCAAAGGCTTCATCTGGTTGTTTACTGGGGTTCCTCTTCTACTTTGGGATGGGTGCAAATGTCAAGGACCTAGATGTGGTCTTTCTTGGGATTGACAAGGCCAGGCTCTCCCTGGATGAGAAGAAGGTCCCCCTGGGTTAAAACTTGGTTGATCATGTGATCCAGGACACCCTGGTCCTGGCTGGAATTTACAGGTCTGATGCCCCGCCTGAAAAGCTGCTGCTTCACTTTCATCTCACCATACTCTCTTTTACCAGCAGTGGGAATATTTTAATCATTTTGTTTTCACCATATACAGTGTGGCAGTGGAGGTTGTGTGCCACCTCCATTGCTGGGTGAGTACATACAGAAGATCCCACTATAGTTGCACCTAATAAAAATATCATTCCACAATTAAATTTACATTTGAATTTTAATTATTACTTTTTTATTTAATTTCAAATAGCTGTTTTAGAATATTAAACTATTAAAAAACAGAAGAATTCAAAGAAGGCCCTCATAAAAGCATTTTAATGTATGTTAATAAAATCACTTCTAACTTGAGTACTTTTATTTTTTATCTTTCTTTTTGTATGTAATTGACAGAAGTGACAATCATATAAATATCATATTTTATTTTAAATATTTGAGATAGACATCACTGAATATAATAAATTAATTAGTTTACAATTTAAAACTTTGATTTTTGTGTCAATGGTGGTGCTGTACTGTAAATTTAGAACCTAAACGTAAAAATGCGGGATTGTCAAATCCTTGGTCCAAATTTCAAATCACTTTTGCAAGCAACTCAGCTGAGTGAAAATTAAAACACTTAATAAAATCAACCATTTAATTTAGCTTTAGTTGACTTATTTAAGTTGGCAAATTTAAAGCCCCTTGATCAGATAACTCAACTAACAAAAGTCAGAACACAGCAAACAAATGCAGGATAAATGAATCGGAAATATGGGATTCAAATGTACAATTTGAGATTTGCTGTATGTCAAAAAAATAATAGAAATCATGTAAAAATTAACAAATCTGAAATTGCAGGATTTTCAAATCCAAGAACCAAGTTTCAAATCAAAAATGAGGTGAATTTGAAATAAATTAATTTATGGGTGTCTCAAAAAGGATGCTAAAGGATCTAGAGTGGATTTTTGATAATTCTTTTAGGAATCATAGGCATTCTCAAAAATCACCCTATTATATTTTAGGACAGCTAAAATTTAGATGCTTGAATACAGTAGATTTTAAAAAACGCTAATAATAAAATAGAATTATATATTAAAATCTATCTTGTCACATTGTTTTTTCCTTGATGTGTTGATAGTTCATTTGCTGTTAATAATGTGATTGCGTTTAATTGGATGGTTTCACCTCCAGTTGCCTTGGCAAAAGGAAATCAAGTTGCCTTCCTGAGACCAGCTGTGGTTGCGGAGGCAACTTGATTTCCTTTTGCCAAGGCAACTAGAGGTGAATCTATCTAATTAAACGCAAGCACATTGTCAACAGCAAATGAACTATCAATACATCAAGGAAAAGACAATGTGATAATATAGATTTTAATATATAATTCTATTTTATTATTAGTGTTTTTTAAAATCTACTGTAATCAAGTATCCTTAACAGCAATCCATTAACACATAGTGTAGTAATCCAGTGATGTTTCACTTTTGAGCTTTTTCTTTCCCACCTCTCCTTCTTCCTTGAATTTTTTCTAATTTTTATAGCCCCTGGCAACACTGGGAGTCAAAAAACTTTTAAAAATATTCTGTGTCATCAGGAGGGTAGCTCATATATCATTATATGTTTTTAAGATTTCTATATTAGTGATTTAGAGTGCAGAATATTGTATCATTTCCAGTTTAGACTATTTTATATTTCACTTAATTTCATGTCTAAGCATGGTTGTTGAGATTGGATTTTTCATTTGATTTTATCCAGAGTGGAGCTTCTTGATTTGGGTTGAATTGTCCTTGTTTTTTACTGTACATTCAATTTGTATTCCAGTTCCCACAATTAATATCTGAGTTTACTAGTGACATTCAAAAGTGATTTGAAATTTAGTTCTTGGATTTGAAAATCCTGCAATTCCAAAAAACATAGTAAACTTAATGAAAATGGTTGATGAATTTGAACATTTCAAATCTGATTCCAGTTAATTCATTTTTTTCATTGAAAATATGCTATTTGACTTGAAATTTGCAAAGTGTCTATGAGTTCCCACATTTTTAAAAATCCAAATAAAAATACAAATAATTCAATTTAATTAAAAAAGGCTATCCTGCAAAAGTGATTCAAAATTTGGACCAAGGATTTGACAATCCCACATTTTTACATTCAGTTTCTGAATTTACAGTTTGAAATTACAGGCTTGGATACATCTAAATATAAAACACTAATTCATAAATCTAAAATAGTAAATTTAAGAATATAAAAAATAGTCAGGAAAGCTAAGCCTTTAATTGATTGGTTGTTAAGAGAGGCACACAAGGATGAACAAATCAGCGTAGCCATAGAATTTGGCCAATCTCAGCTGGAAGGGTGTGGATCCCAACCTGCAGTAAATCAATGAGGTTCTCAGTCCTGGTTGGGTTCCCTTGCTTGACAACTTGCTTGAGCCACCCAAAGACCTCCTCAATGAGATTTAGGAAGAGCAAATAGTCAGGGAGGGAGATAAGGCGCAAATTTGCCATGGCCAATTGCTGGGGGCTCACTCTGATGCTAGTGTCAATTGATGGAAATTCCTCAAGAATATCCGCCACCTTATGAAGACCAGCATTGTCCAGCACAATCACATTGGTGAAGCCCAGGCTTGGGCATCTCAGGTGCTCCTGGACCAATCAGAGGAATTTCAGGAAGGCCTGGCTATTGTGATAGCCTAGTATCATTTAATAGAGCTTGATCCTCTTTGGACCAAGGAGTGCCACCATTGAATAGGCTGTGGCACAGACTGCAGCACACCAAGCCATCCTGTCATTGGAGCCTTTGGGGACATAGCCATATGCATTGCCAACAACAAGGAAAATGCTGATTTGTCAATGTAGTAGAATTTGACTGCCCCTTGGCTTTGAGGGCAGTGTACACCTCAGAATATTTTTTCTGGGTCTCAATATTGGTTGGGCTGTTCCTGTTATAGGGAGATATCCCAAGTTTTTTTCAGTAAAAGTGCTTTATTTTTACCAGATGGTAGTAAAAAAAATCAAAGCCTCAACCCCAAAAGTAGATTTTACCATGGCCTTTATATTTTCAGTTCAAGATGGCAGTCTTGGGTTAACCACTGGTAGATTGCCCATTTATGCTCCTAGTGAGCATGGTGGACACGCTCAAGTATTTCTCTGCAGCAAGGACTTGGCTATTATCAATGAATATGTTGAATACCTTGCTGGAGTACTTTGGATCCACTCCAGCAAGGGCTGTGGCCGCCTTGTAGTCATCAGATTCCCACATAATCTGGAGAAGAATGATGCACTTTATGCCAGGAAAGCACTTCTGAGCAGGCTTTGCGGGGGTTGTTGAATCTAGATCTGATTGCTGACTGACACACAAGGCATAGGCACCTTGGTGTAGAACACCGCAACCTTCTTGAGCACCAGCTGTCCCTCTGTAGTCCTATAAAACTTGGGCTTGTTATTATCTTTCTGGTTGCCATCACTGACGTAGGGCTCATAGCTAATGTCAAGTATGGGCTTAACTTTCTCCAGCATGGCTGACAGGACCAACTCTTGGTGGTACACAGCGTTGAACACATATGAGGTAAGTTCAATCTCCTTGTTTTTAACTTTCTTGGTGGTGATAACCTTGGTGGGCTTCTGGGTCAGCTTGGGGACCTGTGGGTTGATTCTCTGCACCTTAGCAGCTTGTGCTCCTTGAACCATCTGTGACAGTCCAGCGTCACAATTGAACTCTCCTCTCATGTCTCTTTCTTGAATAGGCACTTGTGTTGCACCAACTCTGTTCTTTGACCTGCAGGGGCAACCACAACCGCAGTGCACAACAGGTGCATCAATACTTAGTTGTTGTGTTTCTTCCATTTTAAGAACTTAATAAAATACTAAATAAATTTTAATTAAGTTAAATCATAATCTTAATTTTTGCTTTTATCTGAATATGGATATTTGATTAATATTTTTTCCTACCCAAAATCCTGATTATAGATTTTTTCTTAGCTATTTGTTTTTGGTTTTACAATGCCAATTTAGAATACCCAAAAAAATTTCCCCATTTTCCCAGATTTTATGCCAAATTAAGCACCCATCACAATATTTTTAAAATTCATGTCTTGTATTGTGTGCCTTGTTTTAGATACCTTGGTATCATTCTTGATTACAATTAATTGCACACAAAAATTGAGTGATTTGTTTACATATTAATTTGCTATTGTAATTTAATTTTGGTTTGAGTTTTGAATCACTGTGCTTGGGTGTATTTTGTCACAGATTCACATATTAAACATATGTACACCAAAAGTCAACTAACACCTTTTTTGTAAATCAATGTATTTTAGATTGTATTTTGAATAATCTTGCTTGGTGTGTGAGCAATTCTTTGCTGTGTTGACTCATTTTCCCCATTACCGCCAAAATTCCTGTTAACAGAGTTTATATTTTAGTCTGATAGTTGAAATTTGCTTAAATCTGAGGTATTTTTGGTTGTTGTCATAGCTTTTAAAACTACTGTAAGTAAAGTGACAATTTATTTTTTGTCTTCTTTACTCCTGGAAGTTGACTTTTTTAATTAATGGTACTTGATTTACTGAATAATTTTAAGATAGAAATTAATCTATGCAGCTATAGTATACTAAAGTGACCCTAGAGAGCTCAACTGCAATAAAAAATATACCTTAACTGATAATAAGGAGAAATAAGCTATCTTTTCTCATTTTAATGTGAAAAAAAACACTCTTTGCTATAAAAATAATTTTTATGTTGTAACTGTGCTGTTTTAGCAGAATTACAAGGGGAAAATGTTTGGAAACTAGATAATACTATTTATTTAGAGATATGTATTATATAGTTATTGTGAGTCATAGATAACAGGAGCATGATAGTGTTGATCACATGGTGGGATAGCTAAGGGGGTGGCCTGATCCTGGTAATGAGTCAAGCACCAAAACAAGGTATCTACTGTAAAGGATCAGATTCTGTTTGTGTTGTTGGATTTGGAAGTCCAAGTTGAATTCCTAACTTGGCTTCAAGTGACTGGATAATTGGATTGCGGGTCACAAACCTGCTTACTCAGAACCTTGCTGGTGGGTTGAGCCTGCTGTTTCAACATTTATTACCATAAAAATTAAAGTTAACTGAAAAAAATGTAAATAAAATATTATAAGTACTATAAAATATAAATTAATTTTACTTTTATTTGTTAACCTTCATGAAAGAACAACTTTGAATATACTTTATGTTTTATTAGTAAATTAGCAGAAATTAAGACATTTCATTTATTTTCACTAAAAATATTCAACTGAAATTTACCAGATATACCTAAAGAATTATTACTATCTAAAGATATTTAAAATTTTAAAATAAAACTAAAAATTAAAAATTAAAAGTAAAAACATAGAAGTAAGCAAGTTTATTATTTACTCTTCTTCCCCTTCTTCCCCTTCTTCCTTTTTCCCCTTCCAGGAGAGCAGTTGCTATAAGCTCAAGCTGATGCTTAAGCTCAGATTCCTTTTTTATGCTTTTTTTCATCCTGAATGGCCTTTGTGAAGAGGTATAACTTAGTTGAGGCTTTTTTGTGGGAAGTAGTTATTCATTTCTCTGAGCTTGAAGATGGTTTTGTTCTGCTCATGCCAAAAGAGGGCAAATAACTTGCTGAGCTTGGGGTGGAGCCAAAAGTTTGACTTGAGGTGCCTATTATAGGCCTCAAGAGCTAAAGTGGTCTTCAGCTCTCCACTAACAGCAGCCCAGTATAAATTCCAGGAGGCCTTGGCTCTGGCCTTGGCTCACCTTTGAGTGACAAACTTCCCAATCCACTGGGGCTCAAAGTACTCCAGGAAAGCCTTGAAATCTGTGTTCTTTGCTTTTTAATTATCCTTGGAGAGACCCTAAACCCTCTGTGCAGTGTGCTATGACTTTAAAAAAGCCAAAGCAATAAATTTTGCCAGAACAAATATGCAGATGTATGAGGTATCCCTGCAGCTCAGCCTACTAAGATTGACATTGCCTTGCACATTTCAAGCAACTTCTTGATAAAAATTAAAGTGGCACTTCTACACTTCCCTATCAAACAGCTGCTTGTATGTGTTGAACTAAACAGGCTCAAAGTTCATAATGTATATCTATGGGCCTAGAGCTTGAAGCCTTACCTTTTCCTCAGCATCCATTATGGCCTGGTTCTTGTCAGTATCAGGAGGGTTGACGCAGGTGTGTGGGGGGACTTCTTGATGTTGTTGATGGGGGGAGGGCAAGCTTTTGGCAGAGGATGGAAAAAGCACAGGTATAGATGGCCTCAGTGGCCCCAGGAAGAAGGAATAATGTGAGTGGAATCACCCAGATGTCTATCTGGACATGGATCATCCAGAGCTGGTAGAACATCCAGGGCAAGTGATAAAGGTACTGTCAACTAGCCAGGTTGACGCCCTTTTTAACTCCATAAGGTTCTGCTGAGCTGTGTAGCAGATAATCTGGTCCTCGGAGCTGGGCCTGTTGTTGTGCAGGAGGAAGCGCTCCCCACTTAGAAGCTGCTTGAGCTCATGGGTGAGTGTAAGCTCAGAAAAGACATTAGAGGCCTTGGGTGGGGGAGGATTGGCAGAAATTTTCTTGTCGCTAAGGAAATTAACAAACTGCTCTTGAGTTGGCACCAACTTTAGATTGTTGGGCTTTAAGTGTTATAAGGTCTTAATGGCCAAATCAGAAGCTTGGATATTGGCAGAGGTGGGAATCACTTGCACAAGATATCACTTGAGTATCCTTTTAATTAAATGATTGGGGGCTCACAGGTGTGCTCCCCCTTCTTGGCTGTGACCCACTCCCAGCCCTTGGTGTTCAGGCGGGGCCCACAAGTCTTATCCTCACATAAAAAGTGCTTTCTTTTGGTTTGGCGCTTTTGATTATTACAGTTAAAGATGTAATTATCAGTAAAGTACCCAGGGCCGCCCTTTACAGACATGATGGGGAAGTAACAGGGGAAGCACTTGGGGATTTTGACCTCTCTGTCTACATTACAAATGTTGTGGATGACCTGTGAATCCCAAGCCATGTGACTAGAAGCTTTGAACTTCTTGGAGTACTCCTCAGGCTCATCTTAGGGGTCAGGTGAGGGAGGGGGAGAAGAGCCATCAGGGGGAGGGGAAGGATTATTTGAGGCCTCTTAGATGCCTCCTTTTTCTTACCAAAAGAAGAGGTGGGCTCCTTGGCAGCATTTCCTTTCTTGATGTGGTGCTCCTTAGTGGGCTTGGAGTCAGCCTCTGACTGGTAATAGGAGTGGTTGGTAAGATCATTATCAGATTTATTAGGTGATGAATGATGAGGGGAAGGGGAAGGGGAAGGGAAAGAAGATAGTGGAGGGGGAGGAGATGGAGTGGGGGAAGGAGTGGGAGACTTTGCTTTTGCAGGCTTTTTGGTATGTTTGGGGATAGTTGCTTGGTCCTTGGAGCCCTTTGAGGCTTGACGCTTGGAAGGCTGGCTGTTCTTGTTTGATCTTGGCTAAAGAAAAGGTTAGTTTTGAAAATAAAATAATTGAGAAGATATATCAAACACAAAGAGGTAAAGCAAAGCAAAATTTAAGTAAAAAGTATGCAAATAAAGTTTTATTTATCAAGAAAAAAACATAACAAAGTAAATAAAAGAAAAATAGAAACTTAAAGTATAGCTCTTAAGGTTGAACATAGAAAATAAGTGCTTTTATGATGAAGAATTAAAGATGTTAGGTTCAGCATAACATCTTAATTCTAAATCAATAATAAAGGTATAATTAAAAATAAAATAAAGTATAAAAATTATAGGGGGGAAGTAGGGAGAGTAGAGGATTATAATTTTAAAAAAATTATTATTTAGAATTTTTTATTGGGAGTTAAAAAATAAAAAAAGGTAAAGTGTCAAGTTTGGCACTTTCAATCAGCTGGAAAAAGCTGAATTCTCACTGTTGAGTTTCCCAGGGTCAAGCAGAAAAATAAAATTTACTATTTTTGCATATAAAACTTGCTTAAATTTAAAACAGGTTTGAAAGTTAACCCAAAAGCAAGGCAGTTTCATATGCTCAAAAATAAAAATAAAAATAAAAATACAACATAAGTTAAAAAAGTAAATGAGTGGGAAGGTGTTTATTAGTGATTATATTATGCTGGGAGGAGCTGGGAGTGAATTATTTACCATAGTATTGGTCAAAACATTAAGAAGCTCACTGACCTAGTCACCAAGTTAAAGTGTAAAGTGGATGGGTGTTGAGTGGCGCTCATAGTGTGTCACTTATTAATTTAGCCTTAATTCCAATCCTTTAATTAATTAAATATAAACCCAATTGTGTGGCAAGTGGATAGTGTTGAATGGAGGGGAAGTCAAGTTTCCATTTTTTATGAGTTACATATGAAATCTATTAATAAATCAGACTTTTCTTTATTTGGCCCCACTCAATCTACAAACCTGGAAATGACATAATGTAAAACAGGTGGGGTATTTGATTAAAGTATATATCACTAAATCCAGTATAATGGTGCTTGGGAGCTTAATCAACAACTATAGAAACTAATAATAAAAATATAATAGTAAATAATAAACTTTATATAAGCAAATATCTGTTTTATTAATAAAATTAAAATTTGGCTTAAAAAGTGTCAAACACAGGCCTTTTCATTTTCATTAGTAAATTTACTTATAAATTGCCCCTTAAATTGGTCTTTGAGCTAACCAATTTATTAAATGTAGTCAAATTTGAGTGAGTTTAATCTCGGATTTTGGTTTGAACTCCTATATTACTAGTAAAAATTAGCTTAAAATTGGTTAAGACAAAATACTAATAGATTTGCATATGCAGCAGCTAATTCCCTGGTACTTGACACTTTGTCAAGTACCAGAGAGTTGACTTCACCACAGTTGCCAGCTCAGCACATGGGATGGGGACCTTTGTGTAGAAGGTGGGAAAATTCTTGCCTGCAGTGACACTGTCAATTTTTTAATACACAACAGGTACAGATGGCTCCTCAGTTGTGGCCAATGGCTCATAGTAGGTGTCAAAAACGTGGGGGCAGGAAGAGGCAACTCTGGGATCCAGAGTGCAGGGACATGTTACAACTGGGTACACAGTGTTAGTGTATGCAACCTCGTTACTTCTGATGACCTTGGCATGGGAGACTTTGGTGGCAGGCCTTGAGAGTGGCTTCTGTCTGGGATTCAAACTGGTAGCTCTGGCTTGTGACGTGGGAGGTGGTTGACTGGCACTGACACCTTGGGAGGCCTGTGTGTTGGCATTACTCCCTTCAAGCTGTGTTCTAGGTCTATTCTTGGACCCTCTGGGATGCCCTTGTGGTCAGGCTGTGTTGCAACTGAACCAATGAGGATTCAGTATTTGAGTTGGGGAAGACAACAGCTCAATAGAAAGGACAGGAATAATAAGAATAAGGTATTGTTTATTTCAGAACAATACAATTAATATACAATATGGGAAAGCCATCAGGCCACAAGGGGGTGGCATGGTGGCACACTCCATGTAAAGATTGAAGCCAAGGAATAACTTGTTCTGGATCAGCAGGTCAAATCGGCAGTGCTCATAATTAGGAAGAAGTGCCTGCAATTTGATATTGCTATCAGAATGGCCCATGTTGTTAGATATGTCAAGGGGCAACTTGTTGAGCGCCCCCTGTGTATTGTAAGATACATTGGCAGGCAAGTCTGGAAGCTTGGTTACAACAGCTGCCATTGCCCCCTGCTTTTTGTCAGAAACCAGGATCAGAGTCTGCAGAAGATCTGGGAATGTCTGCATAAACAACCTTTGTGTGGGGATGGCGCGGCAGGGGTGCAAGCAATTGTGGTGGAGCTTCTTGGTGTTTCCTTGGGCATCTTCAATCTGATAAGTGTGATTGTCATATACCGCAGCTATCTTGAAGGGCCCTAGGTGATTGGGTTCTAACTTAGCCAAATTGGGGTTGAGGGTGTAGACTGGGTCACCTACAGTGTATCTGGCTTCAAGGAGTTTGGTCACTCCTTCAATTTGTTTGTGTTCAATTTCTCAGGCTTTGGCACACCATTGGTTTAGGGATGGAGCTGTCAACAGGGGGGCTTTCTGGGAACTGTAGACTGTAATTTCCCCTGTTCAACTCCTTTCAGACTGTCAGGTGTTCCAAAGGCCAAAGCGCTTGGACTGAACCCAGTGCCTCTGTTGATTCTTGCTTGTAAAATAAGTAGAGCAGTGGGCAAGTGTTCAGTCCACACGGTATTGGGGTGAGTTTGTGAGAGCTTGGCAATCAGTTGAACCAGGGAGCCATTTAACCGCTCTATGTGTCCATTGGCCTGCGGATGATAGGAAGTGGTGACTATCTGTTGGAGGGCATTCTTGGCGCAGTACACCTTCATGACCTGCTCAACAAGTTTGGGGCCACTATCTGTGATGAGACGCTTGGGCCGCCCAAAGCGGACCACAATTTCCTTGCCAACGAAGCAGGTGATGGTGGTGGCAGTGTAGTTAGTTGTTGCCCATGCCACTGGCCAACAAGTGAAGTGGTCAATGGCAGTTATGATGTATTTATTCCCCAGTCTGTCTTCAGGGAGGGGCCCAACAACATCAAGGTCCCACTGTTTAAAGGGTTCCATGGTGTTGCAGATTGAACAGATTAGACATTAAGTTGTCCATCTAGGAATTGAGCAACAGAACAGTCGTGCAATTGCTTTATTGCGTCCTGATTTTACTAAGGATAAAGACGTTTAAAACGCCTCTAAAACAAGTGTTTGAAGCGCCTTTTGAATGTGCATAAGGCACAGGCTTTACTTCTGAGGTTAATAATAAAACAACAAAGTTATTTCCATCTGCCTCCTTAAGAAAAGCTGCATAAAACCAGTTGTTCTCTTGCGCGGGACTTTCTGCTGTGCCAATCCACTCTCCTTCATTATGAAAGCCCTTCTGTCTATGCCTCCCTTCCCCTTGTGGAAATTCCCCCTGCCTCCCACTATATAAGTGTGATACTATCATAATAAACACCATTTTTGTCTTATTATCTTCTTATATTCTTCTGTCCTTACCCAGGCTGTCACTATACCACAACAGGTATAGTATTAAGATAAAGAAGTAGTAGACTATCTATTTTTAGAAATCAGCACCCAGGCTCCATATATTATGACACATGGCCTTGATGGGCAGGACAGACTTGGGGGTGCAGGTTTAGACGTGTTCTTTTTGCATAGCACACATGTTTTGAGGAGATCCAAGATATCTTTGCGCATACGCAGCCACCAAACCTTTTGTTTCATAATCTCAAAGAGGTTGTGCACTCTGATGTGACCCAAGGTGTGGTGGTAATGCAATATTGTGTTGCCTTGTTGTGTGATGGGAAAGTAAGGTGTCTTCTCAGCTATCTCTGCCCAGATGTCAACATTGCCAGCATCAGTGGTGAACTGGCTTTTGTTGTCCTTCAACTTGGAGATGGTTACTGAGTTAAGGCCTTTGTAACAAGTTGCTTCAGGGTGAAGGTACAGAATTGGCTAATCTGGATCCAAGCCATCATCCCCAGTGATGGATGCTACGTAGAGACGTTAGAGGGCGTCAGCTGTGACAAGTTCCTTCTCAGGCTTGCACTCAATGTGCAGCTGGTAAGGGGATAGACGCTTGACCCAGCTGGCTTGGCCGCGTGTCAAGTGGGACTGTGTGTTGAAGTACTGGAGTGACTTGTTATCTGTCAGGACACGGGGTGGAAAGGTAGCCCCTTCCAGGTAACTGCGTCATTTCTCAACACAGTGCACAATTGCAGCCAACTCTTTATCATGTATAGGGTAACATTGTTCTGAGTCAGTAAGTTTCCTGGACTCATATGCCATGGGGAGAAAGACGCATTTGTTGGTTTCTACCCGTAGTACACCCCCTATGGCCCTGTCAGAGGTGTCAGTCTCAAGTTTGTACTGGTGATTCCAATTGGGAACTGTAATACAGGAGCAGTTGTAAGTCTTTGCTTCAACATCTTGAAGGCTTGATCTCTGACAGAAGTCCAATGGAAGCGCTGTTTAGTGTTTAGGAGCTCAGTGAGAGGTGCAATTAGTTCTCTGCAATTGGTAATGATCTTGCGCACATAGGCAATCATGCCTAAGAAGGTACACACCTGACCCACATCAGTGAGAGGCGGCATGCTGATTATTGCCTTGATTTTGGCAGGGTTGGGCTTTATCCCTTGGGCAGAGATGGTGTGCCCAAGGAACAGCAGCTCCAACTTAAGGAACTTGCATTTGGAGGGTTTAGCTTTTAGCTGATTTGTCCAAAGGGTGTCAATGACAGCACGGAGGTGTTGAAGGTGCATGGTTTGATTTTGACTGAAGACAATAATGTTGTCAAGGTACACAACCACACATTTCCCAATCAATTCCTCAAATGCTTTGTTCATCAACATGGCAAAGGTGATAGTGTGTTGGTCATTCCAAAGTTCATAACCCAACACTCAAACAACTTGTAGTGTGTGCAGAAGGCAGTTTTTGCTTCATCCCCTGGTGCAATGCAAACCTGGTTGTACCCTGCAGTGAGATCAATCTTGCTAAATACCTTTGCACCCACAAGTGTGTCAAACAGGGCGTCAATCAATGGCAGGGGGTACTTATTATTAACTGTCACCTCATTTAGAGCGGGAAACTTGTGACCAGGCAAAGGGACCCATCCTTCTTGGCTACAAAGAAGACAGCGGCTCTGTATGGAGAGAGTGAGGGGTAAATGAAGCCCTTGTCAAGCGCATCCACGAGGTGCTGGCAAAGGGTATCATCTTCTTTTGGTGTAAGACAATAAAAGGGACATGCTTTGGGTAACAACACTTGAAGTTTTACCGCATGCTGAATCTCTCAGGGAGGAGGTAGTTGGTCCAGTGTTTCACTGAAGACATCATTATACTCCTTGAGGAGTGTGACAAGCGCTGGTGGAGGTGAAGTAGTCAAGGGAGGACCGCAGGTGGTTCAGCGCAGATAACTTCAACTGAGCATTGGTTAAAATCTAGTTTTCATCCCCTTGAAATTGTACAAGCCTGTTTCAATGTCAGGAATGAAGTATGGAAATAAGATTCCATGAGCCACCAGAACTTCAAACCATTGACTACTCCAATTATCTTATAAGTCATCAAAGAAGATCCAGAAAGAGACAAGACAAGAGTATTCATAAGACAAGGACAGTAGTGAAGAACCATAAGATTTATTGAAGCACCATAAGGAGAATGATGGATAAGGGTTAAGAGAAAGGGAAAGGTAATTTATACTCATCAATTCTTGAATGAGAGGATCAAGTATGCTACAAGAGGGATATAGCATTTTGAAGGTATATTGAAATATATAACAGTGGTTCAAAGATGACACCAATAGATTCCTCTTGGTCTCAGCTTTCAGTAATGCCTTTAAACGTTGATATTGGTTCTATAGCCGCAGAGATATGATTTTTGAGGTTCAGCAATTATGCGCAAGAAAACAGATAGTTCGAAAGGTAATTGGACTGCAAAAGCACTCGGAAATGGCACAATTGAATCAAGTTAATATAAAAACCTATTTAAAATTGAGTTCGAACACAATAAAATCAAGTAAATTGATATAAAATGTTGTCAGGATTCTGAATCCTGACATTCAGTTAGTCTAACAAAGAAAGTATTGTGGAGTAACTTGCTCATTTTGATAGGATAGATCTGAAAACCCACCCCATTTCTATTGAGGGTGATAACAGATGTATCCCAGTCAATGTAGGGACAATTGTGACAAAGCCTGTCAAGGCCAGCAATTACATTGTGGCTGAGCCCTGCCATGATTGTCCCAGAGAGCTTAACCTGGATGTTCCCCATTCTCACAGAGAAGGGTACTGTCTCATGGACAATTGCCACTCTTTGGGAATCAGCCACTTGTACTGCCTTGAATCTGCTTGGCACGTGGTCTAATTGTTGAGAATCAGCAAACACTTGGTCAACCATAGTGTGGTCAGCCCCAGTATCCACCAATAGTTTGTGGGTACTTCCACAAAAATGGAAGGGATAAGCCAAGCGGGTTACTTTATTGAGAGAGTGGCTTGCTTGAAGTACGGGGTTATCACTATGAACCTGGAAGACGTCAAGGGTTTCAACTTTGTGTACATTGTAGTTGCAGGGGTTCTTTGCAAGGAGGAATTGAGAGTGGGGGTCAAGTGGGGTTGTAAAACCTCTTGTAGCTACAACCCTCAGGCTTTTTCCTGGTCCTCAATTTGTGCTAGCTGGAGTTCCCCCTTACGGGGGCATTTAATCCCATTTTCCTGCTGGCAGGGCTGACAGCAGCCTACTAGGTTGTGGGTGCTACCAGGTGTTGCACGAGGTTGAGGTAGAGCATCATTTGTGCGGTGGAACCCCATTTAAGCCTGGTTGTTGGCCTCCACAATGGCTTTGTAACAGTCATCAATGGAGGTGCAGCAACCTACAGGGACCCACTTACAGATATGGGGCTTGAGCCCATTGACTATTAGGTTCAGAAGCATAGTGTTTCCGTTGGTCACAGCTTTGGGGGCGGCAGCAAGGTATTCAGGAACAGAGCCAGTCTGCTTAACTACTAGAAGGGGAGTTCCCACCACAATAGGCGAGAAGGTTTTGCTGTAGAAGGACTTTGCAGAGTCCCTGAATGCTGCCCAGGTGACCTCAATTTCTTGGCTGGCCCAGTTGGTAAACAACACAGCGGCGGGCCCTGTGAGGCGCCCAGACGCTGTGGCAATCCACATGGGCTCAGGTACTTGACAGATAGGAAACAGGTTTTGGTGGAGTGAAGCCAACTGACAATGTTGGCCCCTTCAACCCCACCCGCAAAGGATTCCAGCTGGAGGTTGAGCATGCGCTGTGAAAGGTCTGACTGAGGCAGGGTGACGCTGGTGTCACACTGTCTAAGGCAGACACAATTTTACACACTCATAAGAACTAGCTGGTCTTGGTAAATAACTTACCTGTTGGGGATGCCCCCCTTGGGGATTGGCAGGAAAGTCTCTTGATGGGGAGTAGCCATATGGCCTGTACTCTGTCCTTTCTTGGGGGGTTTTTTTTAGGTAGGTTGTGAGCCTACCGCTGCTACCACTGTTGCAACTGAACCAATTAGGATTCAGTATTTGAATTGGGGAAGACAACAGTCCAATAGAAAGGACATTAATAATAAGAATAAGGTATTGTTTATTGCAGAATAATACAATTAATATACAATATGGGAAAGCCACCAGGCCACAAGGGGATAGCATGGTGGCACACTCCATGTAAAGATTGAAGCCAAGGAATAACTTGTGCTGGATCAGCAGGTCAAATTGGCAGCGCTCCTAATTAAGAAGAAGTGCCTGTAATTCAATATTGCTGCCAGAATGGCCCATGTTATTAGATACGTCAAGGGGCGACTAATTGAGCGCCCCCTGAGTATTTTAAGATATGTTGGCAGGCGAGTCTAGAAACTTGGTTGCAACAGCTGCACTGAAGGCTGGTGCAGGAGCTGGTTGGGAATGGGAAAGTCTGTTCTTAAAAATAAAATAAAAAATATATTTTAGATTAAATATTTATTTATTTGGAGTTATTGGTTTAGTTGTGGGTAGTTGTTTTCTCTTGACTTAGCCTTGAATAGTAACAGAATGTATATATCCGTGATTTGAAGTGTATA
This sequence comes from Entomophthora muscae, assembly GCA_014839935.2. NCBI lineage: Eukaryota > Fungi > Entomophthoromycota > Entomophthoromycetes > Entomophthorales > Entomophthoraceae > Entomophthora > Entomophthora muscae. Next base: position 111,365 of record QTSX02000110.1, read on the forward strand.
ATATTGTACCCTTTCCGGGTTTGGATAATTTTAAAGTTGATCACTTTTTATGTCTAAACATGGTTGTTAAGATTGAATTTTTCATTTGATTTTAGTCATGGTGGAACTTCTTAATTTGGACTGAATTGTCCTAGTTTTGTACTGTACATTCAATTTGGATTCCAGTTCCTGCAATTAATATCTGAGTTTACTAGTGGCATTCAAAAGTGATTTGAACTCTGGTTCTTGGATTTGACAATCCTGCAATTCAAAAATCATAGTAAACTTAATGAAAATTGTTGATGGATTTGAACGCTTCAAATATGATTCCAGTATATACATTTTGTCCGCTTGAAACATGCAGTTTGACTTGAATTTGCAAAGTGTCTGTCACAGTAGTAAATTTTTTGGCTGGGATTATTGCCCTAATAAGAAGCGTCACACAAAAAGAAAGGTGTCCAAACCTTTAAATAAGCAGAGTATCTTAATCAGGTTATTGAAAAAAATGGGTGGTGGCTGCCCCAGTGGAAGAGCTTATGAATTCAGAGAGATTTGCCCCCGAGAATTTTGTTGCTTCAAAATTGAGATACTTTCATCCCTTACGCAAAGGCAGTCAACTGGCTGGTTGCCTGAAGGAACCAAATTATGACATTATAAACAGTAGCGCTGAAAAGTTGGCAAAGGAGGTGAAAAATTTTTCTACCAACCAATCAGAGGCTAGCATGGACCAGAAGATCCCTTTAACACTCCCCCTCTCCCAATCTGAAAACTTGTTTTTGGATATTTTTATCTACCTGCAATAAAGTCTATCCCTATTCTCAGCAAACTTGTCAAATTTCCAAGTATATGAGGCGCCAAGCGCCCCCCATTGCTTTGTAATACAGCCTTCTTTTGTCCTAGTTGCAAAAAGTGTCTGTGAAAACACACATTTTCTTAACTCTGTTGTCAAGTAATCATTACTTTTCCGTTTCTCATTTTCATTTTCTACTTGCAGTTTCTGTGCTCATTTTTGCAGTTTGTTTTTGGTCCTCCTCTGCAGATTTATTGATTTGAAGTTCCAGTGTACCTTGTTTTGGTGGTCTTGATGATGATGTGGGGATTATACCCTCACTAACTTCATTTTCACTATTAAATGATTTACATGACTTTAACAGTGTCTATGAGTTCTCACAATTTAAAATATTTAAATAAAAATACAAAGATTTCAATTTAATTAAAAAGGGCCATCCCACAAATGTGATTTGAAATTTGGACCAAGGATTTGACAATCTTGTGTTTCTATCATTAGGTTCTGAATTTACAGTATCTAAGATCAAGCCTCATGGCTGCTTCTTTCACTTCAGACAATGCCTTAGAAAGAAGCTACAGAGCTTTGCTAATCTTAATAGACTGATCACTAGATCCACCTCTCATGAGACCAAGGTGGCCTTCAACTCCTTTTCTGCCACTGCCTTGATGATAAAGGAGAATTCCAGCAATATTTAAGATTTATTCAAAAATATCAAGTATATGGAAGACAATACAGTGATGAAGAGCACCTTTTGGGGAAGCTTCAAATATGGAATTGAGAAAGAACAGAAGTATATTTTATTGGATAATACTTTAGACTTATATAGCTTTAGCTGTGGCAGAGATTTAGTTGGATCAACCCTAGGGGTTGGTCATGTGCAGGATGGGTTTGAGTCACTGGATACTTGGACAGTCATGTGATATTGCTGGGTTGCCATTTCTGGTATGTCAAACTGTATATTGGGAGGGCACCAAATTGGGTGATGACTGGATGTTAAGTGGGTTGGTGGTAGCCATAATACTTGTACATCCAGATCCTCAAAAAACAGCTATATTTGCTCTATTTGTTGATTACTTCAAACAGCAATGAATTGGCTAAATTAAAGTAGACATCATGGCAGGAAGGGAAACAAATTTGACTGTAACCAGTTCAAATTTTTTAATAATAGGGCCAGTAAGACTACATATTCCCTAGAAAGCTGAAACAACAAGTTTGCTAGCTGTGTTGGGGTGAAGGAACCCAAGTTTAATGTCCTGAACAACATACTCAAAGTTCTGCAGGCAACAAATGAAACTCTACCAGTAGTTTCTAGAGGAGATTCAAAGTTTGTCCCAGAGCACCAAGGATCCCAGCAGCTTTGAGATGACCATAAAAACTCCCTTCTCCCCTATCATTCTTCCAAAGGCTAACACATCTTGAAAATATTGCAAAAGTTCTAAAATCATCTAAATAGATTCCTGCAATGCTTTTAACATTTTTATTTTCATGTTGTGGCAATAAAATTATTGACTATATAAAAAATTTAAATTAGGGTTTTTTAAATTTTCATACCCTATGATTTATTGAATAAATTTGTATATAAATTTTAGTGTAACTTTATTTTAAAAATAAATATATTTTCATTAAAGAACAGCTAATTTAAGCATTTTCTATTATCTATCTTATACTTTTTCAAGCATAAAGGAACTCATTGGGGTCTCATCATTCTAGTTTAATTTTCAGAGTTCATATCTCTATATCAAGAATGTATGATTTTTCACTTCCAAGTTAACTTCCTGAAAATCAATTTTTGCACTTTGATCTTTGATATTTTCGATTTTTGCGCTTTCGACTTAAAATACTTCGAACTAAGAAACTTACCCGAATATCCCACGATAGGCTCTCGTGTGTTTCCTAGATTTCTAAACTTAAAGGCCCAACACGACATAACCAAGGATTTAAATGTTGAATAAGTACTTATCTTGTTTCTTGTGTTTGATTGTGGATAAAGTGAGAATTGATGCATACACTTAGTGATCATTGATTTTGTCAATCGTGACAACGATATCAGTTAGATACTCCTGTGGTAGGGGGCCACATGTCAGTAAACAAGGTGATTTGTCCACTCACAGTTCTATTTGAGTCCAACAACCTGCCTGTAAATATCCTGCTTGGACTTGGAATTTTATTAAAAACAAGAATAATTGTTAACTTTGAAAGAAGCATCTCATAGGAATCGGTCCAAAATATCTTATTGGGCACTGGTGTGTATATTGGGGGGAGTAAGGTATTGGTGTGCATGATTTTCTCAACTGAAATAATTATATCCTTAGCATCTATTGAATCATTATGACTTAGTAGTAGGGCCCCTGATCTTTAACCGCCCTGTTATAAATCCCGAGAAGAAATCCACTTTTTTTAATTGATGAGGTAAAAATCAGGAGTGTGTATTAGCGTGCCTAGCAATTAAAAATCTTATTTGATTTGAATTTTATTGGCGTTCTTCAAGCAGAGACAAAGGCTGGGATCTGATGGACTGATCACTTCTTACAGGTTAAGACGGGAACTGGAATAAAATCTAGTTTAAGGATTATTAGAATCTCCAACTAAGCGATAACCTGCTTAACATCAAGGCCAAACCCAAAAAACTAACAGTGCTTTAGTATTATAATAGCTGCGCAGCATTCCTAAAGCATCTAAAAGGCAAAGAATAGAGTGTACCTAGTTTTGTTTTCAACCTTATTTTTATTTGTTTAGGAAGCTTAGAAATTTACGCCCAGGTAATTCAACTTATTACTCTTAAATATTTCTTCCTCTCATCTATTGTATTTACAGGATGAATGATGATTCCGATTCTTTTATTTATGACAACGATGCTGATGATTTCGACTTTGAGGAGGATACAGATGAAGCTATAGTGATTGGAAACTACACAACTGGAGATGGGATAGATGATTTTGAGTTTATTGACACTGAACGATCGAAAAAGAAAGTTTATGAAGTTGACTTTAAAATCCTTGATACCGAGCAGCTGGTTCTTCTGCAGAAAAACGAAATCGCAGAGGCATCTGCCATCCTGGGGACTTCAGACGAGCACACTCGGGCTCTTTTAAGGGCTTTTCGATGGAATAAAGAGAAAGTCATTGAAACAGTTATGGATTCCCCCGAAAAGGCCTATAAAAAGGCTGGCTTAGAAAAAATAATTGAATCTAGGATCCAGCCATCCATAACCACGGAACCAGACTTTAGCTGTTTCATTTGTTGCGAAGATTCTAGTGACCAAGAAATTGTTCAGCTTGAGTGTGGCGAGATTTACTGTTTAAACTGCCACAAAACATTCTACGAGCAAAATATCGTTGAAGGGAATGCCAGGTCGATATTGTGTGTCGGCTCTTGTGGGACCTTAGTTCAGGATGAGATTTTAAAGAAAATTATTTCTCCTGAAGTATTTCAAAAGTAATTTTTTTCTTCTTGTTTATCTATGCTTTTCCTTACAATTCTTTAGATTCAATGCCCTTCAAAATAATTATTTCGTTGATGACAACAAAAACCTTAAGTGGTGCCCTGCTCCTGACTGTATTTATGTTGCTCAATGCGATGTTCCGTTGTCATCCCTTTCTTCGACTATTCCATCCATACAGTGCATTTGTGGCCATCAATTTTGTTTCGGTTGCACTATTGGAGAACATTTGCCCACTCTCTGCGCGCTTGGTAAGCTTTGGGTCAAGAAATGTCAAGACGACTCTGAAACCGCCAACTGGATTCATGCCAATACTAAAGAATGTCCAAAGTGTTTCTCCACAATAGAGAAAAACGGTGGTTGTAATCACATGTCTTGTCGTAAGTGCGCTTATGAGTTTTGCTGGGTCTGTATGGGCTTATGGTCCAACCATGGCCAGGCATGGTATAATTGTAACCGATTTGAGGAAAAAGACAGTACAGACAATCGTGACAAGCAAGCACAATCCCGTGCAAGCCTTGAGCGCTACCTTCATTACTATAATCGCTACATCAATCATATCCAAAGTGCCAAACTTGATCAGGAACTTTATGCCCGCACCGAAGAGAAGATGGAGGAGATGCAAAAGACATCTGAGCTTTCTTGGATAGAGGTGCAGTTTTTAAAAAGTGCAGTAGATACGCTTGTTCAATGTAGGCATACACTGAAGTGGACCTATGCTTTGGCCTTTTATCTTAAACATGATAACCAGACTTACATTTTTGAGTCCAATCAGCAAGATTTAGAGCTGGCTACCGAAGCCCTGAGTGGTTTGTTAGAGGAGCCTATTGAACCAGAAAGTATTCTTCAGCTAAAACAGATGGTCCAAGACAAGGCCAAATATGTATCTCAACGAAGAGATGTGCTCTTGGCCGATCTGATCAAGGGTCACACCGAAGGGCGTTGGAATTACACTATTAAGTTTTAATCTGTTTCATAAAGGCTTTTATTTCAAATTCGTTGGTCCTGCTTGTTGACTCCTTATCTCGTGACCTGCATATATAGCCCTACATGCTTAAACTCCTTCTTTAAAGCAGTTGCAAACTAAAAGTTGACCTTGGAGTTTTTTCAGCATATTTTTTTCATGCACGGTAGCCTCATCAATCTAAAATTTGGTTCAAGATAATTATTTACTTATAAATAATTAAATAGCTATGTGCCTAGAATATAACTTTCCCTTTTAAAGCAGCATTGACACCTTTAATAAAAATGTTAGCTATAGTCAAGGCTTTTGTCATATTTGAAGTTATATTGGTATCCACCACATCCCAAAACCTTTGTTTCTAGGAACCTACATTTAACATTATGATATCATTATAGATACTTTAAAACACAAATTCTGTTGTATAACACCTATATTGATGTCATAATATTGGAAATAGGTTCCAGGAACAAAGGTGTTGAAATAAGGTGTCACAGCGTGCTGAAGCCTCATGGGTCATCTGTGGACTTGACTCAACATGTTATCTAATTATGGCAACCATCAATATCACAATTTCAGTGATGGCTCCACCCATTGCCAAAAGTGTTGTCCCATCAATTCTGTCCTAGCACGATCACCCTTTTCCATGCAAATCAACCCAAAGAAACTTCATTTTCAGAGCCACCTCCTGATGTCCAATCACAGGGGTATAACTCTTTCTTTTCTCTTCAGTAAATATAGGTGGGATATGCCATCTAGAAAGACGCCATATAGAAAACATGTCCAAAAACACCATCTAGAAACACCCCTTTTAGAATCCCTATCTCAAATTTCTGGCTAAACTGTGCCTGACAACTTTAGACATAAATTAAAGCCCAAAAACATCTTTAAAACATATAAAAAATACTTGGCTAGGCTCAAAATCATCCAAGGCTCCAAATCTGCAATAAAAAGGGGCAGCCAGTGGCAACTGTAGTGTGCAAAGCTCCAAAGACAACACACCTAAAATTGTGATATTTTCATATTAAAATTTACCCCTGTATGTAAGGTCTGAAGCCCTTTAAAATGTGGTTATTAACTAACACTTTCAGGCCCAATATATCTATGTTGGTTAAATATAGAAAGGTTGGTAGAGTTTGAAAAAAATTGTATCAAAGCTCCTAAGAGTTTTTAGGACGTAAAATTGGGACTAGGGCAATTTCTTAAACCTAAGAAGACGGAATAGAGACCAGGCTTCACAATGAAGATTGATTTTAAAAACTACCTCCTAAATCTGGATATTGATCTGCATCAACTGTAGGATTAAAACCATTGGCAGTTAAAGCCTAGGTTTTAATGTAAAGATTACTTAAATGATGATACAGAAAGTCAAAATGAATCATTTTGTTTAGTAATGAACAAGAAGGGAAAGATTTTGAATTGAAATAAAATGAACAGATTAAGGCAAGCTTCAGAACCTAACAATTAACTTTTGGAGTGCAAGTCAAACAATCTCAACTTGAAGTTGATAGTGGAAGCAAAAGGTATTTATAGAGCTCAATGAAATTTGAGGAGAAGAGCATTAATCAAAAAAAAAGGATTAAGCTTGAGAAACTTGTCTTTGGGAGAATGAAGGATACATACACAAATCTTGGCAGGTACTACTGTAAATTCAGAACCTGAATGTAAAAATGCAGGATTGTCAAATCCTTGGTCCAAATTTTGAATCACTTTTGCGGGCAACTCAGCTGAGTGAAAAATAAAATATTTAATAAAATCAACCATTTATTTTGATTTTTTTGGTTTATTTAAATTGGCAAATTGCGAATCTCTTGAGCAGATAACTCAACTAACAAAAGACAAAACTCAGCAAACAAATGTGGGATACATGAATCAGGAATGCAGGATTCTAATGTATGATTTGTGATTTCCTGTATTTCAAACGAATCATAGACATCATGTGAAAATTAACAAATCTGAAATTGTGGGATTGTCAAATCTAAGAACCAAGTTTCAAATCAAAATTGCGATGAATTTTAAATAAATATAATTTATGAGTGTCTCAAAAAAGATGTTAAAGGATCTAGAGTTGGTTTGTGCTAATTCTTTTAGAAAGCACAGGCATTCTCAAAATTCACCCTATTCCATTTTAGGACGCCCAAAATTTAGAGCGTAATATTCACAAAATTGACATATTTAACAATAAAATTGACTAAAATATACATTCCTCTTCTCGAGTTTAAAATTTTAATAAATTTTTATTATATCTTCTTCCAACACCAACCAAGTCAACGAGCTGTTCCCTGGACTTGACAAAATCATGCAGGGCTACGCTGGATCTCTTAACAGTGAAGCCTCTGTCTATGGCCACTCCCAACCTGCAGGCCCCTCCGCAAGCACTACCCAGGAGTGTGTTCTTTCTCCTGCGTCCTCAAGCATGGCCCTGTTTGCCCATCATGCACAGGCAGCTGCTAACCAAAATCCCTTATCAGTGATGGCATCCGGAACCAGCCATTTGAGCCATGGGGTCACCCAGAGCCCAGAACCCCAAAACAGCCAATCAAATGGCATCAACCAGTTCCCAAGATGAATACGTCCCTCCCCCAGCCAATCAGCATGCAAGACGCAGAAGAAAATTGATCACTCTGAACATTGTTCTCAAAATGGTTGAAAAGCGAGGGAAGCTTATGTCCCTCAGGGAAATTGCGGCCGCAATGGGTTTTGCAAAGTCCACTGTGGCTGCAACCCTGCGAGCCCACGCCAACTGTGGCCCCCCACCAAGAAGACCCCAACTGGTGCTTGTACCTCAACCAAAGGTGAAAAAGCCCACCCTCTCATGATGGCCATTATGGAACGTGACCTGTGGATGCCCCTGGTCCAGGTACGTCTCCAGTTGGGACTTCACGGCATCTTCACCAACAAAAGAACAGTGAATTCATGAATGCACGGAGTTGTGGTTGCTGCTAGAATCTTGTTCAATCAAGTTCTCAGTGGCCCCATTTTGGTGGATACCAACCCCTACAATTCAACAATTATTAATTTTATCAAAGGAAGGGCAATGAGGGCCCATAATGACGTAATATTCCTGTTGTATGCTAAGATCTCAGCCAGTATCCAAGACTTTGGAGAGAAGCACATCCAATCTGACGTGTACAAGCGCGGCCCAATCTTGTACTGGTTTGTCGGTGTTTTATTGGCAGTTTCCCCATTGGGCGTCAATTATTACTTGGCAATATCAAACACTGCAGATGGGTATGCCTACCAGATGGAGCTCAAGGATATGCTGGAGGAGTGGGCCACCCAAAACGCTGTGCACACAGTTGTACTGAGTGCAGAGATAGAGCAGCAGGAATGGGCTACCCAAGAAATCAGGGCTGCGGGACATACCTGCTGGTCCTACCCCATCAACTACGCCAACATGCACCTTGCAGAGGTATGTCTCTACAATTTTGGTTCCGCTCTCAGGCGCTTAAAGCCTGCCACCTACAATGAACTATGCACCCAAATTGATATGGGTTATGAGCTTTTCTCTTCTGCGTCCGTCCAGGACTTATTTGATCTCATCATCTTCTATGCAAGTGATAGTGATAAGTCCAGAAAGGACCCCTGCCTCCCCCCACACCACTCCATCTGTTTTGTCAAGCCCACATATGTGACAGAAGATGAATTTGAGCAATTGAAGCAAACTGCTCTTGCTGCCCCTTCCCAGTCAACAAACCCTGCCTCACCAACCCCCCATCAAGATCAAGTCACCCACCTTCAAACCCTGACTCCCAAGCAACCACCCATTCCATCATCACTATCTCTGATGCTGTCCCTTTCATAGGCGCAGATGAAGGCAATGTCCATTCCACCCATTCCCTCCCCTTCCCGTCCTTTGATTAGTAAATAAATCTTTTCTAGGTGACTACTATTAAAATTGATTTTTTCTTTTAGTTCATTATTAATAATATATTTTTTACATTGTTATAAGTTTCTGTGTGTAAAGAATGTTGTACATTTGATGTGGTAGCATATACTTATTTTCAAGGATATTTTCATCATCATCATTAATAAATTGAAGACAATAAATGTAAATATTGCATTAGAATATTGCAATTAGATGTCAACTATTGATATTATGTGCATAACTCAATGTATTTAGTTTAATAAAATACATTGTAAACTTGGCCTTTTTTCATTGTAATTTATCAAAATGGATTGTGTTTATATTAGAGAGCCATTAACGCTTAGTACAAATATTAATAATTAGTGCATTTTACAGCCTGTATATTTACCTATTGTTAATAATTCTGTAAACTTTTCAGTCGGATTTTGCAAGGTAATAATAATGTAATGTGTTAATAGAATACTGTTTATTGTCATTAATTGGCTGATTTTCTTTGATGTGGCAATTGTGCATTTTCTGATGTTTACACACTAGTATCCAATTGGTTGTTTTCATATCCAATTGCACAGGCAATAGGAAAACAAGCCGCCACCCCAACCACATCCAGTCTCAGGGTGGCAGCTTGTTTTCCTATTGCCTGTGTGATTGGATATGAAAACAACCAATTGGATACTAGTGTGTAAACATCAGAAAATGCACAATCACCACATCAAAGAAAATCAGCCAATTAATGACAATAAACAGTATTCTATTAACACATTGCATTATTATTACCTCACAAAATCCGACTTAAAAGTTTACAGAATTATTACCAATAGGTAAATATACAGGCTGTAAAATGCACTAATTATTAATATTTGTACTAAGCGTTAATGGCTCTAATATAATGTGTTAATAGAATACTGTTTATTGTCATTAATTGGCTGATTTTCTTTGATGTGGCAATTGTGCATTTTCTGATGTTTACACACTAGTATCCAATTGGTTGTTTTCATATCCAATTGCACAGGCAATAGGAAAACAAGCCGCCACCCCAACCACATCCAGTCTCAGGGTGGCAGCTTGTTTTCCTATTGCCTGTGTGATTGGATATGAAAACAACCAATTGGATACTAGTGTGTAAACATCAGAAAATGCACAATCACCACATCAAAGAAAATCAGCCAATTAATGACAATAAACAGTATTCTATTAACACATTACATTATTATTACCTCACAAAATCCGACTTAAAAGTTTACAGAATTATTACCAATAGGTAAATATACAGGCTGTAAAATGCACTAATTATTAATATTTGTACTAAGCGTTAATGGCTCTAATATAATGTGTTAATAGAATACTGTTTATTGTCATTAATTGGCTGATTTTCTTTGATGTGGCAATTGTGCATTTTCTGATGTTTACACACTAGTATCCAATTGGTTGTTTTCATATCCAATTGCACAGGCAATAGGAAAACAAGCCGCCACCCCAACCACATCCAGTCTCAGGGTGGCAGCTTGTTTTCCTATTGCCTGTGTGATTGGATATGAAAACAACCAATTGGATACTAGTGTGTAAACATCAGAAAATGCACAATCACCACATCAAAGAAAATCAGCCAATTAATGACAATAAACAGTATTCTATTAACACATTACATTATTATTACCTCACAAAATCCGACTTAAAAGTTTACAGAATTATTACCAATAGGTAAATATACAGGCTGTAAAATGCACTAATTATTAATATTTGTACTAAGCGTTAATGGCTCTAATATAATGTGTTAATAGAATACTGTTTATTGTCATTAATTGGCTGATTTTCTTTGATGTGGCAATTGTGCATTTTCTGATGTTTACACACTAGTATCCAATTGGTTGTTTTCATATCCAATTGCACAGGCAATAGGAAAACAAGCCGCCACCCCAACCACATCCAGTCTCAGGGTGGCAGCTTGTTTTCCTATTGCCTGTGTGATTGGATATGAAAACAACCAATTGGATACTAGTGTGTAAACATCAGAAAATGCACAATCACCACATCAAAGAAAATCAGCCAATTAATGACAATAAACAGTATTCTATTAACACATTACATTATTATTACCTCACAAAATCCGACTTAAAAGTTTACAGAATTATTACCAATAGGTAAATATACAGGCTGTAAAATGCACTAATTATTAATATTTGTACTAAGCGTTAATGGCTCTAATATAATGTGTTAATAGAATACTGTTTATTGTCATTAATTGGCTGATTTTCTTTGATGTGGCAATTGTGCATTTTCTGATGTTTACACACTAGTATCCAATTGGTTGTTTTCATATCCAATTGCACAGGCAATAGGAAAACAAGCCGCCACCCCAACCACATCCAGTCTCAGGGTGGCAGCTTGTTTTCCTATTGCCTGTGTGATTGGATATGAAAACAACCAATTGGATACTAGTGTGTAAACATCAGAAAATGCACAATCACCACATCAAAGAAAATCAGCCAATTAATGACAATAAACAGTATTCTATTAACACATTACATTATTATTACCTCACAAAATCCGACTTAAAAGTTTACAGAATTATTACCAATAGGTAAATATACAGGCTGTAAAATGCACTAATTATTAATATTTGTACTAAGCGTTAATGGCTCTAATATAATGTGTTAATAGAATACTGTTTATTGTCATTAATTGGCTGATTTTCTTTGATGTGGCAATTGTGCATTTTCTGATGTTTACACACTAGTATTCAATTTTATGTGAAGCCAACCAATTGGATACTAGTGCGTAAACATCAGAAAATGCACAATTTCCACATCAAAGAAAATCAGCCAATTAATGGCAATAAACAGTATTCTATTAACACATTACATTATTATTACCTCGCAAAATCCGACTGAAAAGTTTACAGAATTATTACCAATAGGTAAATATACAGGCTGTAAAATGCACTGATTACTAATATTTGTACTAAGCGTTAATGGCTCTGTAATATAAACACAGTCAATTTAAATAAATTAAAATGAAAAGGCCTTGTTTACAATGAATTTTATTAAATAAAATGCATTGAGTTATGCACATAATATCAATAGTTGACGTCTAATTGCAATATTCCAATAAAATATTTATGTTTATTGTCTTCAATTTATTAATGATGATGATGAAAATATGTATGCGTCAAAGATAGTACTATAAAAGCCAGTTTTTGATGAAATTCAAACAAAACGTCATCAATCTATAACTTAATCAACAAATTAGAAGCTCACCTGCAAAAGGTTGTTGAAATCAAGAAAAACATCAGAGAAATAGTGACAGGAAAGCTAGGGGACAAGGGCCAGCCACTGATCCAGCCAAAAGAAGATGCTCTGAACAAATTGGGAAATATTATAGATGAAAGAAATAAAGAAAAATTACTTAATCTACAGGGAACTATTTTATCAAGTCTAAAGTTCAACAACGCGGGATACAATTTGTGGGAGTTCTGGCAGGGGGCCAAAGAAAACAATGAGAAGATCAGACTAATAGAAGGAATAGAAATTCAAAAGGAAATCAACGCCAATGAAGAGGAAAACAATCAAATGGAAACAGATGAAAACGTAACACAATCAAGAAGCAGAAGCGCTTCAATAAATACAGAAGCTTTTTCAAATGAAATACAAGAAGAAGCACAAGTTGCAAGAAGAATAAGAAAAATTAAGCCCAAGAAGAGCACCAAAGAGCATCCAACGCTCATGAAGTTTGCTGATATGGCGCCTGTGGCTGAGGGGGCCACAGGGGAAACAATCAGTAAGTCTTTTTATGTTTTACTTATATTTATTTTTAGTCATCACCAGGAATGGGGATGAGGTCGCGGAAGTGGCGGCTTTTACGCCGAGTTGGTTTTATGGGGGCTACCAGTCACTGGTGGCCCCTATAAAACAAATAAATAAAAATCAAATAAATAAAATAGTTCAGCAGAATATGACTATGTTTTTTAATAGTGAAGCTCAAATCAGGGAATATCAACCACCCGCAGGGTGCTTGCCATGGATAAGAGAAGCCTACAAATTAGGATCAACAATCAAAATAAAAGAAATGAATGAAATTTGCGGGGATTTGAAACTGAACTTCGATGAATACATATATGAAAGCATTCAAAGGTTCTCATTCTCAAATATCAATGAATACAAAAAAAAGTTTAATAAAAACCAATTTTAAAATAGGAAATGAATATCTGAAATCAGCAATTTCTAATGAAATTTTTAAGGCTCTATCAAATAAAGTTGGGGATGCAGTTCTCGTGAATAGTTTTAAACCTTTAATGATATTGTTTGCCGAGGCCTGGGGGGCAGATTCAAGTCAGGCGCCCCCGGTACCCTCTTCAAGTTCAACCAAACATCCTATATCAATAGGTTAATACAAACGTTCAAAAAACTGTGCATGTTCTCAGAGAAATATACCTCACAAAGGATCCACGTCGCGGTGTACCTGGGAATCCTGCTCCATTGCATACTGAAAGCCAATGTGAAAAAATTAGAAGATGTACCTATACAGATTGACATATGCCGCGTAGCCCTCAACAGACAGAAAACACCACAGGGATACAGGACAGTTGAGCACATCCTCTATGATTCATTTGCATTGGCAACATATACAGGTACTACATGCCCCCCAAAAAACCTGCTAATTGATTCCCTCACCCGTCTGCCTTTTATAAGACGTTTGGCCACCACCAGGGTGCTGAGCGCCACTCCCCTAGCAATTGGCGCCAGAGTCATCCACCACATACAGAAGAGTATGTGGTCCCAATTGAACGCACTAGCAGAAAATTTGATTTTGGGGTATAATTCCCTGGAATAATCACATTCCCCTTGCAATTTGCATTCCCCTCAATAAATATTTTCCTCTTGCAACTTAAAATTTATTTTTTTAAAAAATTTTAACTTATTTTTAAATATTAAAATTTAAATATTAAAATATTTAAAAGTAAACATTTAATATTAATATTATATTATATTAAAATATTTAATAGTAAAATATTTTAATATTAAATATTTTACTATTAAAAATATTTAATATTTTAATATTGAATAAATCACAATTAAATAAAAAATTGGTGTATTTTGAATATTTAACCTTTACTATTAAACTTTTAAGATTTTTAATTATATTTTTATTTTAAAATTTTATTTTTTATTTTAATTTTTAGTAGGTGAATTATAGTATTAATATATCTAAATATATTACAAGATAATAGTTAAAGTTGCGACCACGTCAAATATTTAAAAATAAGTTAAAAATGTTTTTATTTTATTTACTATCTTGTCAAGGTTGGGTCCATTTATCACAAAGATAAACATGGAGAATTGAATTTATCTGCATCATGCAGCCCGCTCTAATTATGTTCCAAACATGTGATTGTTTAGAACTCAAATTACCTTTCCCTTGTAATATGATTTGATAAACATATTTGATATACTTGAACTGCGTCCTAAGTACAAATTAGTAAGGAATACATAAAAATCATTGGTTGCCGTGTTGTGTAGCTACAGTGGCACTGAAATACCAAGGAGCAGATGATGACATGCAAGGTCCAATTTGTGGCTTAGAAAAGTCAAAGTACCAAAATGATTCACAATTATTTAAATAAACTATTTTTTCTATCTTTTATTATTATTTATTTATTTGTTACCGCAAAAGCCAATAATATTCAGTGCATCATATAAAAATAAATGCCTCTTATCTAGTATAATTAATTTTACTTACCTTTTCTAGTATTCTCAAATGTCTATAATACAGTCAAACGTCACATTATTATATATAAACAATAATTTGAGTCCTAATAAAAACAAAATAAATAAAAATAAAAACAAATAAAACCGGGGCGCCCATTTATCTGATTGGCTTGGAGGCCAGGGCTTTGGGGAGGAAGGATTCTGAGTGCTTGTAAAAAGCTGCCACCACATCGGGTGGCATCGCAAATTGGCTGACCTCAAGAATATTGAATAGGTCCTCAGTGTCCTGAGGAAGGCCTTGTTTCACCTTATTCTTGATCCACCCAAAGACCTCCTCAATTGGGTTAAGAAATGGGGAATATGGGGGGAGGAAGAGGAGTCTTATTGGGCAGTCTGCAAGGCAGTGGCTGGCAGAATGGCTATTTTTATCAATTGGCAGGAACTCGGACACAACCAGATCCACCTTGTAGAGCCCAACATTATCAAGCACAACAACGTTGGTTGTGCCGCTGTAATTTATCCAAAGGTACTCCTTGACGGCTCAGAGAAAATTGAGAAAGGTCCCGCTGTTATGGGAGCCTTTAATCATCTGATACTGGTCCAACCCGCGAGGACCAAGAAGCGCAACCATTGAATAGGTCTGGGAACGGACAGCTGCACAATGGGCTACGCTGTCCTTGGACCCCTTCTTGACCCACCCATGCCTAGACCTGAGTGAGGAGGAAAACAACAATTTGTCAATATAGAAGAACTGGACATTCCCAGTCTTCTTTAGCGCCAGATATGTCTTGGCATAAATGCGTCAATCCTCAATAGTCTTTTCACTGTTCCTATTGTATGGAGAAACTCCGAGCACCTTCCACAAGAAGCCCAAATCAACCATTGTTTTGTATACAAGGGTTTTAGAAACAGAAATCCCAAACTCCGTGGCAAGCATTGATTGGACAGCAAGTGTGTCCAGGTGGCAATCCCTGGCTACCCATTGCTCAATTGCGTTGATGTGTACGGGCTTGAGGAATTTTGGCTGTCTTTTTGCCTTAGTGGATCTGGCAATTTGCCTGGTATTGCCATACTTGGTGTTGATGTCAGCAATGTACCTGGCCGTGACACCAAATTGGGACGCAATATCCCAAACCACCATTCCCCCGTTTAAGCAGTTGAGGAGAGCTTCACGCTCACTATCCGTCAACCAACACCAGCCCTTGGCAGGTACCACGGCATCCTGGCTACCAGGCTCAGCACAGGGGATGGGGACCTTTGTGTAGAAGGCAGGATCACACTTGGTTGCGCTGGCGCTGTCAATAGTGGCATAAGACACAGGTGCAGATGGCTCCTCAGTTGTGGCCAATGGCTCATAGGAGGTATCAAAGACGTGGGACAGGAAGTGGCAACTCTTGGGTCAAGAGTGCGGGGCCGGGTGACAACTGGGTACACAGTGGAGGTGTAAGTAACCTCAGTGTTCCCGGTGACCCTGGTGTAGGAGACTTTTGTGGCAGGCCTTGAGAGTGGCTTCTGCCTGGGATTCAAGCTGGTTGATCAGGCCTGGGACGCGGGAGGTGGTTAGCTGGCAATGACACCTTGGGAGGCCTGTGTATTGGCATGACTCCCCTTGAGTTGGGTTCTGGGTCTGTTCTTGGACCCTCTGGGACGCCCTTGTGGACAGGCTGCCCCGCGGGCTGGTGCAGGAGCGGGTTGGGAATGTGATTGACGGTCCATAAAAATAAAATAAAAAATATATTTTAGATTAAATATTTATTTATTTGGAGTTATTGGTTTAGTTGTGGGTGGTTGTTTTCTCTTGATTTAGCCTTGAATAGTAGCAGATTTTCTATATCTGTGATTTGAAGTGAATAATATTGTATACTTTCCGGGTTTGGATGATTTTAAAGTTCAATAACTTTTTATGTCTAATTATGGTTATTGAGATTGAATTTTTCATTTGATTTTAGTTGTGGTGGAGCTTCTTGATTTGGGTTGGTGTTTCCTAGTGTGCTTACTGTACATTCAATTTAATTTCCAGTTCCCGCAATTAATATCTGAGTTTACTAGTGGCATTCAAAAGTGATTTGAAATTTGGTTCTTGGATTTGACAATCCCGCAATTTCAAAAAACATAGTAAACTTAATGAAAATTGTTGATGGATTTGAACAATTCAAAACTGATTCCAGTTAATTCATTTTGTCCATTGGAAATATGCTATTTGACTTGAAATTTGCAAAGTGTCTATGAGTTCCCACATTTTAAAAAATTCAAATAAAAATACAAATAATTAAATTTAATTAAAAAAGGCTATCCTGCAAAAGTGATTCAAAATTTGGACCAAGGATTTGACAATCCCGCATTTTTACGTTCAGGTTCTGAATTTATAGTATCCTAAGGATAGAAAGCTTGAGCATCTCCAAGCTATCTCTGTTGCTCTTTCAACTAATGTATGAGCCTTTTTGCATTAAACTCTTCCAATTATTATACTATTTCTCTTTCAGTTTTATCATTCTTTTAATTTCATTTAGTATTTGGTACAAATATCTGCTTATTTTAAAGTATAGATCACAGTTATAATAGATGAAAATGGTTGTTTTTGTATATATTTTGACTTTTGAGCTTTACACAGCCTTGTTGCTACTAATTAATCACATTTTTATTGCAGATTTTAAATCCCAAGGCTTTTTAAGCCTAGAAACGTTTTTTTATTTTTAATTTTTGGGTTTTTTTGGAGTTTAAAAAATCTAAAAATTTAAAACTGGGGTTTCTTAGTTGCAATGCCATAAATTGAAATGTTGTTTTTACTATAAAATTGAGATAGCTGAAAATCAAGATAGCATATTTTGAGATAGTGTAAATCAAAATGCTGTTTTTGAAATGGTGTGTCCTACCCAAAAACATAGGGATTTTACATATTTTAATTTTAATTTAACATGATCACAATGGAGCCATTACAACAAAACTAAAATATAAAACTTGAATAGCACAAAAGCTAATTTATAAAAATAAGAATAAAAAGTACCCAGTTGTTTAGAGGAGGGCTTTTTGCATATACATGCCAATTTTCAGATAATTTCTTACTGTAAATTCAGAACCTAAACGTGAAAATGTAGGACTGTTAAATCTTTGATCCAAATTTTGAATCAATTTTTTGGGCAACTCAGCTGAGTGAAAATTAAAATATTTAATAAAATCAACCATTTAATTTGATTTTTTTGATTGATTTAAATTGCCAAATTTCAAATCTCTTGAGCAGATAGCTCTACTAACTATAGACAAAACACAACAAACAGATGCAGGATACATGAATCAGAAATATGAGATTCTAATGTACAATTTGAGATTTCCTGTATGTCTAATGAATCATAGACAACATATAAAATTAAAAATATGAGATTGCAGGATTTTCAAGTCCAAGAACCAAATTTCAAATCAAAAATGAGGTTAATTCAAAATAAATATAATTTATGGATATCTAAAAAAGGATGTCAAAGGATCTAAAGTGGATTTGTGCTAATTCTATTAGGAATCATAGACATTCTCAAAAATCACCCTATTCTGTTTTGGGACGGCTAAAATTTAGATCCTACTATTCACTAACTTAACAAACTTAACAATAAAATTAACTAAAATATACACTCCTCTTTTTGAGTTTAATTTTCTAATAAAAATTTATTATGCCTTCTTTTAATAACAACCAATTCAACTAGTGGTTCCCTGGCCTTGAAAAAATCATGTAGAGCTATGCTGGGTCTCTTAAGGGTGAATCCTCTGTCTATGGTTATTCCAGAACTGCAAGCCCCCCCTCAAGCACTACCCAGGAGTGTGTTCTTTCTCCTGCGTCCTCAAGTATGGCCCTGTTTGCCCATCACGCACAGGTAGCTGCTAACCCAAATCATGTATCAACACTAGCATCCAGAATTGGCCAATTGAGCCAAGGAGTCACCCAGGAAAGCCGGAAACAGCCAATCAGATGGCACTGTCTGGTTCCCAAGATGGACACATCTCACCTACAGCTAATCAGCTTGCAAGATGGAGAAGAAAATTGATCACCCCAGAAATTGTTCTCAAAATGGTTAAAAGGCAAGGGGTTTTTATATCCTTTGGGGAAATTGCGGCTGCAATGGGATTTGAAAAGTCCACCGTGGCTGCAACCCTGCAAGCCCAGGCCAATTGTGGCCCCCTCCCAAGAAGACTCCAACTGGTGCCCATACTTCAACTGAAGGTGAAAAAGCCCACCCTCTCATGATGGCTATCATGGAGTGTGACTTTTGGATGCCCCTGGTCCAGGTTTGTCTCCAACTGGGATTCCACAGAATATTCAAAAATAAGAGAACAGTCAATTTGTGGATGTACAGAGTTGTGGTTGCTGCTAAAATCTTGTCCAATCAATTTCTCAGTGGTCCCAGTTTGGTGGATACCAACCCATACAATGCAAACATTATTAAGTCTATAAAAGAGAGGGCAATGAGGACACACAATGGCATCATCTTCTTTCCATATGCCAAGATTTCTGCAAGTATCCAAGATTATGGAGAAAAGTGTATTCAATATGACGTCTACAAGCACAGCCCAATTTTGTATTGAATTTTCAGGGTTTTACTGGCAGTTTCCCCATTGGGTGTCAATTATTACTCAGCAATATCAAACACCGCATGTGGGTATGCATATAGACTGAGCTCAAGGACATGCTGGAGGAGTGGGCTACCCAACAAGCCGTGTACACAGTTGTAATGAGTGCCAAGATGGAACAGCGGGAATGGGTGATCCAAGAAATCAGAGCTGCGGGGCATACCTGCTGGTCCTACCCCATCAACTACGCCAACATGCACCTTGCAGATGTATGTCTCTACAATTTTGGTTCTTCTTCAGGAGCTTAAAGCCTGCCACCTATAACAAACTATGCACCCAAATTGATAAGGGTTATGAGCTTTTCCCTTCCATGTTTGTCCAGGACCTATCAGATCTTGTCATTTTTCATGCAAGTGATAGTGATAAGTCCAGAAAGGACTCCCGCCTCCCCCTCACCCATCCATCTATTTTGTCAAGCCTGCATATGTGACAGAAGAAGAATTCAAGCAATTAAAGCAATCAGCTCTTGCCGCCTCTTCCCAGTCAATCAACCCTGCCTCCCCAACACCCCCATCAAGACCAAGCCACCCGCCTTCCAACCCTGACTCCCAAGCCATCACCCATTCCCCCCACTACTCTGATACTGTCCCTTCTACAGGTGCAGAGGATGGTGACATACATTCTGCCCATTCCCTTGCCTACTTGTCCCTTGATGAGTAAAATAAAACCTTTCTTTGGTACAACTTATTAAAAATGATATTATTTCTTTCAATTAATAATTAATAATATATTATTTATTTGTTGACATTCCCCATATTTTAATAAAAGTTATATAGTTGATTTGTTAATATATAATTATTTTCATGAATATTTTTCATTATAAATAATGAAGTAAGGACCAACAAATGTAAATATTATATTAGAATATTGCAGGTAGACATCAAATCATAATCTTTAGATAAAATATGCATAACTCAATGCATTCTGTAAAAAAACCATTGTAAACAAGGCCTTTTTCATTTTAATTTATATAAATGTACTGTTTTTATATTAGAGAGCCATTAACACTTAGTACAAATACTGATAATAGTACATTTTTCATCCGTATATTTACCTAATATAATAATTCTGTAAACTTTATAGTTAGATTTTGTGAGTAATAATATAATGGATCAATAAATTAATTTTATAACCATTAATTGGCTGATTTTCTTTGCTGTGGCAATTGTGCATTTTCTGATATTTACACACTGGTATCCAATTGGCTGTTTTCACATTCCATCACACAGTTGATAGGAAATGTGGTTGCCACCCCAACCACATCCAGTCTTGGAGTGGCAGCTTGTTTTCCTATTGCCTGTGTGATTTGATGTGAAGCCAACCAATTGGATACTAGTGCGTAAATATCAGGAAATGCACAATTGCCCCAGCAAAGAATATCATCTAATTAATGGTCATAAACAGTAATCCATTGATCCATTGAATTATTACTAACTCACAAAATATGAATTAAATTTTAAAGAATCATTATCAATAGGTAAATATGCAGGATGCTAAATTAACTATGTATCAATATTTTTTAATAAGTGTTAATGGCTCCCTAATATAGATATAGTTCAACTTTAAAATTAAAATGAAAAGGGCCACATTTACACTGAATTTTATTATAAATAATGCATTGAGTTATGCACATAATACAGATTTACATGGCTGGCAATACAACATAGCATAGTTAAAATTTTATAAAACATTCAAAATTTAATATGAGATATCAATAAAATGATAGTTTAAAATAAAAATGGTACATACTGGGAAAATATAATCTACATGCTCTAATTCAGATGGCTAGTTTAGTGGAATTCTGGTGTATTTTTTAGTGTATTATGCTATTTTTTGTATAATTGCAAGTTATTTGTATTTTTTTCAATAAATGTCATTAAAATGTGATATTATCTATAATTTTGTTATCATGTGTTGATGGTAGTACTATAAAAAACAGTTTTTTTGGTGTAATTCAAACAACATGTCTAATATATATCTACAACCTTATCAACAAATTGGAGTCAGCACTTCAAAAAGTTGTTGAACTTGAACATAATATCATGGGAATAGTAGTGAATCAGTTGGAAAATGAAGAAAGGGCTTTGGTCCAGCAAAAAAACCGCAAAGAATAGTATGGGAATAATAATCAAAGAAGAACATAAGGAAACAATTTTAAATTTGCAAATGGGAATACTCAAACGTTTAAATTTCAGCAAAGAAAGTTATAACTTGTGGAAGTTTGAGTAAAACAATAGAAGAAATAATCAAAGATTCAAATTGATTGAAGGAAATAAAATTTCAAAGGAAATTAACACAAATGAATAGGAAACTGATCAAATGGAAACATATGAAAATGAAGCACAATCAAGAAGCAGAAGTGCCACAAGAAACAATGAAAATTTATCAAATGAAGATCAAGAGGAAGTACAAGTAGCACAGAAAATAAGGAAGATCAAGCACAGGAAATCAAATGAAGAGCAGCCAACACTCATGAAGTTTGCTGAAGGAGCGCCTGTGGCTGAGGGTGCCGCAGGGGAAACAATCAGTAAGTCTTTTTATGTTTTACTTATATTTACTTTAGTTATAGCTAGGAATGGGGACAAGGTCGCTGAAGTGGCAGCCTTTACACCCAGTTGGTTTTACAGGGGTTACCAATCACTGGTAGCCCCTGTAAAGCAAATGAATAAAAATGAAAAAAATTCAAATGAACATGAATATTGTTGCAAATATTGAAGCAAAAACCAAGGAATATTTACCACCATTGGGGTGCTTGCCGTGGATTGGGGAAGCATATGAAATAGGAGCAAATATCAATTTCAAAGGGATGACTGAAATTTGTGGGGATATCAAGATAAACTTTGATGAATATATTTATGAAATTATTCAACAATTTCCCTTTTCAAACATAAATGAATATGAATAAAATCTAATAAAAACTGACTTTCAAATAGGAACTGAATATCTTAAAACTGAAATTTTCAACAAAGTGTTTAAAGCATTATCAAATAAAGCCGGGGACACAGTCCTTGTGAATACGTTTAAACCTTTATTTATTTTGTTTACCAAGGCATGAGGGGAAGATACAAGTAAGGCGCCCTCTGGAACCATATTCAAGTTCAGCCAAATGTCCTACATAAACCAATTAACTCAAATATATAAAAAAATTATGCATGTTTTCAGAAAAATATACCTCTCAAAGGATTCACATTGCAATAAACCTAGGAATCCTATTACATTGTATATTAAAAACAAACATTAAAAAGTTGGAGGATGTACTAATGCAACTTGAAATATGCCAATTAGCACTAGAACACCAGAAGACACCACAGGGGTATAGGACAGTTGAGCACGTCCTGTACAACTCCTTTGCATTGATATTGTTGTATGGGTACTACATGCCTCCTGAAAAGAATCTATTAATTAATTTTCTTACACAATTGCCTTTTATTAAGCGTTCATCAACCACTGGGGTGCAGAGTGCCACCCCTCTTACAATTGCATCCAGAGTTGTCTACTACATACAGAAGAGTACATTGATCCAATTAGACACATTAGCAGAAAATCTGGTTTTGGGGTATAATTCCCTGAAATAATCACATTCCCTTTGCAATTTGCATCCCCCTAATAAATTATCTTCCCTTGCTTTTAACTTTTATTTTTTTAATCTTATTTTAAACTTTAATTTAAATATTTAAACCTAAATATTAAAATTTAAATATTAAACTTTAAATATTAAATTTTAACAGTTAAATTATAATAGTAATATATATATAAATATATTATAAGACAGTAGTTATAGCAAGCAAAAACATAAAATAACAAAATACGATTTAAAAATGTGTTTATTTAGTTTCTTGTTGAGTACAGGTTCATATATTACATAGTTAAACAACAAGAACTGAATTTATCCGCATCAAGCGGCCTGCTCCACTTATGTTCTAAATAAGTGATTGTTAAGAGCTCAAATTATCTTTCCCTTGTAATATGATTTGGTAAAAATATTTGATATTCTTAACCTGCATCATAAGTACTAATTAGTAAGAGATACATGAAAATTATTTGTTTCTGTATTGTGTGGTTATAGCGGCACTAAATCAATAAGGTCAGATGATGAATTGCAAGGTCTGCTTTGTGGCTTAAAAAAACCAAAGTACCAAAAAGGGTTCACAATCATTTAAATAAAATTATTCTATTTCTATCTTTTTAAATCTATTTATTTTTTAGCTCAACAGTCAATACAATATTTGGTGCATTATAATAAAAATATGTGTTTCTATATCCAGTATAATTAATTTTACTTAACTTTTGTATGTATTCCTATATGTCTATATACAATTCAACATCAAGTCATTAAGATATAACAGGGGTAAAGGCCGGTTCTTACAGTTTTGAGGGTTTAAAGACAGAGGTATTTGTCTTCCTGACATTGGCAGCTTTGAAGTTGAAACCAGAGGCAAAATCCAAGATTTGTAATAAACTTCAGAAAGGCCAAAATCAAAGATTTGAGCTAATACTTGTGTCTTTATTTGAATAAATTGCAGAGTTTAAATACTCTTTGAATACATGTAAATATGAAATTTGAGAGGGTTTAGAGGGATGGTTTGAGATCAAGAGGATACATGCAAAAGATGAATTTCAAACCAGAGGTTTGAACTGAAGTTCAGGTAATTGCCAGTTATACCACATCATTATATATAAATAATAATTTTTGAGT
Organism: Entomophthora muscae; assembly: GCA_014839935.2. Classification (NCBI taxonomy): domain Eukaryota; kingdom Fungi; phylum Entomophthoromycota; class Entomophthoromycetes; order Entomophthorales; family Entomophthoraceae; genus Entomophthora; species Entomophthora muscae. The sequence continues at coordinate 135,414 of QTSX02000110.1, forward strand.
CCTAATAAAAACAAATAAACCTGGAGCGCTCATTTATCTGATTGGCTTGGAGTTGAGGGCTTTTGAAAGGAAGGATTACAAGTGCTTGTAAAAAGCTGCCACCACATTGGATGGCATTGAAAATTGGCTGATCTCAAGAATGTTGAAGAGATCCTTGGTGTCCTGAGAGAGGCCTTTCTTCACCTTATTCTTGATCCAACCAAGCACCTCCTTGATTGGATTCAAAAATGGAGAATAGGGCAGAAGGAAGAGGAGTCTCATTATGCAGTCAGCCAGGCGGTGGCTGGCCAAATGGCTATTTTTATCTATTGGTGGGAACTCTGATACAACTAAATCCACCTTGTGGAGCCCAATATTGCCAAGCACAAAAATGTTGATTGTACTGCAATCATTAATCCAAAAGTACTCCTTGACAGTTTGGAGAAAATCAAGAAATTTCCTGCTGTTATGGGAATACTTGATCATCTGATACTGGTCTAACCTGCGGGATCAAAAAAGCGCTACCATGGAATAGGTCTGGGAACAAACAGCTGCACAATGTGCTACACCATCCTTGGACCCCTTCTTGTCCCACCCATGCCTAGACCTGAGTGAGGAGGAAAATGACAATTCATCTATATATAAGAACTGTACGTTGCCAGTCTGCTTTGGAGCCAGATAGGTCTTGGCATAAATGAAGCAATCCTTAATGGTCTTCTTGCTGTTTCTGTTGTACAGAGTAATCCCTAGTACTTTCCAAGAGAAGCCCAAATTAACCATGGTTTTGTAGACATGGGTTTTTGAGACAGAAAGCCCAAAAAATCCTTGGCCAGCATTGATTGGACAGCAAGTGAGTGCAGGTAGCAATCCTTAGATACCCACTGCTTGATTGCATTGATGTGCATAGGCTAGAGGAGTTTTGGCTGCTGCTTAGCCTTGGCAGATTCTTCAATTCAACCAATGTTGCTATATTTTTTGTTGAGGTTGCCAATATATCTGGCTGTGACACCAAATTGGGAAAAAATATCCCAAACTGCCATTCCCCTGTTCAAGCAGTTGAGGAGATATTCATGCTCACTATCTGTCAACCAATGCTGGCCCTTGGCAGGTATTGCGTTATCCTGGCTATCAGGCTCAACACACAGGATGGGGACCTTTGTGTAGAAGGTGAGATCACTCTTGCTTGTAGTGGCACCGTCAATGATGGAATACATCACAGACACAGATGGCTCCTCAGTTGTGGCCAATGACTTATAGGATGTATCAAAAACGTGGGGGCAGGAAGTGGTAACTCTAGGATCCAGAGTGGGGAGCCGGGTGACAACTGGGTACATGGTGGAGGAGTAAGTAACCTCATTGTTCCCAGTGACCTTGGTATGGAATACTTTGATAGCAGGCCTTGAGAGTGTCTTCTTTCTGGGATGTAAGCTGGTTGTTCTGGCTTGTGACGCGGGAGGTGGTTGGCTGGCGCCGACACCTTGGGAGGCATGTGTGCTGGGATTACTCCCCTCAAGTTGTGTTCTGGGTCTATTCTTGGACCTTCTGGGAAGCCCTTGTAGACAGGCTGCCCCACAGGCTGGTGCAGGATATGGTTGGGAATGGGAAGAGTGTTATAAAAATAAAATAAAAAATATTTTTTAGATTAAATCATGTATTAATTTATATTTAAGGTTTAGTTGTGAGTAGTTGTTTTCTCTTGATTTAGCCTTGATTAATAACAGAATTTATATATCTGTGTTTTGAAGTGTATTCTATTATTTTCTGGGTTTGGATAATTTTAAAGTTTAATCACTTTTTATGTCTAAACATGGTTATTGAGATAAATTTTTTAGTTTGATTTTAGTTGTGGTAGAGCTTCTTTATTTGGGTTGGTGTTTCCTAGTTTGCTTACTGCACAGTAGCTTTAAAAGCTATGGCAACAAACATAACAAACTCAGATTTAAACAAAATAAACTCAGAATTAAGCAAAATTGAAAATAAATGAATTTATATTGATTTACTTTAGATTTAGGTTAATTTCAATTTTGTTTAAATCTGAGTTCATTTTGTTTGTTGCCATAGCTTTTAAAACTACTGTACATTAAATTTGGATTCCAGTTCCTGCAATTAATATTTGAGTTTACTAGTGACATTCAAAATTGATTTTAAATTTGGTTTGTGGATTTGACAATCCCGCAATTTCAAAAAACATAGTTAACTTAATGAAAATGATTGATGGATTTGAACACTTCAAATCTGATTCCAGTTAATTCATTTTGTCCATTGGAAATATGCAGTTTGACTTGAGCTTTGCAGAGTGTCTAAGAGTTTCCAGATTTCTCAGGATACCATGAGTACTGTGGAGCTCCAGCAGGTGAGGGAGGAGTCAAAGCAGGTACTGGCATGGCCCACCAGATGATGGGACCTAACTTTACCAGGTAGGAAAGGGCCTTCCCAGCCACAGCCCAAGGTCCAGCTGCTGGCAAGGCTGAGTCAATCAAACCCTTGAGCGCCAGGTAAAGCACTCCCAGGAATTAACTACTCTGGCCAGTGGCATCAGAAGTGGGGGGGTTGAAATGGTTGGTTTGGGTGTTGGGGGCGGTTCCATGGGGACCAAGTAGGCAGCAGGATTTTTGTACTTCCCGTTGAAGATCAAAGGGTAGATGGTGATTGCTTTGCTGTCACAGAAAATTTGATAGGGTTCCTTGGGAGCGTTTGGGCGGGTGTACCACTGCAAGTCTTCCAATGTCCAGAGTTTGTGGTCAGGATTGGCGGGGTACTCAGTGAAATACACAGGGCCAAAAGGAGCGTTGGGTAGACAGTAGTAGTCAAAGGCTTTGGTTTTATCAACAGGAGTCTGACTATCTATCCCAGTAGATGGGTACTTACGCTTGGGTGTATGCAGATGGAAGAGTATTAAAAATAGGTATGGAAACAGATTGGTGAACCAAAGATTCATAACAACTTTATTTGGTAAGGATGACAATATAGAACTTTTTCAGGTGCTTCTGGTTTATATACTTACTCACATGCAAGTGCCTCTAGGCATTCTTCTGGTGTTATCTGTGTGGCAAGGCTTGACATATCAGGTTCTGCTGTTTGGTTGGCTGCTTCATGGTCATTTTTGGGGTTTTCAGGAACAGTTGTTTGGCTTTTTGGTGGTCCATCTTGGCCTGGATGGCCATTGGTACTAGCATGTTTGGGTTCTGGGGTTTTGGGAGTTTTCCCAATTTGATTACCTTTTTTGGGCTGGCTTGACAGGCTTTCCTGAGGCCAAGGAACTTGATTAAAAAAGGGGTCCCCAATTGGGGACCCCAAATTACTTAATGGAGGGTGGGCTTGAACTGGGGTTACTGGGCAGCTAAAAATAGCCTGCCCAGCCCCAGTCAAACCCAACAAGGCTTGGGTGTAGCTTTTGGGGCCCAGAATGGGCCCTGCAGCTACTGCCAGGGCGGGAATAGTTCCTGCACCTGGATTTGCTTCAAAAGCAAAAACCCAGGTGTGGGCAAATCTCCCCCGCCCACTAGCCCCGCCTGGAGGCTAGGAGCGGGTTCAATTCCCACCTGGGGCCTCAAAAATGTTACTTCTGTAACAAGATTTTTAAAAATTCAAATAAAAATACAAAAAAATCAATTCAATTAAAAAGTCTATCCCGCAAAAGTGAATTCAAAATTTGGACCAAGGATTTGGCAATCCTGCATTTTTATGTATAGGTTCTAAATTTACAGTACATCTTTTGTTATTGATGACAAACATAGTCAACTTAAAATTAAAAGTGAAATAATCTATTTGTGATGGTGGGTTCTAGATGACGTCCTATGGCACCATATGTAAAACATATTAGCTCTTGGTGCTGCATTGGTGGGCATCACTACTATTAGACACTTGAGATCCTATTGGGTTTTGCAATGAAGTTTTTTGCAAAAGCGTAAACATCCCTTTCCTATATAAAATCACTATTAGACCTTTTTATTGTTGAACCCCAAATATCAAAGTTCCTTCTATGATAAGAAATAAAACTAGTATATGTAAAGAGGTTTTTTAATGGCTGTTACAGGATGATAGCACTATCAAAGTAGAGTTAGTTTGGGTTGATTTATTATATGAGGTCTCAAATTAGTACCATACTTTATTCCTGGCTAATAAGGAAGAGAGTTGGATTTATCACAAAAAGTATATTGTTTTTGGATTCCAGATGCCATTTTTCTAGATGATATTTTTTGTGATAATGAATTTTAGGGCATTTACTATGTAATTTTATACTAAAAGTTTTATTTTGATAACATAATTTCTATTTGATTTGTGATAGTGTTTTTGCGATGCAGGTTTTCAAGTTGCCATATTTGAAAACACTATGTAAAAATTAACTATTTAATGACATTATAAGATTCTTTAATTTTTTATACTAAATACAGATTCTATTACAAAAACTTTTGATTTGGCACCTTTTGGGATGGCATTTTTGAGATGGTGTATTGCACCATCATTTCTTATAATAAAACAACACAACACTAAAGCTTATCCCTATGATGGGAAAGGGAATGTGGGATGTTGTGTTCTGAGGCGCAGCACAGACACAAAAAAGGAAATCCTAACCTTAGGATTGGATTTGTACTAAGTTTTGGTTAGATGACAGGGAAGGCTATGTGTTTACCTTGCGGCCCTGTAAGATTGATCTCTACTAGTTGTGGCTAGAGAGAGGCGCGGAAGTACAGAAGACACAAAGACAAAAATATGAATAGAACATAATTTTTATTGGTAAATATGAAATGTAATATATAGTGGTTAAGAATACCACAAAACACTACCAGGACAATAGGATCACTTGCCACCAGCATGAGTGGGGCAAGTGAGTTGCACAGGATCAAGAAACCAAACAATTGTATTTCCTGATTCAGTCATCAACTCATTTTGAGAGGCAAAAGCAAAAGCAAGAGATTTGTCTTTGAAATGGCCCACTGAAGGCAAAATCAAAACACGGTGAATAGCGGTATTCACAACATTGCCCTCCCCTAGATTGGTCTTAGGGGGGTGGTATTTACAAAGGAACTTTGTGTGCACTCTAGCAAAAGGACGGCTACTGGAGAGAAGCTTCACAGTGTATTCAGACCCTCGTTTGAAGGTCACTTCCAAAGGGCCAATCTACAAGGAGTCCAGCTTATGAGTGCGCCCACCTACTCTATGTTGTTAGTAAAGAACATGGTTGCCAACATCAAATTCAGGCAAGGGGGAGCACTCAGCATTATTGGGGGAAAGTTCAAGCATCTTAGTCTTGTAAGCAGAAGTGTAGGCGGTGGCCTGTATATTGATTATGTGGTTGACTAGATCCTTGATGTGGTTTTCAGGATTCATGGCTTTATCAAAAGTAAGCAGGGCCCCCCCAAGAGCAATGGGGTAGTAGTCTCTTGCCCATACAGCATAGCAAAGGGGGAGTACCAAGTGACACAATGTTTGCTAAGGCAATATGCAAAGAGAGCAGCAGGTAGGTATAGGTCCCAATTGGCAGCGTCAGAGTAGGTGAGCTTCCTCATGATGGAGACCAGTGTTGAATTTGCATGCTTGACTGCTCCATTGGTAAAAGGGTTGTAGGGGGCAGAGAATGACTGGTGGGACCCCAAAGCTTCAACAACAGAGGTTACCAACTTGGCATTGAAGTTAGTTCCATTATCTGAGAGCAACACTTGAGGACAGCCATGGCGGTAGAAAACATCTTGTAACAGGAAGGCAGCAGTTGTCTTAGCCATGATGTCCTTTGTAGGGCGAGCCTCTACCCACTTGCTGAAGTGATCAACCACAATCAGGATAAAGCAACACCCAGAACGTGAGCGGGGGAGAGGACCCACTGCGTCAATGCTGACAGTATGAAAAGCATGTTGAGGGGGAACTAATTTGAACTTGTGGGCAACAGCTTGAGGCCTCTGCAGCTGGCAGTTGTGGCAACTAGCTATGACGTCTGGGATTAGCAGACAAAGGGTTTCCCAGAAGTAATTCTTTTCAAGCCAGTCAAAAGTCTTAGCAATGCATCCATGCCCAGTCTCTTTACAAGCTTGCAACACCAACGAGAGGCAAAGACTGGGTCATACATAGGGCAGATACTGATCTTGTATCTTTTTGAAGAGTTGATTGTTGCGTATGAGGTTATCTTTGGATAGCTTGGACAAAGCCAGTTAGACCTCTTCTGTATTACTTTCCAAAGAAGAAGGGTATCCAATTAGTTTGTACAACTGTTTAGCCTCTACGGGATGTAAAGCAAGAATGGGCATTCTGGATAGCCTATCAGCGTTCTGATGTTGAATCCCAGGGAAATGGAGCACAGTGAAGTTGTAACCTTGCAGATGTAGGGCCCATTTAGCTAGGCGCCCTTCTGGCTCCTTAAGTTGTTGTAACCATTTAAAAAAAGCGTGGTCAGTGACAACTGTGAAATGGGTACCATACAAGTAGTGGAGAACTGTTTGACTGCATGCAAAACGGCAAGACACTACTTTTCTGTGACACTATAATTCTTCTTGTGCTTGTTTAGCACGCAGGAAGTGCAAGCCACAGGATTGTCTATACCCTTGTCATCTAGTTGGGCCAGAATGGCTCCAATAGTAAGATTGCTAGCGTCAGTGTATAGGATGAACTCCTTATCATAGTTGGGATACACTAGGATTGGTGCCTCTTTGAGTTTTTGCTTAAGGGTTTCAATGGCTTGCTGCTGACTGGCGGTCCATTTGAAAGGTATTATGTAATAACCGGACTTAAGGTTCACTAGTGTTGGCAAAGTCAGGGATAAACTTTCTGTAGTAGCCCATCATCCCTAGAAAGACTTTTACCTCTCACAGGTTGGTTGGCAGAAGCATTTTGTCAATGGCTTCAACCTTCTTAGTCATTGGGCAAATACCTTTCTGGGTTACTTCATGTCCCAATAATTCAAGACGCTCTTTAAAGAAGGCGCACTTGGAAGGTTTTAGCTGGAGGACAGCTTCCCAAATCTTAATGAACACCTCTTTGAGATGAGCCTGTTGATTGGTGAAGGTAGCGCTGAAGACCGTGATATCATCCAAATATACTAGGACACATGACAGCTTTAAGTTGCAGAGGATGGAGTCCATATCCCTTTGGAAGGTGGCTGGGGCATTGCAGAGTCCCTGTGGCATGCAAGTAGGCTCAAAAAGCCCTTCAGATGTAATGAGCACGGATATTTGAAAATCCTTGGGTGATAGGTCAAATTGCCAGTATCCAGATGCCAGATCCATGGCAGAGAAGAACTTAGAGCCTCCAAGACGTTAGAGAGCATCATCGATACACAGCAAGGGGTACAAGTCCTTCTTGGTCAGAGAATTCAATCAGCAGTAGTCCATCACAATGCAATGACCTCTATCTTTCTTCTTTAAGATGAGTAGCAGGGATGCCCAAGGACTTTGGGAAGGTGCCAGCAGCCCAGCGTCCAACAGTTGTTTGAGCTCTTTAGATACCTGAGCATCCTCCACGCGGCTGCATCAGTATGGTTTAGCACAGAAGGGGGGAGCGTTGCCAGTGTCAATCTGATGGATAACACCTTTGGCTGCCCCCATAGTCAGTACTGTATTTAGCAAAGATGTTGGCAAATTGGTCTAGCAGATCTATCACCTCTTTCTGTTGAACCGGGGACAGATGAGGAAATTCTTGCACAGTGAACAAGGATAGGACTTGGGGTTCATCCTCAGGTAGGTTAAAATCTTAGAACATGCCAAAGGGATGAAGAGACAGGATATCAGGAGAACCCAACAACTTGCCATATCCAACAATCTTCCCCCTATACACAGTCATGGGGAGTGCATTCAGGTTGGCTACCAAAAATTAAACAGGGACATTATGGGAGACATCTAGGATTCCAGGACAGAGATAAGGTTTGTTGCGCCCTAATGAGGGGGGAGAAAACAACCCCAAGAAAGTTTGTCCAGGTAGTTTATATGATATCTGGGAGTCTAGGATGGCTTGGGAGCCAGGGAGATGGTGACTGCAGAGGTGGCTAGGAGAGTGATCCCTTCAGACACAGGACAAGCCATGGGTAGACATTTCATGTTTGAAGAGTGGGTACAATATTTGAGGTTGAAAACCCCAGTGGGATATCCAAGGCACATGTCTTGAGCCGCTTCCTGGGAACTTTAACCAGCTCTTCAAAGATCAGAGGGACTTCATAGCCTAGAATAGAGAGGTAGCCATCTTTCAAGTTGATTATACCATTATATTCCCTAAGGAACTGGGTGCCAACTAGGAGATTGTAACACTCATTTTCCAAGACAACTGCTGGCGCAGCTAGGAGAAGCTTGCCAAACTGCATGGGTAGAGCAGAGTAAGCCCCTATGGCGCGGGTCATAGACAGTCCAGCTGTGCCATACAGCTGGTGATAATTAAGGTCAGAGGCAAGTTTGAGTTTCTTCACAAGCTTGGAGGAGACAAAATTGACTGGCAAGCCAGTGTCTAGAACAGCCTTGATCTTCACTTTTTGAATGGATATCTCTACTTGAGTGGTAGTGCAACCAAAGGATGGAAGGACAGCCAAGATATATTGAGCCTCTGCTAGTTCCTTATACCAATTCTCAATCATGCATCTCAACCCTGGGAGCTCCTTATAAACAGTTTGGAGAGGGAGTGAAACAGATACATTCTTGAAGACAGCGTCAGAAACCTCGGCAGCTGATTCTGACACCTTCACTAGCACAGGGGACCTCTTAGATTGAGTGAAGTAAGGACAAGAGACAACTTCTTTGGCTTCAGGCAAAGGTTTAGCGGTTGTTGTAGTCTTTTCCTGATTGCAATTTATAGGGGACTGTAATGGTTTCAGGAACAGCCAGAACAGAGTACCCATATGCATCAGCATTGTCAGTATCAGAGTCATCCAGGTCAGAGTTCTCAGAGATATCATGGAGCAATAGGAAAATATGAGGATCCTCATTATCATCAGGCTTGGAGTCAGATACAGATGGAGGGATTGAAAGAGACTGGGAAGAATTGTCAACCAAGAGCGTCTCTGCCTCTAGGTTGACTGTTCTTTTCCCGCCTGCTCTTTTGGATCAGATCCTTCAATCCGTGGGTTAGTGAAGACTCAAGAATGGTGACATATCTGGCCACAGTTGTGGCAACCTTGGCGTTGAGGAAGATTCTGTGAGTTCATGGTAAGAATGCAAGGGCCACAGGAAGACAAACCAGGGTTAGAAGCAGTTTGACTTTCCCTAACAGCTGTTCCAGAATGGGTAAGGTGCATGTCCTGCAACAGAGTCTTTATGCTCTTCATAGAGGAAAGCATAGCTTTATTGGCTTTGAAGTGAAGACACAGAAGCTGGTTAACTTTAAGGGCTTGAGTGCAAGCCATGTAAGCTTCATGGGCTGTCAATTGTCTGCTTGTTATCAGTTGCTGTTCTTCCATGTAGAACCTGTCTGCAAACTCAGCTAATGTCTCTTTAGGCTTGAAAGCAATGTGCATAAAAGCATCCTTTTTTACTTCCAGGCTAAGATCACCACCAAACTTGTCAATTAAAAGCTGCTTCATATCTTCCCATGTCTCAATGGTGGGTAGTTCAGGCACCACCACCACCTGGCAAGTCGGGTGTAGACAGGTCAGAATATGTTCCTTCTTAACCTTGTCTGATGCTTGTCTCATGGCAGTTTTGTATATAGTTAGGAAAGCCGCAATGGTCGAGATTTTGGGATCAAAGACTTGCTTAAATGTAGGCTTAAAATGTGCTTTAGGTGTTGGACTACCATTGCTGCTATTGAGTACGTTTATACGCAGGGAAAACTCTGCTTTGGATTCAGAGGGGGCGGCCTAGCCCATAGCTGACAAACACTCTCTTCAAGGGTAGTCAGGGTCTCAACAATGTGGGCACCTGTACTATTAGCTTGGGTGGTCTGTTGTGCAGTAGCATATAGGTGTTGACCTTGGGTGGTCACTACTGTGAAGAGCTCAGCCAATTGAGTAGTAAGGGATGGCCCCACTGAGAGGCAAGGGGCGAACCTGTCATTCACAGAGTCAATCAGTTCACTCATCTCTTGTACGTCTCTATCCAGCTCAGTATAGTCACGCTTCAAGTGATCTACCTCGTTAGCTAGGGCAATTAGTTCCCTAGCACATTGAATTTAAGGGGCTCTGGGTAAACCAGGGCAGCAACCATCTTTGTCAACAACCCCAACTGGGCTAGCAGCAGTTGCCATCATCTCACGTAGGGTGGCAGGTGCTTGCTGTAGCTCCGCAATTTGAGCAGTCATCTCAAGCACCTGGGGGTTGGGTTGAGATGCCTCAGCAGGACGTCCTTGACTGCAAGTAGTTGTACATAGCTCCTGAATAGCATCCCATATTCTCTGCTCTCAATCTGCCAAGTTATCAGAAGGGGGAGAGGGGGGAACATCTGGTTTGGGCGTAGATAATTTATTCACTTGACTCTGGAGCTTGGTTATAGCAGCAGCAGTGACAGCTCTCTCTCAACCAAACACTGTACTGAGTTCATTAAGGCTGTTAGCAGCAAAGTCTGCTACCTGCTGTAGTTGCTTAAATGAATACATGCTGAATGCATTGAGCTGCTGCACAAGCCGTTTGAAGTTGGTGAGATAAGCGTTTAAAGTGGAATCTACTTGAGTTTGCCAGGGTTGTTCTAGCTGGTGAAACTTGTGTAGACGCTCTCTCATGTATTTGGGGATGGACTGGCGCATTTGTTTGATAGAATTAACCAAATAGGTCTGGGAGGTAACAGAGTTGCGCTGATTGTCAGATACCAAGGAAAACAGGGAATGTATCCACTGTTGGTAGGCAGCAAACTGGTCCCAGTGATGAGTGACCGCTGCTTGTAGAGACAAGATTTCTTGGAAGTGGAGCCCCAACACCATCTGATGCTGGGCCAAGGCAGGCTGCACAAAGGACAATAGTAAGTGCTCAGCAGAGCCAGACACTGAGAGGAGATGCTGTGGAATTTGAGGAGCCACAATCAGTTCATAGTATATTGCTTGACTGAACTGCAGCTGAAGGCAAGGGATGGCTCCTTCACGGGCTATCCCAAGGGCTACTGCCATGACTTGTTCTAAGTCAGGGGTACATATGGGATAAGCAACTAGGCAGGGACCATTCCTGAGGTTCAGTACTGTAGGGATAATAGGCAGGTTGGCAATATTTTCCTCAATAGGAGGACTATTAATTTCAGGTGAAGTTGACTCTTGTATAGGCAGAGGCAAAGGACCTGAAAACGTGGATGCAAAAGGGGTAACCAAGGAGCTTACAGCCCCTGTAGTGAGCACCATTTTTGTTGTGTTCTGAGGCGCGGCACAGATACACAACAGGAAACCCTAACCTTAGGATTGGATTTGTACTAAGTCTTGGTTAGATGACAGGAAAGGTTATGTGATTACCTTGCGGCCCTGGAAGAATAATCTCTACTAGTTGTGGCTAGAGAGAGGTGTGGAAGTACTGAAGACACAAAGACAAAAATGTGAATAGAACTTAATTTTATTGGTGAATTAGGAAAAATGATTATACAGTGGTTGTTGATACCACAAAACACTACCAGGACGGTAGGATCACTTGCCACAAGCATGAGTGGGGCAAGTGAGATGTGCAGGATCAAGAAACCAAACAATTGTATTTCTTGATTCAGTCATCAACTCATTTTGAGAGGCAAAAGCAAAAGCAAGAGATTTGTCTTCAAAATGGCCCACTGAAGGCAAAATTGACACATGGTGAATAGCAGTATTCACAACAAAGCCAGTGGTTGCCTAACTGCCAACAACTTTTGGAAGTTGCCAGCTCCCAGTCAAGCATTATCTCCTGGATGAACTCCATTAAAGAAGCCCTTACCTCCTTGATACCATTTCATCCTGACCCCATGGCTGAAGCAACTGGAACAAACCACATCTCCTGCTCCTTGGAGCCTGCCTTGGTAAAGAAAGTATGCTATCAATAATCTCCTCTTTCTTCTTTTGGTTGTTCTCCTGATAGAATCACCCTTAATTCTGGCACCCTCCAAACTGGTAGCTGCTCTGGCCCCCCAAAACTTGCTCAAATATATCAGAGGCTGTTCACTCCCACTCTGGAATGGCTCTATGAATGAGCAAGATAGAACATGTCCTTTCTTCCTTGGTACCCACCCAGATGAATCAGAATGATGCCCTGAAGTTCTATGATCATCAACAGAAAACTCCTAAGCTGGAAGACATCCACAACAGCTGCACCATGGAATTTTCTGCTCTTAAGAATACTATAAAGGCTCAAGAGAGACAGATGGGGTTTCTGGAAGAGGAATTAGTTCTGGACTTTCAGGAAAAAAAAGAGTGGCTAGATGAGTTAAATGCTCAACATGCTCTCCTTGAATCCCTTCAGGGCCAACTAAGCAAGCACCTTGAAGATGCCTCAGCAATTAATACCCCTGAGACTCTAATGGGATTTTATGGGAATGCTAAAGCTAATAGTTCCCCCTCTCAGAAGATCCATACTACATTGCCCCTTCCTGACTCTCACCACTGTCACAGAAGCAATGAATATGATGTCTCCTTCATTGCACCTTCAGCAGGTATCCTGGAGTCTCCCTGGGAACCTGATAGCAATCCCTTCATCACTCCTGATGGTTCTGAAGCAACTAAACCTCAGGCTATTCAGAGCAAGGAAGAATTCACTGCTGATTCTGGCATTAAGTAGTACAATGAGGATCACTCAAAAAACTACTAAGCAGCCAGGACAAGGAGAAATCCTTGGCTGCATTTGTGGTTTTACCTCCCTCCTCTCCCCCCATTTCTCTCTCCCCCTGACAAGCCTGTGCCTGACCCTGGCACTTGTTGTTCATTTACAACAGAGCCTTCTGATGCCCCTCTGCTGGTTGACTTTGCCTCTCAATCAGAAACGTTGGATTCTTTCACTGTGATAATGCAAGAAGATCATGCCTACTGGGTCCCCACTTCCAAGTTCTTCTCGGCCATGGACCTGATACCTGGCTACTGGCAGATTGATCTCTATCCAGATGACCCAGAGAAGTATACCATCCTTACCAACTAAAAGATGTTCCAACCTAACAGGATGCCTCAGGGTCTCTCTGATTCCCCAGTTACCTTCCAACAAGATATGGACTCTGTTATGGGGGACCTCAAGCCCTTGTATGCCCTGTTCTATCTGGATGACATTAACGTCTTCTCTTGCACTTATAAAAAAACACCTGTAGCCCCTGGAAGAAGTGTTCAAACGTCTTCTGGCTGCTACACTTAAGCTGAAGCCAAGGAGATGCAAATTTTTCAATGAGAACTTGGAGTTCCTTGGGTTCATCATCAGTTGTGATGGCCCCTGTCATGTACCTCTCAAGGTAGAGGCCATTAAGAAAATACAGATGCCTGTAAGCAAGAGGGACATCTGGGTCTTACTGGGGTTGGTTGGATATTATTGTTGCTTTATCAACAACTTTGCTTCCCTGGGAATACACTGTTCCAACTCCTTTAAGCTGATGTGGACTTCTTCTGGTTCCTGACTTGCAAGACAGAAAGTGCTGCTATCAAGGGAATACTGACTGCTGCCCCCGTACTAGCCTACCCTGACTTTGCTAGCTGTTTGTGGTTCATACAGATGCTATTCTGACTGCAATTGGGGGTGTTCTCTCTCAACTGGACTCTGAAGGACTCAAACATTCTGTTGTATACTGCTTGCACATTCTCAATGTTCATAAGAAGAACTACACTGTCATCAAGCAGGAGTGTCTGGCTGTAATATACTCATACCAGCAGTTCAGAGTATATCTCCATGGGGTACACTTCACAGTGGTAACAGAACATGCCTCCCTGCAATGACTGAAGACCTTTAAGGCTCCTGAAGGGCATCTGGCGCCTTGGGCCAGTAAGCTCCAGGCCTACAACTACAAAATCATTCATCAAGCTGGAGCGTTCCACCAGAATGCTGACTGTCTCTCCTGACTTTCTACTGTTGCCTTAGTATCTTCCATGGCTGACATTCTCTATGACAAGCTTATGAAGGATCCTTCTTTGTGGGGGGAGGAGCCAGTAAAGATGCAGAGGGCTCTCAAGAAGTTAGATTTTGACACCAAGGTCTCTAAGGGATAAATCCTGAAGCCTTATGAAGACTCTTGGCTACAGTACATATACCCACCCTATGCATGGACTCAGTGATGGCCGCTCACAAGACTACTGGTCATGGTGGTATAAAGAAGATGTTGTCCCTGCTACAACAGCACTGCTTCTGGGAAGAAGTTCACACTGATGTAGTAGATACACTAGCCACTTGTAATGAATGCAACATTGAGAGACCTAAGGTGGCCAAGTTTCAACACAGACTTGTACGCCCTTGGTTTGCCTTCCACAATATAGTCATTGACGTAGTGGGGCCCTTGCCAGTTACAAACAGTCACAATAAGTTCATCATTGTGACTGTTGATCATCTGATTAAATGGGTAGAGGCCAAGGCAATTCCCAACCAATCTGCACTGGTGGCAGTCATGTTCATCCTGGAAAATATCATATACAAACATGATTTCCCCCTGATTCTGCTGACAGACAATGATACCAATTTCACCAGTGATATCATCCCCCAGCTCAACCAACTTGTGGGAATTTGTGGGACACTATCCACCCCTTATCACCCACAGACAAATGGCATGGTAGAGCTCACAAATGGGATCCTGTTACAGATACTCTGGAATCTCAGTCACCAATATGAGACTGAATGGGATACCTTCCTGCCTGCGGCCACCTTTGCATATAACATTGAATATCATTGTGCCACTGGCAAGCCACCTTTCTAACTGCTCTATGGTTGGCAACCAGGACTTCCCCCTTTACTATATTCCTTGGTAAAGCCCAGCCTGGCTGTGTCCCCAGAGGCGTACCTCAACAAGATGGTTCAAACTCTTATTTGCTTGCAATCAGAGGCCTACACTGTAAAATTAAACCATAAGTTGCAGGACCTAGAACAAGCTGCATCCAAACTCCCTGCCTTACCCACTTAACTGGTAGGAGATTCAGTCTACTTTTTCAGCAATAGAGGGTATGGTTGCAAATCCAAAATTGCCTCCCTTTAGCAAGACCCAGTTCAAATTATCCAGAAGACTGGCCCTGACTCCTACACCCTTAAAGAGCCCCATTCTGGGCAATTAATTGCTAGAGTACATGCTCAGTATATGCCTGCTGCTCCTAGTGACCAAGATTAAGCCTCAATGAGGACAACAACCCAAAAAACAAAATCCTGATTAAAAAATTACATGGGTTGTTGTTCTGTTTGCTTAGTGATGCACCAAAGTACAAGGAATAAGAATCAAATAGCAAAGTGTTTATTAGAGACTGACAAGACTCTTTCAATACCGCGCCACCTGTTCTACCACCTGAATGGCAGCCAGAAAACAAAGCTGGTTACCTACAGATCTGCAAAGTTGATTACCAAGGATTGGGCAACAAACCCCCACCAATAAAGACATGTGATTGACCCCAATGTCCACAGGAAAGGCAACTCCCAAGAAGATACAGTCCCATAGGAGACTCTTGCAAAGGGCATACTCTACATGGACCTGGCCACCCATCCCGTAGAAAACAGACAAGGCTCACTCAAGGAAGACCCCCATGTTCTCCTCCTGCTTGGTATCACAGTGGTTGGCCCCCCAAAGAACAAGGTTGCCAGCCATCACCATTGATACCAGATGGGCAGTGCCCTCCACCGTCTACAACTTCAACACTTTCTGGAAGGCTTGCCACAGACGCTGCTCAAAGTTATCTGAGGTTTTCCAACAGACTAGTTGAATCTCTGTAACCCCAGGTGTTGCACAAGCACAAATATCAGACTTTACTATGCTGGATACCGTCCCCTGTTGCAAGACTGAGAGCAGTTGGCCCTCAAATTGGAAACCCTTCAACTGAGCCTCCAAGTATTCTTCTGCCACTTGCATGGAGAACCACCAATGAATACGGTTACTCTTTTGCAACCCAGTTCCTTTCACCTCCCTGGGCTTGCTCAAAGCTAGGAACAATGCAGCAAATAATGAATCTGTCCCCACTAAGACCAACTGAGGCACTTGCAGCCAATCTAGTTAAACCCCAAGTCAAGGTAGCTGCTATGCGCATTATGAAGGACTACCTGCTCTTCAGTTGCCTTCTCTACCTCCACTGGTCTTGTACGCTTGCGCCTCTTGGGAATTACTACTTGTACCCTCTTCAAGGCTCTTCTTGGAACTCTTCTGAATTGACTGTTCACCATAGCTGCCCTCTTGAGACGCCAAGCCTTTTTAACCATGTTGTCTAATCCAGTGGGGGGAATATTGCAGATACTGAATTGATTAGACACAGAAACATCCACTTAGGGATTAAGCAATTAAACAATTGCGCAATAGTCCTATATCAACATGGTTTTAGCCAGGTTAAATAAGTTAAAAATACCCAAAAAACGGGTGTTCAAAGTGTACTTCAATTGCACATCAAGTGCAGGCTTTACTTCTGAGGCTATAAATAGGATAACAAAAATATTGCCACTTGTCTCCATTAGGTAAGGCGCGTGAAACCAGTTGTTCTCTTGCACGGCTCTTTCTACTGTACCTCTCCACTTTCCTCCTTTAGGAAAGTCCTTCTGTCTGTGCCACTATTACTCCGGTGGAAATTCCCCTGCCTCCTACTAAATAATTGCAGCACTATCATAATAAATACTAGTTTTTTCATTATATCCTTATATTCTTCTGTCCTAACAAAGGCTGACACAATACCATCTACAGGTATAGTATTAAGAGTTAGGATCCTGACTAAATGGTTGTAGAAAATAGCACCCTATACTGCTACAAATACAACCTGCTTGATATTTGCCATGATTTTATATAATTGGCTATTGAAATTTTGTTTTTTGTTTGGAAGTTCATTTATTAACCAAAAAAATTTAAAAAATTTGAATCCTGAATCTTATGCAACTTGGATTTTGTTCAAATCTGAAATTTTTGTGTTTAAATCTGAGGTATTTTTTTGTTGCCATAGCTTTTAAAACTACTGTATAATAATACAAACTCATATCCAATGAAGTATCATTCTCTTCTTAATTTTCCCTTTTATCTTGTTTATTATACTTATAATAAGTGTATAATCAACACCCCATAAAAGATCATTTAAAAATCGGTTATGCCATCCAATTCTTCATAAAAATGGCAGAAAATCATTGATGAAAAAATAATTCAAGTAACTTCCTTATTCTCCCATCAAAACTTTGTCTATTGAAATTTTTGGATATCTGTTCTTGATGATGACTTTACTAAAGGCTTGACAGTTTGTTAATATACTAAAAAATACATCCTTCTTGGCATCAAACATAAAATTGGTGCCAACTGAGAAAGGGAAAGGGTATATGAGTCCTTTTCCAGAACTTTTTTGAGGTACCCTCTTTAGTTACAACTTTTATTGTCCATATGAGGGTAAATGTTTCTGGCTTTTTTATTCTCCCTTTAATTTTTTATATGTGTTTATCTGAAGTAAGTCCTGGAATTGCTTCTATGGATTCACTAGAAATTACTGAATGATATTGTGCTTGAAGTGGTTTTACAGACTTCAGAGATTTAAAATGCTAAGTAGTTTTCAAATGAATGACACTAAGTAAAGTTAAGTCATCTGGTAACTAAATCAACTCAGATACAAACAAAATTTAAAATCTAATGCATTTATAATGGTTATAATATATTTGTTTCACTTCTACTTTGTTTGTATCTGAACCAATTTTGCTTACAGATGATTTGATTTTGCTTAGTTCAATAGCTTTGAAAACTACTCTGCCCCTCATGCTTAAATTCTTTTTGGTTGATCATATTAAGATTTTCCAGCCTGCTTGAGTTTTTTGGTGCACTTTCATGAATGTCATTTTTCTTCTGATAATGAACAGAGGTCAAAAGCAAGAGTTGAACCCTAGTCCTCATAATATGTGGCCTGCTAGCCCAGAGGTCCCAGGGCCCAGCTGCCTGCGTTTTTTGGTCTTGAATCTGAAGGTTATCTGATCACCTGCCCACAAAGCCAAGAAGAGATCCTGAATAAAGAATGGTATACAGAAAATAAGACACCACCAAGTTCCAGACCTATGCAGAGGCGAATTTCTACCTAAAAGAGGTTAAGGAAAAACATGAGGGAAAAATTCCCCAATAAGCATCAGTCAGCACCAATTCCCGGCACCCAATCTGTAATGCATTTGGCCAGGCCATTTGATGTTAATAATAGAAGCAGATAAATAGAGAATCATGACATGTATTTACCAATGCCAGCCAACCCAGAATTAGTCACCCTTGATACCTCCCCCAAATGCCAAAGTTCCATTGGAAGAATGCCTGCAGATCTTAAGCCTGCAAATTTTAGAGACACACATTTCAACAGTATAAAGACCCTGCTATGTTGATAATAGTGGTATATTTATTCTGATAATAAAGTTAAATAAACCTTTGGTTCAAGAAAATTTTACCTGATCTATTTCTAGTATTTTACCACCTTTACTAAAGTCCTGCAGACTCAAAGGTCCCTGTCAATCCTACCAACAAATCTTCAGCCCCCTCACTCACATTATTCTGTCCACTGGATCACTCTTTTGACTTGTACATTTTACCAAGTACCATCCAACTCCTTCCTACTATGAAATCAACCTGAGAAAAAATTTATTGCTAATCCTTAGAAAGAACTAGAACCTCAGAAACATTCAATTGCAAAGAAAAGTGGTAGAGTGGTTTTCTAAGCTATGGCACTAAGCAACAAAAATAAGATTTAAGCAAAAACACCTGAGATTTATATGAAAACAACTCAGATAAAACAAAATGAAGTTATCCTGTGATGATCCACATGTTGAGCAGTTTTTCAGGCAGAGCTGATGTTGGCCAAGAAGATATGGGTACCCTAAGACAGGTAAATAGTTATTGGTTTATTGATATGTCTAGCTCGTGTAAATGGTGTTGTAACCAAGTTTCCAGACTTTCCTGCTAATGTATCTTACAATACACAGGGGGCGCTCAGTATGCCGCCCCTTGACATATCTAACAACATGGACCAATCTTATGGCAACGTTGAGCTACAGGAACTTTCTCCTAATTAGGAGCACTACCAATTTGACCTGATGATCCCGCAAAAGTTATTCCTTAGCTCCAATCCTTACATGGAACATGCCACCATGCCACCTCCTTGTGGCCTGGTGGCTTTCCCCATATAGTATATTAATCATAGTATTCTAAAATAAACATTACATTATTCTTATTATTTCTGTCCTTTCTATTAGACTGTTTTCTTCCCCAACTCAAATAATGAATCCTCATTGGTTCAGTTTCAACAATGGGTAGCAGTGATATGGTTATGGAAATGAGAATAGGGTGGGACCTTGCTGGTACTATGGAATGGTAGAAAAGATGTGGCTAGCTGGCAACAGCGCCTATGTCAACACTTTGTTGACATGGTCACTGTTGACTCAAAACTCTAAATCTCTTATGTTTTTTGCTAGTTGTGCTAGCTTAATTATTTTTTTAAAGCGTTCAGGGGTGCAAACACAGAAAACACGGCAAAATTGTGGCCATTTCAACACAATTTAATATTAAGCTTGATCAAAAACTCAATTTAAACAGATTTTTACTTTATGTTTACTAATAAAAATTAGTTTATTTTTTATTTGTTTTCACAACATAAAAGTGTCAATGTCAACACTTTTTAAGCATAATTTATTTTTAATAAAAAAACTGAAACATCTACAACAAAAAATTAAGTGCTCATTTAAAAATATATTTTTTATTAGATTAATATATTGAAAAAGACAGTGCACATAACACTGATTGTTGAAAAGTTCATGTTATAAACATATCTGTGACACTTATTACGGCTTTAATATATTAAGTGGATTGGTGGCTAACGGCAATCCAATAATTTAAGCGTGAGTTACTATGTAATTTACTATAGAATTTATTATTGAAAATAATATTGATAATCAGAAATGTTTTTTTTGCTTGTAGTTATCCACTGAAGTGGAGTTAAGCAAATTAGAGTGGTGAAATTAATCTTAAATTAATATCTCACTTCATATAAAGAATGTTGTACTGTAAATTCAGAACCTGAACGTAAAAATGTGGGATTGTCAAATCCTTGGTCCAAATTTCAAATCACTTTGGGGGCAACTTAGCTGAGTGAAAATTAAAATATTAAATAAAATTAACAATTTAATTTGAATTTTTTTGATTTATTTAAATTGGCAAATTTTGAATCTCTTGAGCAGATAACTCAACTAACAAAAGACAAAACCCAGCAAACAAATGTAGGATACATGAATCAGAAATGCGGGATTCTAATGTACATTTGGGATTTCCTGTATTTCAAACAAATCATAGACATCATGTAAAACTTAACAAATATGAAAATTGCAGGATTGTCAAATCCAAGAACCAAGTTTCAAATCATAATTGCAAGGAATTTGAAATAAATATAATTTATTGGTGTCTCAAAAAGGATGCTAAAGGATATAGAGTTGATTTGTGCTAATTCTTTTAGGAATCATAGACATTCTCAAAAACCCCTATTCTAATTTTGGACAGCTAAAAATAGATCATAATATTCACAAAATTAACATATATAACAATAAAATTGACTAAAATATACACGTCTCTTTTTGAGTTTAAAATTTTAATTGAAAATTTATTATGTCTTCTTTCAATAACAACCAAGTCAATGAGCTGTTCCCTGGCCTTGACAAAATCATGCAGGGCTACACAGGGTCTCTTAATGGTGAAGCCTCTGTCTATGGCCACTCCCAACCCGCAGGCCCCTCTGCAAGCCACACCCAGGAGTCTGTTCTTTCCCCTGCAACTTCCAGCATGACTCTGTTTGCCCACCGTGCACAGACAGCTGCCAACCTAAATCCCTTAGCAGCAATGACATCTGAAACCAGCCATTTTAGCCATGGGGTCACCCAGAGAGCCCAGGACCCTAAAACAGCCATCATATGGCATTGACCAGTTCACAAGATGGATATATCCCTCCTCCAGCCAATCAGCCTGCAAGACGCAGAAGAAAACTAATCACTCTGGAGATTGTTCTTGAAATGGTTGAAAAGCAAGGGAAGCTTATGTCCTTTGGGGAAATTGTGGCCGCAATGGGGTTTGCAAAGTCTACTGTGGCTGCAATCCTGCAAGCCCACACCAACTGTGGCCTCCCTACCAAGAAGACGCCAACTGGTGCTTGTACTTCAACTGAAGGTAAAAAAGCCCACCCTCTCATGATGGCTATCAAGGAGCATGACCTGCGGATGCCCCTGGTCCAGGTACATCTCTAAATGGGACTCCACAGCATTTTCACCAATACAAGAACAATGAATTTGTGGATGCACAGAGTTGTGGTTGCCGCAAGAATCTTATCCAATCAGGTTCTCAGTGGTCCTAGTTTGGTGGATACCAACCCCTACAATGCAACCATTATTAAGTCTATAAAAGAGAGGGCAATGAGGACACACAATGGCGTCATCTTCTTCTCATATGCCAAGATTTCTGCAAGTATTCAAGACTATGGAGAAAAGCATATCCAGTCTGACGTGTACAAGTGCAGCCCAATATTGTATTGGTTTGTCGGGTTTTTATTGGCATTTCCCCCATTGGGCGTCAATTATTACTCAGCAATATCAAACACTGCAGATGGATATGCCTACCAGACGGAGCTCAAGGCCATGCTGGAGGAGTGGGTCACACAAATTGCTGTGCACACAGTTGTACTGAGTGCGGAGATGGAGCAGCAGGAATGACTACCCAAGAAATCAGGGCTGCTGGTCCTACCTGCTGGTCCTACCCCATCAACTACGCCAACATGCATCTTGCAGATGTATGTCTATACAATTTTGGTTCCGCCCTCAGGCGCCTAAAGCCTGCCACCTACAGCAAACTATGCACCCAAATTGATAAGGGGTATGAGCTTTTCTCTTCTGCGTCCGTCCAGGACTTATTTGATCTCATCATCTTCTATGCAAGTGATAGTGATAGGTCCAGAAAGGACCTTTGTCTCCCCCACGCCAGTCCAACTGTTTTGTCAAGCCAGTATATGTGACAGAGGAAGAATTTGAGCAATTGAAGCAATCAGCTCTTGCTTCCCCTTCTCAGTCAACAAACCCTGCCTCCCCAACCCCCCATCAAGCCACCTGCCTTCCAACCCTCACTCCCAAACCACCACCCATTCACTCACCACTATCTCTGATGCCGCCCCTTTTACAGGTGCAGATGAAGGCAATGTTCATTCCGCCCATTTCCTCCCCTTCCCGTCCTTTGATTAGTAAATAAATCTTTTCTTTGTGACAACTTATTAAAATTGATACCTCTCTTTCAATTCATAATTAATAATAGTTTCTTTTTTACATGATTAACATTTCCCATAATTAATACAATGTTGTACATTTTACAAATAGCTTAAAATTGTGAGCATACATATTTTTCATCATCATTAATAAATTAAAGACAATAAACGTAAATATTGGATTAGAATATTGCAATTAGACATCTACTCTTGATATTTTGATATTATGTGCATAACTCAATGTATTTTGTTTAATAAAATTCAGTGTAAACTTAGCCTTTTCCATTATAGTTTAATGAAATGGACTGTGTTTATATTAGAGAGCCATTAAAGTTTAGTACAAATATTGATACATAGTGCATTTTACAGCCTGTATATTTACCTATTGGTAATAATTCTGTAAAATTTTCAGTCAGATTTTGCAAGGTAATAATGTAATGGATTAATAAATTACAGTTTATTGTCATTAATTGGCTGATTTTCTTTTCTGTGGCAATTGTGCATTTTCTGATATTTACACACTAGTATCCAATTGGTTGTTTTCATATCCAATCACACAGGCAATAGGAAAGAAGCTGCCACTCCAAGACTGGATGTGGTTGGGGTAGCGGCTTGTTTTCTTATTGCCTGTGCAATTGGATATGAAGCCAACCAATTGGAAACCAGTGTGTAAATATCAGAAAATGCACAATTGCCACAGAAAAGAAAATCAGCCAATTAATGACAATAAACTGTAATTTATTAATCCATTACATTATTACCTTGCAAAATCTGACTGAAAATTTTACAGAATTATTACCAATAGGTAAATATACAGGCTGTAAAATGCACTATGTATCAATATTTGTACTAAACTTTAATGGCTCTCTAATATAAACACAGTCCATTTCATTAAACTATAATGGAAAAGGCTAAGTTTACAATGAATTTTATTAAACAAAATACATTGAGTTATGCACATAATATCAAAATATCAAGAGTAGATGTCTAATTGCAATATTCTAATCCAATATTTACGTTTATTGTCTTTAATTTATTAATGATGATGAAAAATATGTATACATTGAATATAGTACTATAAAAACCAGTTTTTTGATGGAATTCAAACAATATGTCAAATATCTATAACTTGATAAAAGAATTAGAAGCACACCTGCAAAAGGTTGTTGAAATAGAAATAAATATCTGGGAAATAGTGACAGGAAAGCTGGGTAACAAGGGCCAGCCACTAATCCAGTCAAAAGAAGATGCTTGGGATAAAATGGGAAATATTATAGATGAAAAGAATAAAGAAAAATTACTTAATATACCGGGAACAATTTTATCAAGTCTAAAGTTCAAAAACGCGGCCTACAATTTGTGGGAGTTCTGGCAGGGGGCCAAAGAAAATAATAAGATCAAACTAATTGAAGGAACAGAAATTCAAAAGGAAATCAACACCAATGAAGAGGAAACCAACCAAATGGAAACAGATGAAAATGAAACACAAGCAAGAAGCAGAAGCGCTTCAAGAAATACAGAAGCTTTATCAAATGAAAACCAAGAAGAAACACAAGTTGCAAGAAATATAAGAAGAATTAAGCCTAGAAAAAATTAATGAAGATCAGCCAACACTCATGAAATTTGCTGAGGTGGCGCCTGTGGCTGAGGGGGCCACAGGGGAAACAATCAGTAAGACTTTTTCTGTTTAACTTATATTTATTTTAGTCATCACCAGGAATGGGGATGAGGTCGCAAAAGTGGCGGCTTATACACTGAGTTGGTTTTACGGGGGTTACCAGTCACTGGTGGCCCCTGTAAAAAAACAAATAAATAAAATAATTCAACAGAATATGAATATTTTTTTAATATTGAAGCTCAAGATAGGGAATATTCACCACCTGCAGGGTGCTTGCCATGGATAAGGGAGGCCTATGAACTAGGATTAACAATTAAAATCAAAGAAATGAATGAAATTTGCAGGGATATAAAACTGAACTTTGATGAATACATTTATGAAAGTGTTCAAAGGATCCCCTTCACAAATATCAACAAATATGAAAAGAATTATATAAAAACCAACTTTCAAATAGGAAATGAATATTTGAAATCTACAATTTTTAACAAAGTTTTTAAGGCACTATCAAATAAAGTCAGGGATGCAGTCCTTGTGAATAATTTTAAACCTTTATTAATTTCATTTGCTGAGGCCTGGGGGGGCTGATTCAAGTCAGGCGCCCCCGGAACCCTCTTCAACTTTAATCAAACATCCTATATTAATAGGTTAGTTCAAACATTCAAAAAATTATGCATGTTCTTGGAAAAGTATACCTTGCAAAGAATCCATGTTGTGGTATACCTGGGAATCCTCCTACACTGCATATTAAAAACCAACGTCAAAAAGTTGGAGGATGTACCTATTCAAATGGATATTTGCCGCGTAGCCCTCAACCAGAAGAAGACAACACAGGGATACAGGACATTTGAGCACGTCCTCTATGACGCATTTGCATTGGCAACGCTATACAGGTACTACGTGCCCCCCTCCAAAAAAAACCTACTAGTCAATTTGCTCACCCACCTGCCTTTTATCAAACAATCAGCAACCACTGGGGTACAGGGTGCCACCCCTCTAGCAATCATATCCAGGGTTGTCCACCACGTACAGAAGAGTACATGGATCCAACTAGATGCATTAGCAGAAAATTTAATTTCAGGGTATAATTCCCCAGAATAATCACATTCCTTTTGCAGTTAGCATCCCCCAATAAATATTTTCCCCTTGCAAATTTTTTTACTTTTTATATTTTAATACTAAATTTTTTAATATTGTAATATGTACTATTAAAATTTTACTATAAAAATTTTAGTATTACATATCTAAATATTAAGAATATTTAGTATCTAAAAGTTAATATTAAAATTTTAATAATACATATTGCAATATTAAAATTTTTAATATCAAATAATTCAATATTAGAATAAGTGCAATTTAATAAAAATAGTTAAATTTCAAATATTTAAACTTTAATATTTAATCTTTAAGATTTATAATTATAATTTTACTTTTAATATTTTAATTTTTATTTTAAATTTCAGTATGTAAATTATAATAGTAATATATATAAATATATTATAAGACAGTAGTTATAGTTGCAACCACATTAAATAATAAAAACTAAGTTAAAAATGTTTTTATTTATTAGCTTGTCAAGTACAGGTTTATTTATCACATAGATAAACATCAAAATTTTTATTTCTCCGCATCATGTGGCCCGCTCCACTATTGTTCTAAACAAATGATTGTTTAGAATTCAAATTACTTTTCCCTTGTAATGTGATTTGGTAAACATATTCAATATACTTGACTTGCGTCCTAAGTACTAATTAGTAAGTAATATATGAAAATCATTGGTTTCTGTGTTGTGTGGCTATAGTGGCACTGAAATAACAAGGATCTGATGATGACATGCAAGGTCCAATTTGTGGCTTAACAAAACCAAAGTACCAACAAGGATTCACAATTATTTAAATAAACTAATTTATTTCTATCTTTTTTTAATTTATTTATTTGTTAGTGTAAAAGCCAATAATAATATTCAGTGCATTATAATAAAAATATATTCATCTTACCTAGTATAACTAATTTTACTTACCTTTTCTATGTATTCTTAAATGTCTATAATACATTCAAACATCACATTATTATATATAAATAAAAAAAATTTGAGTCCTAATAAAAACAAACTAAATAAAAATAAATAAAGCCTGGAGTGCCCATTTATCTGATTGGCTTGGAGGCCAGGGCTTTTGGAAGGAAGGATTCCGAGTGCTCATAGAAAGCTGCCACCACATTGGGTGGCATTGCAAATTGGCTTATCTTGAGAATATTGGATAGATCCTCAGTGTCCTGAGGAAGGCCTTGTTTCATCTTATTCTTGATCCAACCAAACACCTCCTTGATTGGATTCAGGAATGGGGAATATGGCGGGAGGAAGAGAAGTATCATTGGACAATTGATAAGTTGGTGGCTGGAGGTGTGGCTTTTTTGTTGATGGGGGGGAATTTGGACACAACCAGATCCACTTTGTGGAGCCTGACATTATCAAGCACAACAACGTTGGTTGTGCTGCTGTAATTTATCTGAAGGTACTCCTTGACAGCTTGGAGAAAATTGAGAAAGGTCCCGCTGTTATGGGAGCCTTTAATCATCTGATACTGGTCCAATCCACAAGGACCAAGAAGCAAAACCATGGAATAGGTCTGGGAACAGACAGCTGCACAATGGGCTCCGCCGTCCTTGGACCCCTTCTCAACCCACCCATGCCTAGACCCAAGTGAGGAGGAAAACAACAGTTTGTCAATATAGAAGAACTGCACATTCCTAGTCTCCTTTAGTGCCAGATATGTCTCAGCATAAATGTGTTGATCCTAAATGGTCTTTTCACTGTTCCTATTGTACGGAGAAACTCCAAGCACCTTCCAAGAGAAGCCCTATTTGACCATTGCTTCATATACAAGGGTTTTGGAGACAGAAAGCCCAAACTCTGTGGCAAGCATTGATTGGACAGCAAGTGTGTCCAGGTGGCAATTCTTAGCTACCCACTTCTTGATTATGTCAATGTGAATAGGCTGAAGGAGTTTGGGCTACCGCTTAGCCTTAGTGGATTTGGCAATTTGCCTGGTGTTGCCATACTTGGTGTTGATGTCAGCAATGTATCTGGCCGTGACACCAAATTGGGACGCAATATCCCAAACCGCCATTCCACCATTCAAGAAGTTAAGGAGAGCTTCACACTCACTATCTGTCAACCAACGCTGGCCCTTGGCAGGTACCACAGCATCCTGGCTACCAGGCTCAACACAGGGGACAGGGACCTTTGTGTAGAAGGTGGGATCACGCTTTCTTGCAGTGGCACCGTCAATGGTGGCATATAATACAGGCACAGATGGCTCTTTGACAGTGGCCAATGGCTCATAGGAGGTATCAAAGACGTGGGGCAGGAAGTGGCAACTCTTGGGTCAAGAGTGTGGGGCCGGGTGACAACTGGGTACACAGTGGAAGTGTAAGTAACCTCAGTGTTCCTGGTGACCCTGGTGTATATAACTTTGGTTGCTGGCCTTGAGAGTGGCTTCTGTCTGGGATTTAGGCTGGTTGATTGGGCTTGGGATGCGGGAGGTGATTAGCTGGTAATGACACCTTGGGAGGCCTGTGTATTGGCATGACTCCCTTTGAGTTGGGTTCTGGGTCTGTTCTTGGACCCTCTGGGACGCCCTTGTGGACAGGCTGCCCCGCGGGCTGGTGCAGGAGCTGGTTGGGAATGTGCCTGATGGTCCATAAAAATAAAATAAAAAATATATTTTAGATTAAATATATATTTATTTGGATTTATTGGTTTAGTTGTGGGTAGTTATTTTCTCTTGAGTTATCCTTGAATAGTAACAGAACTTATATATCTGTAATTTGAAGTGTATAATATTGTATCCTTTCCAGTTTTAGATGATTTTAAAGTTAAATCACTTTTTATGTCTAAACATGGTTATTGAGATTGAATTTTTAGTTTGATTTTATCCAGAGTGGAGCTTATTTATTTGGGTTGGTGTTTCCTAGTGTGCTTACTGTACATTAAATTTGGATTCCAGTTCCCACAATTAATATCTGAGTTTACTAGTGACATTCAAAAAATGATTTGAAATTTGGCTCTTGGATTTGACAATCCTGCAATTCCAAAAAACATAGTAAACTTAATGAAAATGGCAGATGGATTTGAACGCTTCAAATCTGATTCCAGTTCATTCATTTTGTCCATTGAAAATGTTGAAACTGCAGGCTTGACCCACCAGCAAGGTTTCAACCAAGCGGATCTGTGACCCGTAATCCAATTATCTGACTACTTGAAGCCAGACTAGGAAGTCAACTTGAGTTACCAAATCCAACAACATAAACAGATAATAGACCCTCACAGTGGATGCCACTTTTTGGCGCTTGACTCACTATCAGGATTAAGCCACCCCCTTCACCATCCAAGCCATGTGATCCCAATCCTGTTCCTACTATTCACTAATTCACTATAGCTATATAATCAATATCTCCCAATAAAGATTATTATCTAGTTTCTAAATATTTTTCCCCTTGTAACTCTGCTAAAACAGCACAGTTACAACATTAGTAGCACAGGTAGGCTTCCCATCCTACCTTATCTTAAAAATTCCCCCTGTTGCCTGCACATGCTGCGGCCAACAAATACTCAATAGAATCATATCTGGCCTCCTGCCTGACTGGACCCCATACACCCCTGAAACCGTGATACCCAATGGGTTTGTCCTGTACCAGAATATGGTGATTCCGCTACCCGCCTTCAATGCCATGTCTTTCCAAGGTTTCTTTCAGGCTCCCACGTCCATGTTGCAACCAACTGACAAGAATGTCATGCCTGCCTACGTATCCCAGAGACTTCAGAGCACCGCCTTGGAACCTTTTGCAGGAGCCAACAATCACAACACTGCAGCATGGATCCAATCTGCTCAAAGCAAGCTAACTCAGATGAAATGCCCACAGAAATTCTGGATTGCGGAGATCTCCATCTGCCTTACACATGACGCTGGTACCTGGTGTGACAAGTGGCACAAGGAGCACACTGAAAAGAACTGGGACATTTTCAAACAAGACTTCTTGGCGAGATTTGTGCTAAAAGACACTGCGCTCATGATAATCTGCCAAGTAAAGAGCCTGACTCAGACTGGTACTGTAAAAGAACCCACCCTCGCTTACAAAGAACTTTGCCTACGTGCACCTGCTGATATGGTCTTTGACAATCCAGCCACACACCTCATGTACTACAACGCTCTCAAGCCGCACATAATGACGCGTAAACCTGGACCATGTAACCAACTTGCAAAGTCTATACTGCAAGGCCAAGAAGGCAGAACAAACTTCTAACGCGCTTCACAAGGCACAAACAGGAAAGAGAGAGAGACCCAAGGACTCACATTCAAGTGGCTGCTCCAACAGACCACCTCCTGGAAACAGTAACGGCAATTCCAACCACAAACCTTCTGGCGCAAATGGACACAGGAATGGAAAAAATATGGACAATCAAACAGGACCCATTTCCGCGTGGCAACTACTCAAGACAACCATGACAAGGAAAAAGCCCGGGGAGAGCATTAAGCAAGCCAAGCTCTTCCCAGACTACCCCCAACTTGACCAATGATGAGTATTGCCCAGAGGACGTGGACCAATGCCCAATGGTTCAAGTACCCTCGGAGGACCCAGTACTGTACACCATTGCCAGACACCCAAATAAATTGATGTCCTATCCTTTCTGCTTTTGCAGTTACACAGGCTCTTCCCTCCTGGATTTGGGCGCAGACCAAACCCTGGTCAACATTAGCTTTGTTGACAAGTTCAAGCTAGCCACTAATCTTTTGCGGATTAAGAACGTGGTTTAGCTAATGAACATCACATTGCTGTGAAACGGGAAACTGCCCCCTTCTCTGTTATGCTAGAGAACCTAAACTCCACCATTCAAGGTCCTGTCATCAACTTTCCCAAGTTTGATATTGTACTGGGACTCAACTGGTTGCAAAAAAACAATCCCCACATAGACTGGATAACCTTGGTACTGACCATCAAACGTGAAGGAGTCAACCACTAAATCTACCCCAACTCTGTGGATCAACTCCTGTGCAACCATGTCTTTGTACGCATCACTGAGACCTTGGATAAACAGGAGAACCTCAAGAAGATTAATTGGGACTCCTGTCAATACGGGATCATCCACTTCAGGGATCACCAGGATACTACCACAACACAGGATTACAAAATTATAGCTCAACACCCAGAGATCTTCAAAGAAGCCCTCCCTGGGTTACCACCTAAGAAACACATACAACATTCTATCCAACTCAAAGGAGCAGTCCCTAAAGCGCGCCCCATCTATTGCCTCACTCCCAACAAGGACAGCACGTCACATGCTTCCCTCAAAGAAGCCTTGGAGAAAGGACTCATTTGCCCCTCACAGTCCCCTTTTGGTGCCGCAGTATTCTTTGTGGCTAAAAAGGACGGTACCCTGCGCCTAGTTGCAGAACACCAAGCTCTAAACAAAGTCACTATTAAGAATTTTTACCCATTGCCCCTCATTGACAACCTCTTTGATGCCCTTGGTGGTGCCACAGTCTTCTCTAAGATTGATCTCACAGCAGGCTACAACCAGATCCGCATCAAAGAGGAGGACATTCCCAAAACAGCCTTCCACACCAAGTACAGGTCATACAAGTTTGTGGTGCTTAACTTTGGCATGACCAACGCCCCGTTGACCTTTGTAACCTTCATGAATGAAGTCTTTGCTCCCCACATTGGCAAGTGTGCCCTGGTTTACTTGGACAACACCATTGTTTACAGCCCGTCAGTTGAACAACATCATTTGGATCTGGAAGCAGTCTTTGCCACCTTAGCGCAACATAAACTGCTAGCCAAACCCTCCAAATGCCAGTTCTTTTGCAAACAACTACTCTTCTTGAGACACATAGTGTCAAAAGATGGCATTATACCTAATGATCAGAAAATCCAGGTCATCTGCAAGATGCCACCGCCCAAGGACAAGTCAGAACTCCATACCTTCCTAGGGATGGTGGCTTATGTACGGCAATTCATACCTGACTGTGGTGTACTGACTGCACCACTGTCTGCCATAACTGGGGCCAAAGCCAAGTTTATATAGACCCCCCAGTGTGACCTCTGTTTCTGACGCCTTAAGGAAAACTTACAACAGCGCCCATCCTCCAGTACCCTAAACACAATAGAGAATACCAATTGGAAACAGACGCCTCTGACACATCTATTGGAGGAGTACTACAAATCAAGAATGACGCTGGTGACTTCCTTCCTGTGGCCTACAAGTCACACAAGTTGACAGACAGCAAATGCTGCTACCCTATACACAACAAGTAACTTTTAGCAATTGTACACTGCCTGGTTAAATGGCGCTGCTATCTGGAACACCAAGAAGAGTTCACCGCCTTGACAGACCACAAGTCACTCATCTACTTCAAGACTCAAGAAAACTTATCCTGCAGACAAGCCAAATGGATGGAGCTCTTAGAGAGATTCAACATGCTCATCCAGTATAAACCTGGAGCCAAGCTTGCCATGGCAGACGCCCTTTCCCGCCTGTAAGTCTGTGCCTCCCAAGGAGAAAATGGGCTCAACCCTGACTGGCCCCTCTTGGTACTACAGACAAAAGACAAAGGTTTCCCCCTTGGCACAACCAACATAAAAAAGGAGACAGTCATAAAAAATGAACACCTGTTTGCTGACGTGTACGGGACCTTGAACAGAAAAATGTCAGATGGTACAACCATTCCCTACATCCCCACACACCAAAGGGTGGAAACTATTTTACGTTACCATCAAGACCTCAGCCATACCAAGAGTAAAAACCTCTACAAGTTCCTTAAGCATAAGGCTTGGTGGCCAACCTTATACTGCAATGTCCAAGAAGTGCTGAAGCAATGTGAAGTATGCAAGAAGTTTGCCAGGAGCAAAACCCCGCCAAAGTCAGTACTCCCCATCCTCATGCAGTTACTTTTCAAGGTATGGGCTCCCAACATTGTTGGTCCCATGCCAGAGAAACACAATGATAAGAAGTACATCATCACCGCCATTGATTTTTCAACACGCTGGCCTGTAGCCTAAGCAGTAAAATCCCATACTGGCAACAACGTACAACAATTCATTGGCAAGGAGATAATCAGCAAGTTTAGAAAGCCAGAGCTCCTGATAACCAATGGAGGAAAAGGATTAACCTCCAAAAATACCAATGTATACCTCGCAAAGAATGGGGTCAAACACACCGTCACAACACCAAACCATCCACAGGCCAATGGACGCGTAGAGCGGCTTAATGATAGCCTTGTGCAAGCCTTAGCCAAACTCACCGCCAGGAGACCTGAAGACTGGTATAAGCAGCTACCAACTGCATTACTTGTGTGCCAAACCCAAGTGAACAGATCTGCCGGGAAAAGCCCATTTGAACTTGTATACAGCACACAGCCTAATATAATTCAAGCATTGACAGGACCCAAACCGGAAATCCCAAGTCAAGTCCCCCCTTGCTCAAATCCCCATGGTGCAGAAGCAAACAAAGGACAAGCAGAGAAGGAAGAGGAGCGTTTTCAGAAGAATTTTGTTCCCATCTGCAACAGAAATTAAGTTGGAGATGAAGTTTGGGTCATGAACGCTGACAAGAGCAAGTTACAACCCAAAAAAGTAGGGCCAGCAATCATCCTAAAGGTAAACAACAATAACACTTACCTTGTGCAAGGACTCAGGAAACGCAAGCAGGACAAAATCCTCCACCATGATTGCCTCAGACCTTGCAAGGCAAGACAAAAGCAACAAAAGCCGCCCTACCTGCCACAGAACAACAACTAGTCCAATATGGCGCTCAGGCTCCTGACAACCTACCCCCAGAGGAGGCCAACCTTCAGCTGGGGGGTGTTGAAACTGCAGGCTCAACTTGCCAGCAAGGTTCCAATCAAGCAGATCTGTGACCTGCAATCCAATTATCCAACTACTTGAAGCCAGACTAGGAAGTCAACTTGAATTACCAAATCCAACAACATGAACAGATAATGGACCCTCACAGTGGATGCCGCTTTTTGGCGCTTGACTCACTATCAGGATCAAGCCACCCCCTTCACCATCCAAGCCGTGTGATCACCAATCCTGTTCCTACATTTCACTGATTCACTATAGCTATATAATCACTATCTCTCAATAAAGATTATCATCTAGTTTCTAAAAATTTTCCCCTTGTAACTCTGCTAAAACAGCACAGTTACAACAAAAATATGCAGTTTGACTTGAGCTTTGCAAAGTGTCTATGAGTTCCCGCATTTTCAAATATTCAAATAAAAATACAAAAAATCAATTTAATTAAAAAAGGCCATCTTGCAAAAGTGGTTCAAAATTTGGACCAAGGATTTGACCTTCCGCATTTTTTGTTCAGGTTCTGAATTTAAAGTAAGTGACATTGTTGACACTTTACCCTTTTCATTTTCTTAACCAATGTGTTAAAAACTTCTTATATACTCAATGGTAAAATATCATATTACCACTACCCAAATATTATTTTTAATAAAGAAATAAGGAACTTTGATACTTTTCTTGCTTATTTTTATATGTTTTTTTTAGTTTTACTATTTGAACAAAAACACACAGAAAATAGCTAAAATTTGCTAGCCCATGTAAATTTAATTAAGTGTACTATGAAAAAACATAGTAAATTCTCAAAAAAAATGTTGGCAGTGACAATTTCATAAAAAATAATGTCTACAATTTTTCTAATTGACAGTGAGAATTCAGCTTTTTATACTAATAGTTACTCATAATGTCAACGCTTGTCATTTCTCACATATAAAACTTTATGTTTTACATAATAAAATCATCTGATTTTTTGATATGTTGTATTTTTAACTTTTCTTTTTCATATTTCTTAATTTCTAAAATATAATTTGTTTATAAAGCTAATACTTTCACATAAATCTCTTAACTTTTAACTTTTTATTTATAACTTTAATAAATAAAAACTATACAAGTATTTTTTACCTTTTAAATACCAAGAAAAGCCATATAAAGTTTCCTTTTTATATATTATTTTTTAAGTTGTTGTGTTTGTTTTTTAAATATATTGCTTTATTTTAAACCATTTTACTTATTATTTTAGGACAAGAACACCTCTAAGCAGCCCAAAGGAACCAAGCGTCTCTCTAAGCCAACCAAATCTACCAAGAAGAAGCCTGTCTCATCAAAGAAGACCACTCCCAAGCCCTCCCCTGATAAGAGCCCCACTCACTCCACTGGGGGAGAGGAAACTGATGGTTTCCTTACAGAGCACAGTTTCTATAACTTGGCTTCAGATGAGGAGCCAACCAAGAAGCGGCGCCAGGCCAAAAAGTCCCCTTCAAAGATAAGTCTCCTGAACATGAGGAGCACCACAACAAGCCCCCTTCTGCTTCCCCACCACCACCAAACTCCCCCTTCCAGTTCATCAGGGGATGATCCAAAGCCCTGATAAATTACTTCCCTGGCTTTTGACATGCTCCTGCTGGCCCCTGGGACCCTCTGTTGGCCCATAACATCTGAAATGTTGATGGCAAATTTAAGGTTCCTTCTTCCTTGCCTAAGTATTTTCCTATCATAATTGTAAAGGGTGGGCCAGCCCTGGTGGCCAATGGTTATATTTTCTCTTGTAACAATGCCAACCGGGGCTTCAAGAGCCAGTACTATACCTGCAAGGACCACTCCTGCCCAGTGCAGCTCAATACTGAACGCTGGGACTTGGTCCAGACCATCAAGGGTGAACACAATTGTGTGATGCCCAACACAACCATTGCCTGCCTTCTCAAATGGTATCTGGTGCAGGTCATTCCCACCTCAAAGGACCTTTTTCCAAACCAGCTGGCTATGCTTGCATGCAAGTACCTCTCCCCCACTAACCTCAAGAGGGTGCCAACCAATACCCAGTTGGACAAGTTTGTGAGTGATAGGCACCAAGCCTTAAACCCCCTGGCCAAGAGCGCCATCACCATTGAAGACCTGGTCATTACTGATGCCCTCAAGAAGACAGAGGATGGAGAGATGTTCCTGCTCCATGACAATGGGCAGGAAGTGGAGGATAGAATTATAGCCTAATCCACAACCCAAACCTGGAGAAGCTGAATACTGCTACCACCTGGCTGTGTGACGGCACATTTGCAACCTGCCCAATCATCTTCAGGCAGCTTTGGGTCCTGCATGGGCAGTTCAATGACCAGGTCATCCCTCTTATGTTCTTCCTCCTGCCTGGTGCCAAGACAGAATTCTACACCAGAGCATTCAAGACCTTCCAGGATTCTTTAAGTTCCCTTCCCCCAAACAAGCTCCCCCCTCCACCCTATCACCATAGTGAAACCTTCCTCTGCTGAGAAGGATGAGTCTGCCCTAGCTGATGAGCAGCTAGCTTATGCGTGCTTACTTAGGCCAAAGGTTATAATCATGGACTTTGAGAAAGCTCAGTTCAGAGCCTTTGAGGCCACCTTTAATGGAGAAGTTCAGGGCTGCTTCTTCTATTTTAGGCAGGCCCTCATCAAGAATCTCAAGAGCAAGAATGAGCTTTTTGGCAAGTATCTAAATGATGGTAAAGGGAAGTGCCGCTTTGCCATCACCTAGTTTGCTGCCTTGGCTTTTGTGCGGCCAGAGCATACTGGGATTGGCTTTGAGTCCCTCCTGGAGGATGCTTATATCAAGAAGCACTTCATCATTTTCAAGGGTTACCTTGAGTAATTTGAAAAGCAATGGGTAGGCAAGAAGGTGATTGCCTGGAGAGGAAAGAGCGGGGCCACTGCCCCTTGGAATTGCCAGGGCACCTGCCTCAAGGGGAAAAATAAGACCACCTCTAGCCTAGAGCTTTGGCACAAGCACCTGAAGGTGAAATTTGCTCCAACCCCAAATACAACAAGTTCTTTGCCAAGCTACAGGAGGAGCAGGCCTGAAATGTCTCCAAGTTTTGCAATCTGGCCAACCAGGTGGCCCCTAAAAAGAGAAAGTCTAAGGACCAGGACTACCAGGAGGATGTCCAGAAGGTGATGAAAAAGAAGTACAAGATGGCAGAGATAAAAAGTACCTTGAAGATGTTGCAACTTCTCTTGCTGTGACAGAAATCACTGGATAATATGAAGCTGTTTCTAAGTGTAGGGGAATTACCACCCAAATCCACATAAAATTGATGATTAACCACCAACACGGCTTCAGATATTTTTTTGTGAATTTTCCAATTGTAACTCCAGGATTAAGTAGAACAATCAGTCCTAACCAGAGTAGTCCAAGATAAAAAGACCTGAGAAAGCATCAATGCATCTTCAGCGTAAAATTCTGGGCATTGGGAATTAACACAATTTTCATTTTCAAGAATGGGGGAGGAGCTGAAAAATCAGCTGGCATGAAGTTGACATTGGGAGGCGCCAACAACAAAGTTGCAGTTGCAGGGCCCCATCTTCCAGAAATGATTTGGATCAGAATCAGATTGTACGTAATATACCGCAACAACCAGATCACAGGATGCATTTTTAAAATCAAAATTTAGAACGTGGGATAAATAATTTTTATTGAGTAAATTTAGGAGGACTCAACTCTTAGAGTTGAAACAGGGAAAATTATTCAATTTATATCAGAAAAATTGACTAAGAAATACCACCTGAGTCTTGACCTCCTATTCCTTCCAAATTGTCAAGTAAGTATCTAGTCTAGGTTGCAAAGAACCCTTGCATGACCAGTTTCTAGCAACCATGCTGATTAACAAGCTCATATTGGGTGATCCTCATATTACGTCAATTTATTAACATCAGTTTGAAAGGGGAGCTGGTTTAAGCTGGCAGACTGGAGCAGCTGTGACCCATTTTCAATCAACTTTTGGTTTAAATCCGTTAACTTGGTCAATTTGGATACAGGTTTTCTGGCCTTCCAAGCCTTCTTACTTGGACGGACAATACCCGGCATTATGGAACCTACCGTGACACTTGCTGGTGGGTCTAATAAGCCAAACAAACTTTGCTTTGCTTTGCCTGGATTTTTTACTTTTAGATTTTTATATTTTTAATTTATTTATATAGCACTAATCTTTTTAGGTATGAATGGTAAGATTCAGATACAGTTTCAATGTGGTTTTGTAAGAAATATTGTATATTTTGTTTTTTATCTTTAAGGCATGAGATTTTTTCAGCTGTGCTTATTTAAAGTACAAGAAATTTAAATTAGCATTTTCTTATATTTTATAGTTGTTATTATATGTAAAATATCTTTATTTTTGGTTTGTTGGAATTTTAATTTTTATGGGATTAAAAATAATTTTATAATAAAAAGTATAATTTACATAGTAAATTAAAAAAATAGTTGCTTAATTCTCCTTATTCTTATTACTTTGTGGTAATTTTTTATTGCGTTTTTGAACTTTCTGGGGTCATTTTAGTATATTAAAGTATTTTAAAATATCATTAGCATTAAAAATGTTCAGGGTAAAGTTTGCTGTTACTTAAAAAAGTGTTGACATCCAGGAGATGACATTATGTAAAACTGGGTTGTCACTTTACTATATTGTCAACATTAAAAATTCTGACATTAAAAGTGTCAACATGGCCACTGTCAACATTTTTAGTGTCAACATGGGTGCTGTTGCCGGCTAGCTGGAGATAGATGTGCTGAGGTAGCACAGAGATCCTAATACCAACTGCAGTGATCATACAGTTAGATAACTTTACCTAGGCTGGGGTAAGGTTTCTCTTTCCATGTCTTTCTGGTAGATTTGAGGAGGTCTTGAAGTTTCTAGACAAGCATATTTATGCCAAGAACTATCATTGAGGTGGCTGTCTAGAGAAAAAGCTGCATAACTTGGTGATTAGTACGTTTCTGGGAAGTGAAGTAGGTTATTTTGCACCTTAAAGCTCAAGCTAATCACTTGAGTGAGTAAAAACAGAAGTAAGACATGAGCATTGTCTGATTCTGACAATCTTAAGTGTGTGCCACTGATGGGGGTCAAGTCTAAGTTAATTCACTTGTGGAGACTTATTACCTGAGTGTGAGGTGTTGACTAATGGGGACTACCATGATAGAGAAGCACATATAAAAGCCATCTGTAAAGGCTTCAGAAGTGACTTAATAGTTATTTGAAATTCTATACAGAGAGAAGAAGTTTGGAAAATTTTTGGAAATGCATCAAAGTTTCTCTGAAGTAGTTTGATAAGAGAAGGAACAGATCAAAGCAATCTGGATAAATGTAAAATATTTTTCTGAATCAATTTGAAGATGTAGCATAAGGTGGAATGTTTTGCCTTGTTTTTATTTTTAGTAGAAAAAATCAAGAAGTAATGTTGAGGAAATTGCAGGTAAGAGGTCTTTTATTAAGTTCCTATAGTAGATGAAGGTATTTTTCTATAAAAAAATAGATACAAAGCTTTTTGGTGGGATGTTTTCCTTGTATTTTACTATAAGAGTAAATATAGGTGCAAAACGTTGAAGAAAATCAAGAAGACATTTAAATTGTAATATAATATTAAAGCTGTTTAATTTTTGATACATGAAAAATTGGTGCTGGAACAGTGAACTGGTTAACGCGTTAGTGTGCAAAGTGTTGACGCTTCAAGCAGTTTGAGCAGTGGAAATTGATTTCCTAGTTGGATTTTGGTTAAAATTCAAAAATAATCTAGTTTTATGCTCTTCAATAATTGGTTGAGTTGAGGGTGTGTTTTCTGATGAATAAGATTGGCTGGAAGCCAAAAGCTTAAATTATACACAAGAAAACAGTGGATCAATACTTTATACTTCTGAGGAAGTACAGTAGTTTTAAAAGCTATGGTGTTAAGCAAAATGAACTCAGATTTAAATTAAATTAAAAATAAATAAATTTATATTGATTTACAATAGATTTGGGTTATTTCAATCTTGCTTAAATCTTAATTTATTTTGTTTAAATCTGAGTTCATTTTGTTTGTTGCCATAGATTTTAAAACTACTGTAAGTGTGTAGGCTTATTTTATTTTTGAAAAAGTGAGCGCCAATAGTTTAAGCTTTTGAAGAAAGCTATTATAAAGATACAAGAGTTGGCAACAAGGTACTATAATTAAGATGTTGGCTGTAAATTGATGGAGTCTTTTGGAAATCTTTTGTTTGCAAGCAGGAGCTTTGTTGGGCGCTGGATCTGCTTTTGACAGCTAAATTTCTGATTAGATTAGAGTAACCAGATGTCTTCTAGAGCGTTAAAAAGTCCTTTCTGAAGTATTAACTGGTCAAAAGGGCTCCAAAATGGTGGCAAATAAGAAGGTTTCTAAGAGGATCTTCCTTGTGTTAATAAAGACTATCTTGACCACCATTTTCCTTTTTTGTTACAGAGAACTTCCCTACTGATAATGATTTTGGAGCTGATAAGAGGATCTGAAGAGGCAGAACTTTAGTATGTTCTCTTATAAAAAGCTCCTCGTTAAGGAATGAGTCAATTGGGTCAAATAAACTTGAGATCTGGGATATTGTTGTACTAAAGATTATCATGCAAACAGCCCCCTAGATGATGAAGCTGCTTTTCTAGCTCATCATTGCTGTGACATATGTTTCCCCTGGTTATCAATTGCTAATAATCATTGAGGGCATGGTGAGCCCCTTTTGGAGAGTTAAGATGATTCACCTTTGATCTCTTCCATAGAACAAGTATCCCTGAGGATGTCACCCCAATCCAGCCAGTCCCTGTCTTTGACCCAGGACACAACTTAGTGACTTCCTAGAAGCAGGAGCACCATATGCTCTTTTTTCTGATTGAATAAAGCTGTTCACAATCCCTACTTATTTATAAAATACCTTGAATAAATGTATTATTTTTCTCATATTTATTATCTAAAAGTGGGACAGGAGGAGTTATAAAGACAGCAATGTAGGAAGTTTGCCAGGAATCAGACACCTGGTGAAGACTGGGCAAGGCTAGCAATGTTGTAACTGTGCTGTTTTAGCAGAGTTACAAGGGAAAAAATATTTAGAGGATTGATAATAATCTTTATTATGAGATAGTGGTTATATAGCTATTGTGAATCAATGGATAGAAGGAACATGATTGGTGATCACACGGCTGGATGGAAGAGGGGGTGGCTTGATCCTGCTAATGGGTCAAGCGCCAAATCAAGGTATCCATTGTGAGGGATCATCATTTTTTCATATTGATTGATTTGGTAATCTGAGTTGATTTCCGGGTCTGGCTTCAAGTGGCCAGGTAATTGAATTACG
The DNA here is from genome assembly GCA_014839935.2 of Entomophthora muscae. Taxonomy (NCBI): domain Eukaryota; kingdom Fungi; phylum Entomophthoromycota; class Entomophthoromycetes; order Entomophthorales; family Entomophthoraceae; genus Entomophthora; species Entomophthora muscae. The sequence continues at coordinate 175,399 of QTSX02000110.1, forward strand.
GTTACAAACCTGCTTGGTTGGAAACTTGCTGGTGGGTCAAGCCTGTGGTTTCAACACCCCCCCTGGCTAAAAGTTGGCCTCCTCAGGAGGCAGGTTGTCAGGGAGGTCATCAGGAGCCCGGGCGCCATATTGAACAGTTGTTGTTTGGTGGCAAGCAGGGCAGTTTCTTGTTGCTTCTGTCTTGCTTTGCAAGGTTGTAGGCTGTTGTGGTATAGCGTCTTGTCTTGCTTGCGTTTCCTGAGCCCTTGCACAAGGTAAGTTTTATTGTTGTTTACCTTTAGGATTATTGCTGGCCCTACTTTTTCAGGTTGTAGTTTGCTCTTGTCAACATTCATGACCCAGACTTTGTCCCTGACTTCATGTTTTTGACAGATGGGAATGAAGCTATTTTGTAAGCGTTCCTTTTCTTTGGCTGCTTGTTTGCTGTTGGCCTCTATTACTTGAGGATCAGAACAAGGGGGGACTTGACTTGGGAATTCTGGTTTAGGTCCTGTCAATGCTTGAATTATATTAGGCTGTGTGCTGTATACCAGTTCAACCGGGCTTTTCCCTGTGGATCTCTTCACTTGGGTTTGGCACACAAGTAATGCAGTTGGTAGCTGCTTATACCAGTCTTCAGGTCTCCTGGCGGTGAGTTTGGCTAAGGCTTGCACAAGGCTATCATTAAGCCGCTCTATGCGTCCATTAGCCTGTGGATGGTTTGGTGTTGTGACAGTGTGTTTGACCCCATTCTTTGCGAGGTATACATTGGTATTTTTGGAGGTTAATCCTTTTCCTCCATTGGTTATCAGGAGTTCTGGCTTTCTTAACTTGCTGATTATCTCCTTGCCAATGAATTGTTGTACGTTGTTGCCAGTATGGGATTTTACTGCTTGGGCTACAGGCCAGCGTGTTGAAAAATCAATGGCGGTGATGATCTACTTCTTATCATTGTGTTTCCCTGGCATGGGACCAACAATGTTGAGAGCCCATACCTTGAAAAGTAACTGTGTGAGGATGGGGAGTACTGACTTAGGCGGGGTTTTGCTTCTGGCAAACTTTTTGCAGACCTTAAACTGTTCTAACACTTCTTGGACATTGTGATATAAGGTTGGCCACCAGGCTTTATGTTTTAGGAATTTGTATAGATTTTGGCTCTTGGTATGTCCAAGATATCTGTGGTTGCAAAGAATGGTATCAACTTGTTGATGTGTGGGGATGTAGGGAATGATTGTGCCATCCGACATCTTTCTGTGAAGAGTCCTGTATACGTCAGTAAAGAGGTGCTCATTCTTGATGACCATTTCTCTGGTGATATTGGTTGTGCCTGCAGGGAACCCTTTATCTTTTGTACAGTGAACTAGGAGAGGCTAGTCTGGGTTGAGCCCATTCTCTCCCCTAGAAGCACAGACATACAGGTGGGACAGGGCGTCTGCCATGGCAAGTTTGGCCCCGGGCTTATATTGCATGAGCATGTTAAACCTTTCTAAGATTTCCATCCACCGCGCTTGGCGACGTGACAAGTTTGCCTGTGTCTTGAAATAGATGAGCAACTTATGATTGGTTAGTGCTGTGAATTCTTCCTGCCGTTCCAGGTAACAGCACCATTTGACTAGGCAGTGTATGATGGCCAGTAGTTCTTTGTTGTGGATAGGGTATCTACACTTGCCATCTGTCAGCTTGCGCAACTTGTAGGCTACGGGCAGGAAGTCACTGTCACTATTCTTAATTTGCAGAACTCCCCCAATGGATGCATCTGAAGTGTTGGTTTCCATCTAGTATTCTCCATCCCGTTTGGGGTATTGTAAGATGGGAGCTGTCGTGAGTTTTTCCTTTAGGCGTCTAAAACAGAGGTCACGTTGGGGGGTCCATACAAACTTGGACTTGGCGCCTGTTATGGCAGACAAAAGGGCGGTCAAGATGCCACAGTTGGGTATGAAGTGTTGTACATAGGCCACCATTCCCAAGAAGGTGTGGAGTTCTGATTTGCCTTTGGGAGGTGGAATTTTTCAGATGGCTTGTATCTTCTGGCTGTTGGGTTTGATGCCGTCCTTTGAGACTATGTGTCCCAAGAAGGTTAGTTGCTCCTGGAAGAACTGGCATTTAGAGGGCTTGGCCAGCAGTTTGTGTTGTGCCAGGGTTGCAAAGACTTCTTCCAGGTCCTTGTGATGCTGTTCTACCAAGGGGCTGTAGACAATGATATTGTCCAGGTACATGAGGGTGCGTCTGCCTATGTGTGGTGCAAAAACTTTGTTCATGAAGGTTACAAAGGTGAATGGGGCATTGATCATGCCAAAGTTGAGTACCACACATTTTTAGGAACCGTACTTGGTGCGGAAGGCTATCTTAGGGATGTCTTTCTCCTTGATACAAATCTGATTGTAACCTGCAGTTAGGCCAATCTTAGAGAAAACAGAGGCACCCCCAAGGCGTCAAAGAGATTGTCAATTAGTGGTAAGGGGTAACAATTCTTGACGGTGACTTTGTTAAAGGCGCGGTAGTCTGTGACCAGGCATAAGGTACTGTCCTTCTTGGCCACAAAGAATACGGTGGCCCCAAAGGGAGACTGTGAGGGGCAGATAATATCCTTTTTCCTGTGCTTCCTTGAGATAGGCGCGCAGGGTGTTGTCCTTGTTTGGGGTCAGTCTGTAAATGGGGTGTGCCTTGGGTACGGCCCCCTTGAGCTGGATAGAGTGTTGGATGTGCTTCTCAGGGGGTAGACCAGGTAATGCTTCCTTAAAGATCTCCGGGTGGCGGGCCACAATGTTGCAATCTTGTGGCGTGGAGGTGTCCTGATGATCCTTGAAGTGTATGATTTCATACTGGCAGGAGTCCCAGTTAAAAGCTTTCAGGTTTTCCTTCTCATCTGAGGTCTCCATGATGCGTACAAAGACATGGTCTTGTAGGAGTTGGTCTAAAGAGTCTGGGTAGATTTGGTAGTTGACACCTTCACGCTTGATGGTCAACACTGAGGTTGCCCAGTCCATGTGGGGGTTGTTTTTTGGTAACCAGTCTAGTCCCAGTATAATGTCAAACTTAGGGAAGTCAATGACGGGACCTTGGATGGAGGAGTGGAGGATTTCAAGCATGACAGAGAAGGGAGCATTTTCTTTTGACATGGCAATGTGATGTTCATTAGCCAGGACCATGTTTTTAATCCGTAAAGGATTAGTGGCCAGCTTGGATTTATCCACAAAGCTGCTGTTGACTAAGGCTCAATCTGTGCCCAATTCCAAGAGAGCTGAGCCTGTGTAACTGCAAAAGCGGAAAGGGTAAGACATCAATTTATTGGGTTGTCTGGCAATGGTGTATGGACCGGGTCTTCCGAGGGCACTTGGATCAGTGGGCATTGGTCCACGTCCTTGGGTCAGCATTCATTGTTGGGCAAGTCAGGAGTTGCATGGGGAGAGCTTGGCTTGCTTAGTGCTCTCCCTGGGCTTTTCCCTCATTTTGGTTGCCTTGGGTGGCGGTGACACAGAAATGGGTACAATTTGATTGGCCGTTATTTCCGTTCCCATTCCCATTCAATCCTGAGGGTTTGTGGTTGTTGTTGTTACCATTACCTCCAGGAGGTGGTCAAGAGGACCGCCCACTTGAATGTGAGTCCTTGGGTCTCTCTTGTTTCCCAGTCTATGCCTTGTGCAGAGCGTTGGATGTTTGCTATGCTTTTTCTGCTTCACTTTACAGGCTTTATAGGTTGGTAACTTGGTCCAGGTTCACATGTCTCATTACGTGCAACTTGAGAGCGTCATAGTACATGAGGTGTGTTGCTGGAGTGTCAAAGGCCATGTTGGATGGGGTGTGGAGACAGAGTTCCTTGTAGGCGCAGGTGAGTTCTTTGACGGTGCCTGTCTGGGTTAGGTTCTTTACTTGGCGTATGATCATGAGTGCCGTATCCTTAAGCACAAATATTGCCAAGAAGTCCTGTTTAAAATTGTCCCAGTTCTTGTTGGTGTGCTCTTTGTGCCATTTATTGCACCAAGTGCCAGCGTCATGGGTCAGATAAATGGAAATCTCCGCAATCCAAAAACGCTGTGGGCACTCCATCTGAGCCAACTTGCTTTGGGAGGACTGGATCCATGCGGCAGTGTTGTTGTTGTTGGCCCCTGCAAAGGGTTCCAAGGTGGCACTGCAAAGTTTTTGTGCTACATAGGCAGGCATGGTGGTTTTGTCAGCTGGTTGTGTCATTGAGGAAGGTGCCAGAAAAAACCCTTGGGTGGACATGGCATTGAAGGCAGGTAGCAGGATCACCGTGTTTTGGTAGAGAACAAAACCATTGGGTATCTTGGTACCAGGGGTATACGGAGTCCAGTTGGGCGGGAGGCCAGACATGATTCTGTTGAGGATTTGTTGGCCGCGGCGTGTGCGGGCAACAGGTGGAATTTTTCAAGATATGTTAGGATGGAGAGCCTACCTGTGCTACAATGTTATAACTGTGCTGTTTTAGCAGAGTTACATGGGAAAAATATTTAGAAGATAGATGATAATCTTTATTGAGAGATAATGATTATATAGTTCATGTGAATCAAGGATAGTAGGAACAAGATTGGTGATCACACGGCTGGATGGAAGAAGGGGGTGGCTTGATCCTGATAATGAGTCAAGCGCCAAATTGAGATATCCACCGTAAAGGATCATCATCTGTTCATGTCAATAGATTTGGTAATTTGAGTTGACTTCCTAGTCTGGCTTCAGGTGACCGGGTAATTGGATTGCGGGTCACAAACCTGCTTGGTTGGAACCTTGCTGGCGGGTCAAGCCTGCGGTTTGACACCCCCCCCCCGGCTGAAGGTCAGCCTCCTCTGGGGGAAGGTTGTCAGGGAGGTTGTCAGGAGGCTGGGCGCCATATCAAACCAGTTGTTGTTTGGTGGCAGGCAGGGTGGTTTCCTGTTATTTCTGTCTTGCTTTGCAGGGTTGTAAGTGGTTGTGGTGTAAGGTCTTGTCTTGCTTTCTTTTCCCAAGCCCTTGCACAAGGTAAGTGTTATTGTTGTTTACCTTTAGGATTATTGCTGGCCCTACTTTTTTGGTTTGTAGTTTGCTTTTATCAACATTCATGACCCAGACTTTGTCCCCAACTTCATGTCTTTGGCGGATGGGAACAAAGGTCTTTTGTAAGTGTTCCTTTTCTTTGGCTGCTTGTTTGCTGTTGGCCTCTATTATTTGAGGGTCTGAGCAAGGGGGTCTTGACTTGGAATTTCCTGTTTGGGTCCTGTCAATGCTTGAATGATATTTGGCTGTGTGCTGTATACCAGTTTGAACGGGCTTTTCCCGGTGGATCTGTTCACTTGGGTTTGGCACAGAAGTAATGCAGTTAGTAGCTGCTTATACCAGTATTCAGGTCTCCCAGCGGTGAGGTTGGCTAGGGCTTGCATGAGGCTACCATTAAGCCGCTCCACTTGTCCATTAGCCTGTGGGTGGTATGGTGTTGTGACGGTGTGTTTGACTCCATTTTTGGTGAGGTACACGTTGGTGTCTTCATAGATTAATTCTTTGCCTCCATTGGTTATCAGGAGTTCTGGCTTTCTAAACTTGCTGATTATCTCCTTGCCAATGAATTGTTGGACATTGTTACCGGTGTTTGTTTTCACCGCTTGGGCTACTGGCCACTTTGTTGCAAAATCAATGGCTGTGATGATGTATTTTTTGTTGTTTTGCTTTCCTGGCATGGGGCCCACAATGTCAAGAGCCCATAATTTGAACGGTAGTTGGGTTTGAATGGGGAGTACAAACTTAGGCGGGGTTTTGCTCCTGGCAAACTTTTTGCAGACCTTGCACTGTTCTAGCACTTCCTGAACATTGCAGTATATGGTTGGCCACCAGGCTTTATGTTTTAGGAATTTGTATAGATTCTGGCTCTTGGTATGTCCAAGATCTCTGTGGTAGCAAAGAATGGTATTGACTTGTTGATGTGTGGGAATGTAGGGAATGATTGTGCCATCTGACATAATTCTGTGAAGAGTCCCATATATGTCAGCAAAGAGGTGCTCATTCTTGATGACTGTTTCTTTGATGATATTGGTTGTGCCTGCAGGAAACTCTTTGTCTTTTTTATGAAGTACTAGGAGAGTCCAGTCTGGGTTGAGCCCATTCTCTCCCCTAGAAGCGCAGACATACAGATGGGACGGGCGTCCGCCATGGCAAGCTCGGCCCTGGGCTTATACTGGATGAGCATGTTAAACATTTCTAAGATTTCCATCCACTGCGCTTGGCGGTGTGACAGGTTTGCTTGTGTCTTGAAGTAGATGAGCGACTTATGATTGGTTAGTGCTGTGAAATCTTCCTGCCATTCTAGATAACAGCGCCATTTGACTAGGCAGTGTACAATGGCCAACAGCTCTTTGTTGTGGATTGGGTATCAACACTCACCATCTGTCAGTTTGCGCAACTTGTAGGCTACTGGCAGGAAGTCACCATCACTATTCTTAATCCATAGTACTCCCCCAATGGATGCATCTGAAGTGTTGGTTTCCATCTGGTACTCTCCGTCCTGTTTGGGATATTGTAAGATGGGAGCTTTTGTGAGCTTTTCCTTGAGACATCTAAAGCAGAGGTCATGTTGGGGGGTCCATACAAACTTGTACTTGGCGCCTGTTATGGCAGACAAGGGGGCGGTCAGGACGCCACAGTTGGGTATGAAGCGTCGTACATAGGCCACCATTCCCAATAAGGTGTGGAGTTCTGATTTGTCTTTGGGAGGTGGCATTTTGAAGATGTCTTGTATCTTCTGGATGTCAGGTTTGATGCCGTCTTTTGAGACTATGTGTCCCAAGAAGAGTAGTTGCTCTTGGAAGAACTGGCACTTGGAGGGCTTGGACAACAGATTGTGCTGTGCCAAGGTTGCAAAGTCTTCCTCCAGGTTTTTGTGGTGTTGTTCCACCAAGGGGCTGTAGACAATAATATTGTCCAGGTACACTAGGTCATATTTGCCTATGTGGGGCGCAAACACTTTGTTCATGAAGGTTACAAAGGGGGACAGGGATTTGTCATGCCAAAGTTGAGGACAACACATTTGTAGGAACTGTATTTAGTGCAGAAAGCCGTTTTGGGAATGTCTTTCTCCTTGATACAAATCTGGTTGTAGCCTGCAGTTAGATCAATCTTGGAGAAGACAGAGGCACCCCCCAAGGCGTCAAAGAGATTGTCAATTAATGGTAATGGGTAATGATTCTTAATGGTGACTTTGTTTAAGGCGCATTAGTCTGTGACCAGGCGTAAGGTACTGTTCTTTTTAGCCACAAAGAATACAGCGGCCCCAAAGGGGGACTGTGAGGGGCAGATAAGTCATTTTTCCAATGCCTCCTTGAGATAGGCACGCAGGGCGCCGTCCTTGTTTGGGTCAGCCTGTAAATGGGACATGCCTTGGGTACAGCCCCCTTGAGTTAGATAGAGTGTTGGATGTGCTTCTCAGGGGGTAGCCCAGGTAACGCCTCCTTAAAGATTTCTGGGTGACAGGCCACAATGTTGCAATCTTGTGGTGTGAAGGTGTCCTGGTGGTCCTTGAAGTGTATGATTTCATACTGGCAGGAGTCCCAGTCCATTGCTTTCAGGCTTTCCTTCTTGTCCAAGGTCTTTGTGATGCGTACTAAGATGTGTTCTTGTAGAAGTTGGTCTACAAAGTCCGGGTAGATGTGGTGGTTGACACTTTCACGCTTGATGGTCAACACTGAGGTCGCCCAGTCCACGTGGGGGTTGTTATTCCGTAACCAGTCCAGCCCCAGTACAATGTCAAACTTAGGGAAGTCAATGATGGGACCTTGGATGGTGGAGTGGAGGTTCTCAAGGATGACGGAGAAGGGGTCAGTTTCCTTTGTCACAGCAATGTGGTGTTCATCATCCAGGACCATGTTCTTAATCCGCAAAGGATTAGTGGTCAGCTTGAATTTATCCACAAAGCTGCTGTTGACTAAAGTTTGGTCTGCGCCCAAGTCCAGGAGTGCTGAGCCTGTGTAACCGCAAAAGCGGTAGGTAAGATGTTAATTTATTGGGATGTCTGGCAATGGTGTATAGCACTGGGTCTTCTGAGGGCACTTGGATCATTGGGCATTGGTCCACGTCCTTGGGTCAGTATTCATTGTTGAGAAAGTCAGAAGCTGTGTGGGGAGAGCTTGGCTTGCTTAGTGCTCTCCCTGGGCTTTCCCCTCATCCTGGTTGCCTTGGGTTGCGGTGACACGGAAGTGGGTACAATTTGACAGGCCTTTATTCCCATTTCCATTCCCATTTGAGCCCGTGGGTTTGTGGTTATTGTTGTTGCCTCCAGGGGGTGGTCAAGAGGAGCGCCTGCTTGGATGGGAGTCCTTGGGCCTTTTTTTTCCCAGTCTGTGCCTTGTGTAGAGTGTTGGATGTTTGTTCCGCTTTTTCTGCTGTTTGATACAGGCTTTGCAGGTTGGTGACTTGGTACAGGTTCACATGTCTCATCACATGCAACTTGAGAGTGTTGTAGTACATGAGGTGTGTAGCTGGAGTGTCAAAAGCCATGTCTGATGGGGCACAAAGATGGAGTTCCTTGTAGGCGCGGGTGAGTTCTTTGACGGTGCCTGTCTAGGTTAGGTTCTTTACTTGGCGTATTATCATGAGTGCTGTATCCTTAAGCACAAACCTTGCCAAGAAGTCCTGTTTGAAGGTGTCCTAGTTCTTGTCAGTGTGTTCTTTGTGCCACTTGTCACACCAGGTGCTAGTGTTGTGGGTCAGGCAAATGGAAATCTCCGCAATCCAAAATTGCTGTGGGAATTCCATCTGAGCCAGTTTGCTTTGGGCAGGCTGGATCCATGCGGCAGTGTTGTTGTTGTTGGCCCCTGCAAAGGATTCTAAGGCGCTGCTGCAAAGTCTTTGTGCAACATAGGCAGGCATGGTGGTTTTGTCAGCTGGTTGTGTCATTGAGGAAGGTGCCAGAAAAAACCCTTGGGTGGACATGGCATTGAAGGCAGGTAGCAGGATCACCGTGTTTTGGTAGAGAACAAAACCATTGGGTATCTTGGTACCAGGGGTATACGGAGTCCAGTTGGGCGGGAGGCCAGACATGATTCTGTTGAGGATTTGTTGGCCGCGGCGTGTGCGGGCAACAGGTGGAATTTTTCAAGATATGTTAGGATGGAGAGCCTACCTGTGCTACAATGTTATAACTGTGCTGTTTTAGCAGAGTTACATGGGAAAAATATTTAGAAGATATATGATAATCTTTATTGAGAGATAATGATTATATAGTTCATGTGAATCAAGGATAGTAGGAACAAGATTGGTGATCACATGGCTGGATGGAAGAAGGGGGTGGCTTGATCCTGATAATGAGTCAAGCGCCAAATTGAGATATCCACCGTAAAGGATCATCATCTGTTCATGTTGATATATTTGGTAATTTGAGTTGACTTCCTAGTCTGGCTTTGGGTGACCGGGTAATTGGATTGCAGGTCACAAACTCGCTTGTTTGGAACCTTAATGGCAGGTTGAGCCTGCAGTTTTAACAGGATGCTATGATGTCCTGGTCCAAGGTAGATAGATAAGATAGGGTCATGATGTGGGAGAGGAACTGATCATCAGAGAGTATGGCATGTTCATTATGTTTCCCATAAGACTGGCTTGGGTCATCCAGATCCTCTCGTCTACTGATGGCATCTGGTACAATGCTCTGGTGTCCTGGGGTGTAACTGATCTTGAAGTCAAAGGCAAGTAGATCAATAGCCCATTGTGCCAGACGTGGGCTAATTCTTTCTCTTCTCAGTGAAATAAAGGAGGTTCTAATGGTTGGTTCTGATTTTCACGGGGAATTTACTTCCTTCCAAGTAGTGACGCTAGTGGTCCAAGGATTTGACAATGGCAAATAGCTCCTTCTTGTACACATGGTAATTTCTCTCTCTTTCCAGCAGCCTATAGGAGTAGAACGCCACAGGGTGGAGTTCACTATCCTCCCCAAGCTGCAGTAACACCCCTCCCAGGGCAAAGTCAGAAGCATTTGTGTCCAAAAAAGCAATTTGACGTTCAGGGTCTGGACAGAGAAGGACAGGGGTTGAGGTAAACAGCTTCTTGAGGGTTTCAAACACCAGATCAGCTTCTGGTGATCAGTGTTGTAAATTGCGCTATTAATGCTATTTTGATTTGCCCTTTGAAGATTGATAGTTGCAAAGATTTGACTGGTATTGCTTTCAAGTTTGGGAATTCCTTACCTTCCGCAAATGGGTCTGGCTCAATCTCCACCCATTCCGGATTGTTGTACCTGTCTGTGGTTGATCCTGTTATGATCTCATCCTAGCTCAACCCCCTCAGCCACTCTGTCTTCTTATTGAGTGATTACCATTCCTTGCCTACTATTTAAAGTAGAATCATCACTCCCAATAAAGTTTAAGTTTATCCACATTTGTGTTGGCTTTTATAATCTTCAAGATTTTCCTGTCCTTTCTGCCAAAAGGACTTTTATATCTCTTTTTCCAGGAAATTAAGGTATGAGCCCTTAATTTTGCCCTGAAGGCTAACCCAAGGCTAGCTTCAAACCTCAAATCTTTTGTAATAAAGATTTCCCGCGGTGTCCTCCAGGATGTTGTCCCCTTGAGCCAAACACAACAAATTGGTGCTCACTACAGGGGCTGTAAGCCCTTTGGTTACCCCATTCCCACATGCATTCTCTGGTCCCTCTCCCTTTGTTTCTGAAGTACCAGATCTACTTAAAGTTTCTAGTCTCCCGCTAGAAGAAGACATCACCAATGCTCCTGCAAATCCTATGGTATTGGTTCTGTCTCCTGGGCCCTTGTGGGGCCGCCTTCCTGCTTTCTCTCTCAACTATGAGCAAGCCTGTGCTGCCGCCTGCTCCCTTCTCTACTCTGGCACAGTAGCCATGCACTCTATCCCTGGCCTCTGTCCCAGGTACGCCTCCAAAGACCTGTACTCCTTCCTTTTGGACTTTGGGCTCCCTCCCGTGTTGATGGAATCCATGAATACTATTGGCGTATTGGTCAACCAATTCATTTAACCTGCCCTGATTCACCATCAACTCGCCTTGGGATCCCAAAATCAACTGTTAGATGCTGTAGTCTCTGCCGTCTCAAATAACTACGCTCAAAATATGGCCTACCAAGAATGGTCACACAGTCTCTTTGCTTGTATTTCTGACAACCAGCACAACTTGTTGGCGTCTCAGAAGTATTTAACTGCCTCCCTGAACTCCCTTTGCTCCTTGCTCCCTGGATACATAAAGAATTGACTATGCAAATTGGGTGAACATCAGGCAGCCTGGCGTGAGCAAATTGAGGCCTTTCTGCTTAACTATTGGCAGGATTTTGAGACTCTGGTTAGTGAACTCAATCAATTCAGGGAAAATGTCAACTTGCAACTTGAATTGGTATAAGCTCATGTCAACACTTGGGGCTGCCACCTGCAGCATTAATACAGTCTAGATAAGGCTGCACTAGGCAATACTCTATACCAAGTGCAAAATTATGTGGATGACCAGGTGGCCTCTATTGAGGTGACTCCTCTCGCTCCTCCTGTCAGGACCCCTTCTGATTTTGAAACCAAAGTATGGGAGGCCATTGCTGAGCTAAAGGCTACCACTCAACACCAAGCTTCTGTACAGCCTCCCCCTCCAGTCAAACCTATGCCTGACCCTCATATTGCCTCCCTCACCAATAAGGTGGCTACCTTACAAGGTGAAATCAAGTACTTAAGACAGCGCCTCTCTAATTCTAAAATTTTGTTATCTGGGTCTGAAGATGAAGAGGAAGGTGAAGTCATTGATACTCCTGCTCATGACAATCATGGCTGTTGCCCAGGTCTAGACAGTCAACCCCAGGTCCACTGTGCGCGTGCTCTAGATCAACTTGCCAAAGTGACAAATGATGTAGCTGACAGGCAAGACACATTGGAAAGAGAGGTCCAAAACCTCTCTTGCCTTACAGAGACCCTAAATAGACAAGTCGCCCTCTTGGTTGCTCAGATCACCTCCCTGGCTACTTGTGTCAATGGGATTGCTGGCACCCTGGCAGTACAACAAATCAATATTGATGAATTTGGAACTGCTGCAGCCACTGCTCAAGATGTTAATGGACAGAACAGCTCTACCTTAGACACTCTAGAGGAAAGCCTTCAACTATTCTGGGCTAGACAACCTGCTGCTGAATCCAAGTTTGAGGGCAATCCTCACATCAATGTCCTTAACCCTGGTGAAAACAGCCATACCTTGTCTTCCTCTATCAACCCAAACTATAAGCCAACCTTCAAATAGATATTTGATCCCAAAACCTCTACCATTGCTGCTTTTCTGACCATTTATGAAACTGCAATGCGTAGGGCTACAGACGAGCTCAAGAAGGAACACATCCTTACCTGCCTCCATCCCACTTGCCAAGAAGTAGTGGTCCCTAAGCTCTCTTCTATTGTCACTTGGGAGGATATGAAGTGCCTCCTTATCAAAGAGTTCAGGGGATACCTCAGCTTGGAAGTCAAGAAAAATGCATTTATGCACATTGCTTTCAAACCCAAGGAAACCCTGGCCAAGTTTGCAGACTGTTTCTACATTGAAGGCCAACAGTTAATTACTAGTTGACAGTTTACTCCCTGGGAAGCCTATACAGCTTGTTCAAATGCTTTGACGGTGAACCAACTCCTATGTCTACACTTTAAGGCACACAAATTTTGCTTACTTCCATGAAGAGTATTAAGATGCTCTTGCAAGACATGCATTTGACACATGGAGGTACGGTAGTGAGCAAGAACAAAGCCAGTAATGCTAAGACTACCTCTTGTACGCCACACATTAGGACTCTGGGTAATAGTGGGCAGGCTAAAAGACAAGGCTGCCACAACTGTGGCCAGATTGGGCACCACTTGCGCACTTGCACTAATCCCCAGGTAGAAGGTTGTGATCCTAAGGAACAGGCGGGAAAAAGAGGTCAGCTTAGAGACAGAGACGCCCTCTGCTTACCAATCTCCCCTGTCTCCACCTGATCCTTCTTCTGATGAGGAAACTCCCTCCTCTTCTGGCCCAACTATCCTTCATCTGTTTCACAATCTCTCCAGTGATTCAGAACCTGAAGATTCTATAGTGAAAATTCTGATAGTGAAGATTCTGATAGTTATGGCTATTCTGTCCTGGCTGTTCTGGAAAACATCCCTGTAACATACAAGCTTTGCTCTGGGAGGACTACCACCATTTCCCAAGTACCTACAAGTGAAGCAAAGTCCATGGTGGCTTGCCCTTACTTAGCCCAAGCCCACCAACCTCCTGTCTTGGTTGACTCTTCTGAGGAAGCAGCCAAGCTAGCTGAAGCTCTTTTCCACAACATGACTTTATCTCTCCCACTACAGACTGTGTATAAGGAAATTCCTGCACTACGGTGTATGCTGGACAAATGGGAAAATGAGATAGAGGCGGCACAAGACGTGTTGACAGTCCTGCCTCCCTTTGGGAAAGATACAGCCTGCGTGGAAGTATTGATCCAAAAGGTTAAGATCAAGGCCATCTTGGACACGGGTTCCCCAGTCAACGTGGTGTCTTCCAAATTAATGAAGAAACTCAAGTTGGCCCCTGACCTCAACTTTACACAGTTGTATGGCACAGATGGCATGGCCCAAACTCAAGCCATTGGTGCCTACTCCGCTCTACCCATGAGGTTTGGGAAACTCCTTATTACTTCCCCTGATGTGGTCCTAGAGAACAAAAGCTATGACCTCTTGGTTGATACTCAATTCCTCCAAGAATATAATGGGATTGTAAACTTCAAGATAGATACCTTTCACTATTGGGATATGAGGTTCCTTTGATATTTGAGGAACCTCCATGCCTTTCAGGAAAACGTCTTAAAACTTATGTGCTTGAGTACCCTACAGGTATCTTCTCTCTCAAGTATAGGACTCACTCCTCCAACATGTGTATCCCTCCTCCTTCCTGTCCTGCGGAAGAAGGGGTACCCCTGCTAGCGCCAGCCACTATCACCATCCTCCCGGGCTCTCAAGTGATGATTGATTCCCAGATTTCCTATGAGCTACCTGAAAAGTCCTTCTTGGAGCTTTACTCACCTGAATCCTTGAGTCGTACCAAACCTCGCCTGTGTCCTGGGATTCTAGACCAAACCCACAAAGAGCCTGTGCAATTACTGCTTGCTAACCTAACAGCCCTGCCCATGCAAGTATCCAGAGGCCAGGTTGTAGGTTGTGGTTGTATCCTTGGGGAAGAACAAGTATCCTCTCTCTATCCCTTTGGAACTTTCAGTGATTTCAACCTACCTGAAGATGACCCCCAAGTTCTCTCCTTATTCACCGCTGCTGATTTCCCCAACTGTCCCCTGTTCAACAAAAAGACGTGTTAGACCTACTCAACCAGTTCAGTGACATCTTTGCCTCTGGACCTACGGACTATGGCCTAGCTAAAGAAGTCATCCATCAGATTGATACTGGGGATGTGTCCCCTTTTCATGCTAAACCATACCACTGTAGTAGGGTGGACAATGCTCAAGTGTTTAAAGAACTCAAGTAACTTCTGGACACTGGATTACTGGCTCCTTCCCAAAGTCCTTGGGCTTCCCTGTTACTGATCCTTAAGAAGAAAGATGGGGGACACCATATTTTAATGGACTATTGCTGTCTAAACTTTCTCACTAAAAAAGATTTGTACCCCTTGCCCAGGGTTGATGATGCTCTCAGACAGCTGGGTGGTTCCAAGTTTTTCTCTGCCATGGATCTAGCCTCAGGATACTGGCAGGTTGACTTATCCCCTGAGGATTGAGAAATGGCTGCGCTCATTACTTCAGAAGGCCTCTTTGAACCCACTCTTATGCCCCAGGGACTCTGCAATGCCCCTGCCACCTTTCAACGGGCTATGGACTCCATCTCTTGAGACCTAAAGCTCTTGTGTGTCCTCATGTACCTTGATGATATCATTGTATTCAGTGCTACCTTTACCAACCACTTGGAACACCTAAAGCTGTCTTCACCAAGATTTGAGGAGCTGGCCTGAAACTCAAACCCTCCAAGTGCTCCTTCTTCAAGGAACTTCTTGAGTTCCTAGGGCATGAAGTCACTCAAACAGAAATCTGCCCCATGAACACTAAGGTGGAAGCCATTGACAAGATGCTACCTCCTACAAATCTTCAAGAGGCTCAAGTATTCCTTGGTATGATGGGCTATTACTGACAGTTCATCCCTGACTTTGCCAAACTGAGTGAACCCCTTGTCCAACTGCTTTGCAACGTCCCCTTTGAATGGACTGATAGCCAACAACAAGCATTTGAAGCCCTGAATGCCAAGCTCAAGGAGGCTCCTATCTTAGTCTATCCCAATTATATAAAGAGTTCATCTTGTATACTGACGCTAGTGGAGTAGCTGTGGGTGCTATCCTTGCCCAACTCAATGATGAAGGTGTAGATTGACCTGAAGCCTACTCATCAAGAGTCCTCAACAAGCGCAAGAAGAATTACAGTGTCACCAAGAAGGAATGTCTGGCAGTTTTGCATGCAGTGAAACAGTTTTGGCATTACATCTATGGAACCCACTTCACAGTAGTCACTGATTACTCCTCCCTCAAATGGCTACAACAGCTAAAGGAACCTGAAGGCCAATTAGCACAATGGGCTCTACGTTTACAAGGGTATGATTTCACTGTGATACACTGTCCTGGGGCCCAACATCAGAACGCTGATGGCCTGTCAAGAATGCCAATCCTAGCTATCCACCCTGCTGATGCTGATCAATTGTACGAGCTAATAGGGTATCCCAACTCTTGGACCACTGGTCAAGAAGACATCTGCTTGGCACTACAGACCCTATCCAAGGACACTATAATTTGTGATAGGCAGCTCTTCAAAAAGGTTAACAATGCTTACTCCCCTACGTTTGACCTAGCATGAGTATAGCCATCATCCTCCAATCTCACATTGACACTGGCCATGGAGGCATAGCCAAGACTCATGACTGGTTGTGCAAAAATTTCTACTGGGGAAATATGCGCCTTTTGATCCCTGATGTCCTTGCTTCCTGCCATTCCTGTCAGCTCCAACGTCCTTGTCTGTCTCAACATTAGTTTCAACTCATCCCTCCAAAGCATGCCTTTCATACAGTGAGTATTGCTGCTGTGGGGCCTTTCCCCTGGTCTGGGTCAGGATGTTGGTTTATCTTAGTTGCCATCATCCATTTTAGCAAGTGGGTAGAAGCCAGAGCAACCAAGGATATAACAGCTAAGACAACGGCTACCTTTTTGCTACAAGACATTTTTTATTGACATGGCTGCCCTCAAGTCCTGCTCTCTGACAATGGTACCAACTTTAATGCTTGCCTCACCACCTCTATTGTTGAAGCTATGGGGACTCACCAGTTGTTCTCTGCGCTGTATAATCCCTCCACCAATGGAACTGTTGAACGAGCAAACTCCACCCCAGTATCCATCATGAGAAAACTCACACTCTCTGACGCTGCCAATTGGGACATGTTCCTCCCTGCTGCTCTATTTGCCTACCGCCTTAGTAGACACCAGGTGACTGGTCAGTCCTCTTTTGCCATGCTTTATGAACAAGAGGCCACTACCCCCTCAATCTTGGGACCCCCGTTGATTGAGTTTGATATGTCTGTAAATCCTGAAACCCACGTGAAAGACCTAACCAACCGTATCATTGACATCCAGGAAACTGCCTACTCCACTGCTTATAAGGTTAAGGCTTTGGAGCTCTCTCCATCCAATGCTGCTAGAGCCCCCTCCCTGAATACCAAGTAGGCAATCTAGTTCTCTACTACCAGAACTGTACAGGTGGTAGGGCCCACAAGCTGGATTCCCTCTGGGTTAGGCCCTGTGAGGTCACCTTCAAGAAGGGCGTCAAGTACACTGTAAAGCTACTATCATCTGGGTGTCCCTTTGCCCACGTCCACTCCAAATTCCTTTACAAGTATCAACTCCCTCCGTCTAATCTTGAGGGGGGAGATGTTGTAAATTGCACTATTAAAGCTATTTTAATTTGCCCTTTGAATATTGATAGTTGAAAAGATTTGACTGGTATTGTTTTTGAGTTTGGGAATTCCTTACCTTCTGCAAATGGGTCTGGCTCAATTTCCACCCATTCCGGATTATTGTACCTGTCTGTGGTTGATCCTGGTATGATCTCATCCCAGCTCAACCCCCCTCAGCCACTCTGTCTTCTTATTGAGTGATCACCGTTCCTTGCCTACTATTTAAAGTAGAGTCATCACTCCCAATAAAGTTTAAGTTTATCCACATTTGTGTTGGCTTTTATAATCTTCAAGCTTTTCCTGTCCTTTCTGACAAAAGGACTTTTACATCTTGTTTTCCAGGAAATTAAGGTACAAGCCCTTAATTTTACCCTGAAGGCTAACCCAAGGCTAGCTTCAAACCTCAAATCTTTTGTAATAAAGATTTCCCGCTGTGTCCTTCAGGATGTTGTCTCCTGGAGCCAAACACAACAATCAGACAAAGGGGGCCTTTTTGGAGGTAAGGTGTGTGAGAGGGAGAGCAGTAGCAGAGAAATCCTTGATAAACTTGCGGCAGAAATTTGCCAGGCCTAAGAAGCCACAAATTTTGGTACGTGTCGTAGGTCTAGGCCAGTCCAAGACTGCCTGTACCTTGGAGGGAGCAACCGCAAAACCTCCTGGGTTAATCTTGTACCCAAGGAACTCAATCTTAGTGACAAAAAACTTGCATTTTTCAAGCTTACAGAACAAACAGTTGTCAATGAGTAATTGGAGGACCTCTTGTAGGTGTTTTGTGTGAGCCTCCTTGTTCTGTGAGTATACCAGAATATTTTCAAGATAGACAAAAACACAGACGTCAAGTAGAGGGAAGAGAACCTCACTCATTAGGCCTTGAAAGGCTGCAGGGGCGTTACTCAAACCAAAGGACATTACAAGGTATTCATAAAGCCCAAAGGGCGTGCAAACTGCCGTCTTCCACTCATGACCTTCAGCAATACGTATCTGATTATAAGCACTACAGAGGTCTAGTTTGTAAAACACTTTGGCGTGAGTAAGTTGGTTGATCAGGGACTCAGCAGATGGTAAGGGGTTTTGGTTCTTAATGGTTATGGTGTTCAGTTTGGTGAAGTCCACCACTGGTCTAAGGGTACCGTCAGCTTTCCCTACAAAGAACATGAGTGATGAGCATGGGGAGTTGTATTGACACATAAACCCTTTGGATAAATTTTTGTCAAAGTAAGCTTTCATTGCAATTCCTTGTGCTCAGTTCATGGGATAGAGTTTTCCCCAAGTGGGGGAGGAACCTGGTATCAAGTCAATTCTAAGATCGGATGGTCTTCTCTCAGGGAGGATGGAGCGAATTTCTTTGCTGAAGGCCTTCTTTAAGTCTTGGATTTCTTCTTGTATGGAGTCATATTCTTGGTCACCCAAAAGAAGTAGTGAGTTCAGGTAGGCCGTGAAATTCTCTGGTACCTGATGGTATGGTCTCTTGAGAGGTACAGTGGTAGGTTTTTCATGAGAGTAAAGTGTGACTGAATTGGTGTCCCAGTTGAACTGTAACTTGACTTTCTGACACCAGGGAAATCCCAAGACTAACACAAAGGCCAAGTTAGAGAACATAGAAGTGGGTAGGTGGTATGAGTTGTTCCCCACCTGAGCGTGGAGGGGTTTGGCAAGGTGTCCTACTTGGGCAGGAGTACCTTCAGCAAGTCTTACGGCGGCCAGTCCTGAGGTCTCAAAACCTAATGAAGTCAAAAGATCTTGATCAATGAAGTTCCCCATTGCTCCTGTGTCAATCAGTGCGTAGCTGGTTGTAATGCCAAATTTGTGGTCTAGAAAAATGGGCAAAAGAGCGTAAGACTGAGTTGAAGATTTATTGGCATCTGTGGTTGAAAGAAGATGGCCTGAAGCAGATTGTACCTTGGAGAGTTCCTGGCAATCCTTGATGTAATGACCTGATTGCCCACAGTAGAGACACATTCCTTTGCGGGCTCAACGTTGTTTCTCTTTGGGAGCCAACTGGTAACCTCCCCTGGGTTTAGGAACTAATCCCTTTGGAACCTCGGCAGGAGATGGTAAGTTTCAGGCAGGCGGAGCCTTGGTGTTGTTCCAAGAAGGAAGCTGTTTTACCTTGGAGGACCATTTCAAAACCTCTTTGGTAAGATCAGAAAACTTGTCAGGTAATACATGGTGGGCCAGGAAGTTCTTGAGCTCAGGAGACAGTTTCTTCTGGAAAAGGTAGCAAGCTTTGGCATTGGTCATCACAATTACTTCCTTGAGGCGAGAGAATTCTTCAATGTAGTCCTTGGTGGCCATTCTGCCTTGATTAAGGTCATTATGCGGTCTCTGAGTTCTTCCATGGTTTGTGCTGGCACTACAGTAGACAACAAGGAATTGCAGAAGGCAGGATAGTTATCCAGTAGCTTTTCTCCTTGGAGGGTGGCCTTGGTGTACCATATGTGTGCTTTGCCTGTATGTTTTTTGGCCACATGGTGTACCTTCTGTGTGTTGGTCTGAAATTGTGCAGGAGATGTTTCAAAAAGTGACTGTGGGAAGGCCAAGAGCATCAAGATCTCATTTCCTTTGTTGTTGTCTGGAGATACAGCTAAAATCTGGTTTAGTACCACGGTCTGATTTTGAACCTGTTGAGGTGCAGATGCGCTGGGGGCAATGAAGGTCTTGATGTGCATGAAGAGGCAAACCAGATGATAGATAGTAAGGCTGACAATGGCGGTAATCAAGTTGACCGCCAGGCTCTTGATGAGTGTGGTGTAAAGCAGGTAACTTGAAGGGGTTGCTTCTGAGCTTCTAAGAAAGAAGCCCAAGATAGGTTCCAACAAACTGTCAAGGACCCACTTGGCAGGGAACCAGTTCCCTATTTGGTGGGCCAAGGCCCCTAAGTTTAGCCCTACTATTATTGACCCAATGGGCACCATGATCATGGCAAGATGACCTAAGTGTCCCAGGTAGGCAAATCTTCCCATCAGAGAGCTAAAGCGCCCCAACAGATAATAACCTACCACATAAGATAACAATTAGAAGGAGGTGTATGGTCTGACAAGAGAATGTTCAGCCTGAGGAGGGAAAGGAGAGGAACAGCCATAGTTAAACTTTCTGCCCCAGTGACCTGAGGGATACTTGAACCAACCGTGATCAAGGGATTCCCTCTGATGAGAGTCATTGGGAGATGAGTTGTACCAATCTGTGGTTGGAATAGGATTCTCCAAGGTCCACACCACAGATAGAAAAGATGCTTGAAATCAGAACAGGAAAAGGCTTCTCTGCATGGCTTTAAGAAGAGATTTAGAGTCAAGTGTAATCAAAGGTAGTACAAAAAAGTCTTTATTGTTGGAACAGGTAAGAATAATAAGTGTAGCTCCCTTATATATCAATGGGTAGCTTAAAAAACATTTAAGAGGCTAAGAAGAGGCTTCAAATTCAGGTTTCAATAAAATAAAGGCTGAAATTATTCCTATGATCATATGTTGCTCTACCTGGTACTTAATAAACTTAAGTGTAAAATATGGAACTAAGAGGGTCCAGGAAACAGCCACAATTAAGCAGTGCTGATATGGAACATCAGTGGCAACTAAGTACAGAGCCGGGTTCAAATATAGGTCAGATAGTTTAGAGAGCAGCAAGTTGTCCTGAAGCAGCCAATCAAAGACAGAACGGTAAGTGATGTTATCACTGAAGTTATTAACCTTTTTGAACTCAAATTGAAGTGCAAAAGCAAAAAACAGCTCAATCAAGTGATTATAAATAGGTAAATTAAGTTGACTAATTGAATTTACACTAACAATTGGTTCTTCCTGAAGGTTACAGGTTCAATTCCTGTTGGAATCAAGGCTAGAATACACCCTGGTGTCAATTACTTTGTTGGTGTGTTGCTGTGTCTTTGAAGTGTTGACAATTTTATCCATAAAATTAATGGAGTCAGGGAAGGAATCCCTGACGGTTCTAAACTGACTAATATACATTTATCTCACCAAGTTTGAAAACTACTGTATTTATTCTTTTTTAAAAGTTTGGAGATACAATTAAAGAGGGCAGCTTTAACCTCATGAGGTTAAAATATGGTTCAGAGTCAATTTCTAATATGGCTAACCATTTTCTTAAAAAAGGCAGGAGAACAGAAAACTTAACCAAAGGAAGACCCCAAAACAAACACCTGAAGTTAAAAGAAAGGCTAGGGGGAAATCAAGCAAGCACAGGTGCAAGTGAGAGTAAACCCCCAAAGAAACTAACCCAACAGCAGGAGAAAAAGCAGAAAATTAAATCTGAAGTGAAAAATAAAATCAAGCCAAAAACCTGCTTAGCTAGCGTGTTTAGAAAAGCTGGCTCTGAAAAGGATGAGGGATTGCTTTAATTTTTAACTCAATATGAAAAAAGCTTCAAAATAATGGATGTAATAGAATACTAAGTCTAAAAATAAAATGATGAAGATGAGCATTGCAAGAATGAAATGAAATAACTCTGGGGTTCAGCATGTAGATAAAGATCTGTACAGTAGTTTTAAAAGCTATGGCAACAAGCAAAATGAACTCAGATTTAAACAAAATCATTTCAAATTTAAACAAAATTCAACTAGCAGGTTAAAATATACACTCTGTTAACAGGGATTTTTGGTGCTAATAGGCAAAATGGGTCAACACAGCAATGAAATACTCACGCGCAAAGCAAAACCATTCAAAATGCAATCCAAAATACATGGATTCACAAACAAAATGGTGTGAGTTGGCTTTTGGTGTACATATGCTTACTATGTGAATCAGTGACAAAATACACCCACACATGGTGCGTCAAAACTCAGTCCAAAAACAAAACACAATAGGAACTCAAACCACAAACAAAATCACTCATGCAGTTTGTGCAATGGATTGTAATCAAGAATGATACCAAGGCATAAAAAATAAGACACAAGATCTGAAACATAAATTTTAAAAATATTGTGTTGGGTGCTTATATTTGGCACAAAATCTGGGAAAAAGGGTGGGAATTATTTTGGGTATTCAAAAATGGGCGTTGTAAACCAGAAACAACTAATTAAGAAATAAAAAATCTATAATTGGGATATTGGGTGGGAAAACCTCTAATTAAATATCCATATTCAGTTAAAAGCAAAAATTAAAATTAGGGAGTAACTTAATTAAAATTTATTTAGTATTTTATTAAACTTTAAATGGAAGGAACACAACACCAGAGTACCAATGCACCTGTTGTGCGCCACAGTTGCAGTCGCCCCCGCGGGTCAAAGAATAGACTCAGTACAACACAAGTGCCTACTTGGGAGGTAGGCAGAAGAGGAGAGTTCCATGGTGATGCTGCACTGACACATCTGGTTCAAGGAGCACAAGCTTTTAGGGTGCGGAGCATAAACCCTTGGGTCCCAAAGCTGACCCGGAAGCCAACCAAGGTCACCACTACCAAAATGGTTAGAAACAAGGAGGTAGAACTTACTTCATATGTGTTTGACACTGTGTACCGGCAAGAGTTGGTCCTGTCAGCCATGCTGGAGAAGGTGAAGCCTGTACTTGATACTAGCTATGGGCCATACATAAGCAATGGCAATCAGGAGGACAACGAGGAGCCCGAGTTCTTTCAAACTGATGAGGGACAACTGTTGCACAAGAAAGTTGCAGCCTTCTACAACAAGGTGCCTATGCCCTGTGCCTTGCCCAATGCTGATGAGTCAATTCCCACCGCTAAAAAGCCCGCTCAGAAGCGCATCCCCGACATCAAACACATCATCCTGCTTAATCTAATGCGTGAATCAGGCAATTACAAGGCAGCCCCAGCCATTGTTGGGGTGGATCCCAAGTACACCTCAAAGACCTTCAACAAATTCCTCAACACAGGTTGATTCCTTGCCGTGAAGAAATCCTTGCGCGTGTCAACCATGCTCACAAAGGAGCACAAATGGGCAATCCGCCAGTGGATAACTTGAGATTGC
The DNA here is from genome assembly GCA_014839935.2 of Entomophthora muscae. Lineage (NCBI taxonomy): Eukaryota > Fungi > Entomophthoromycota > Entomophthoromycetes > Entomophthorales > Entomophthoraceae > Entomophthora > Entomophthora muscae. The sequence continues at coordinate 198,227 of QTSX02000110.1, forward strand.
CATCTTGAACTGGCAAATATACAGGCCATGGTCAAGTCTGCTTTTGGGGTTGAGGCCTCAATTTCCTTCTATTATCATTTGGTCAAGAGAATGTGATTTTCCTGGAAAAAACTTGGGGTATCCCCATACAATCAGAACAGCCCAGCCAATATTGAGACCCGGAGAAAATACGCAAAGGCGTATACTGCCCTAAAAGCCAAGGGGATGGTCAAATTTTACTACATCAACAAATCAGCATTTGCCTCGTCAATGCGCAATGAGTATGGGTTTGTCCCCAGAGGCTCCAATGATGGGATGGCTTGGCGTGCTGCAGTCTGCGCCACAGCCTATTTGATGGTGGCTCTCCTCGGTCCAAAGGGGGTTGAGCTCTACCAAATGATATTAGGATCTCACAATAGCCGGACCTTCCTATCATTCCTCCAATTGGTCCAGGAGCACCTGAGGCACACAAGCCCGGGCTTTACCAACGTAATTGTGCTGGACAACGTTGGTCTCCACAAGGTGGCAGATATTCTTGAAGAATTTTCATCAATTGACACAAGCATTGCAGTGGCCCCCCAGCAATTGGCCACAGCAAATATGCGCCTTCTCTTCCTCCCCGCCTATTTGCCCTTCCTAAATCCCATCAAGGAAGTCTTTGGGTGGCTCAAGCAAGTTGTCAAGCGAGGAACCCCAACTGGGACAGAGGACCTTTTTGATTTGCTGCAGGCCGGGATCCATACCCTCCCAGCTGAGACTGTGGCCAAATTCTATGGCCACGCTGATTTTTTTATCCTCACGTGCCTTGCAAATCAGCCAATCAATTAAAGGCTTAGCTTATCCCACTTTTTTATATATTCTCTAATTTACTAATCAAGATTCATTAACTAAAATTTTATATTTAGATGTTTCCAAGCCCGCAATCACATTCAGCAGCACCATCAATGAAGGTTATTAATTTATTTATTCATAATCATTTTTATTATTGCATCCAAGGGTATCCCAAACGCTTGATAATGGATTACGTGAACACATCAATATCATTTTTGGCAAATAAATATAAAAAGCAAACTAAAAAAAATGTAAATCATACAAATTAGAAGTAGATTTTATTGACATATATTATATGCTTTTATTAAAACCTTCCCTGGAATTTATTTTGTAAGTAATTTTTGTTAAAATATTATTTTGTAAAATTATTAATTATAATAAAAATAATCTAAAGGGTAAATATATTTATTGGTATAGAGAATAAATTAGGAGCGCCTATAATGGGTTCAGCGGTATGTACCCACCCCACAATGGAGGTGGCGCACAATCTCCACCGCCACACTGTGGACGGTGGATACACCCTGCTTAAAATATTCTCGCCTGCTGGTAAAAGGGAGGATGGTGAGGTGGGAGTGAAGCAGCAGCTTCTCAGGCGGGGCCGCAAACCCGTAGATTCCAGCCAGGACCAGGGCGTCCTGGATAACATGGTCAACTGAGTCATATCCGTGGGGGACCTTCTTCCTGTCGAGAGCAAGTTGGGCCTCGTCAATCCCCAGAAGGACCCTGTCCAGGTCCTCCACGCTGGCGCTCATTCCAAAGTAAAACAGGAACCCCAGGTAAACCACCAAGTGAAGCCTTTGCCCAGCAAAGGCTTCCGTAAACTCGCATAATTTATTGTATACTGCGCTTATTTTTTTCTCATGTTTAGTTTTGCTGAAGGTAAGATCCATAGCTTCTGGGACCCCCGTCTTATCAGCACTCCAGGCCAGCCCGAAGTCCGCCAGGAGAATTTTAGTCTTCTTCACAGCTGTTGCATCCGCAACAGCCAGTTTTTCTACCGCGCGCCCAAAGTTCTCCAGCAAGTAGGACAGGGTGTGCTCCACCGGGAAGCGGAAGCAAGCAGCGCATGAGCCCGGCCCATCTCCAGTATATTCTTGAATGAGAGCGTCACCAGGACATCCCAAACAAGCTCAATAGAGTTTACACAGTAAACTCCACTGAGGTTAACTGGGTCCAGGCGGACCAGTTGAGCATCCTTGTAGGCAGTAACTGCCCACTCGGATGCCTCCTCTTCATGTGTTAGCCCAGCCAATGCCTTCCTGGACATTGGGAATGTACCATGAATCCTATCTTTGAGCTCCCGCAAGACAGGGGGGGACAGGAAAAGCTGCTTTGCCACATGAGTGGCAAAATTTGAGTAAAAGGTGGGGGGAACAAAAGGAACCAGGACCTGGCGGAGTTTGCCACCAACATCTTATAAAAAAAGGTAAGTATTTATGAATTTTTATTAAAATTATTTTCTTAGGTTACCTTCTTGGGTTTCTTATTTGCCGGTGGCTTTGGCAGGCTTTTTCATCCTTGGCGCAAGCAGCTGTGCAGGCGTCTCAGTGTCCTCCTTGCGGGCCCTCTTGGCGGGTTTGAGATGTGCATACATCTCAGGGCCGTCCGTCCGTCCAGACGGCGCAGAGAGTGCAAAGGACTTGAATTGCAAGCCTTCAACCACTGTCTTCTGAATATTGAGTAGGCGCTCTATTGTCTTCAAAGGTGTGTCCGGTATTTTGGTCATGAGTGACTTGGTGGACACCTTTTTGATTTTGTCCCCTTCAAGGACGGCAGACTTCACTTTTTCCTTGACCTTGCGGTCAATTTCTTTAATTTTGGCAATTGCCAAGTCAAGGTCTTTTAGAAGTTTTTCCAATTTGCTCATTGATTTTTTACTAACCTTTTCATATGTTTTTATAGCTCTTGCCCCAATAAATTCTGTATTATTTTGATACAATTGCCTCTTTGTTTATTCCTTTTTGTTTTCCCATTTACTACATTATCCCATCTTTTTACCCACTTCATATATGTTTTACATACATCTCAATATGTGTTGTTTGCTTTGTGTGACATTGTTTCCCTGGTTACCATATTATTTTTGGCGCTTGACACAGCCCCTTGTGAAAATATTAACAATGACTTGGTGATCAACTGAATTTGAATTAGAAAATTATAGTGTTAACTGTTTTTAGATAAAGTTGTTACTGATCCAAATTCAAAACCTTAATGATAAACTTTAAGCCAATCAGGAGCTGAGTGATAAAGTGATTGTTGTGACATAAAGGGTCATTCAATAATTCTTTGATGCATGTGCGCTAATGAATATGATTGGCTGGATGTTTTGCCATTGTACGCCATTGCCGCTGTGGCAAGTTGTTGATGGACTAGTGCCCAATCAGCTGCTGAGTTAACACTAGTCCATCAATAACTCGCCACAGCGGCAATGGCGTACAATGGCAAAACATCCAGCCAATCATATTCATTAGCGCACATGCATCAAAGAATTATTGAATGACCCTTTATGTCACAACAATCACTTTATCACTTGGCTCTTGATTGGCTTAAAGTTTATCATTAAGGTTTTGAATTTGGATCAGTAACAACTTTATCTAAAAACAGTTAACACTATAATTTTCTAATTCAAATTTAGCTGATCACCAAATTGTTGTTAATGTTTTCACAAGGGGATATGGTTTGGTGCTAAAAATAACTGTGTTCAGGATCTAGATACACACCATAGTAAATATATGATTTTATAGAAACAAACTGCACATAAAGAATATAACCAACTATAAACAAAGAGAACATGCACAATTGAAATTCAAAATAAAGATAATATAAATATAAATGTTTGGTGACAGGGGGTTTATTGAGGCGGGAGAGAGTGATGCCTAGGAGGCAGAATAACGCTGGAAGGAAGACGTAGAGGCAGTGCTGGCCTGGGGGTCTGGGATTGGGTGGGTTGGGCTTGCGGGTTAGGGGTGTTGGTGGTGGGGGTGGAGGCCGGAGGATTTTGCGTGATGGCCGCCATATACTGCTCGTTGTACTCCTCATCAGTCATTGGCTGGATGGGCTGGTAAGTGGCAGTGGCCCGAGGTGGAAGGCACTTATCCTTACGTGATTGGCTGCCCATGTTCACATGGAAAACTATTTGCGCAAACAAGTCAGCCACCATTTGGCAACCAAAGAGAAAATTGTGATCAAGGACCCCAAGATAGAGGTCGTTGAAAGCCTGAGGGCGGCACTCCCGTAGTGTATCTCTGATGTTAAAGAAGACGACATCTCCCAGATGGACGTCGGCATGGCCGGCAGGGTAGACTGAGGCCTGGTGCCCGCGTCCCTGGATGGCCTTGAGGGCATTGGAGCTTCCCTCCATCTGGTGGCTCAAGAAAACCCAGTATTTGGAATTTGAGCCATCCCAGGAGTTGAGCAATCCACCGAGGATGTGGCCGTATGAGTACCCATTGACAAAATCAGGGTTTGTCTGATAATAGACAAAACCCTTGGCCGACACAGCCAGAAATGCACCAATAAATGTCCCCTTCTTGACCTTCTTCCTTCCTTTTTGAGTGGCGGCTCTTTCTTGCTCACCAAAGTCATCAAAAGCTAACAATAGCTTGTAGTAGGAGATGAAAATGACATCATCTGACAGACTAGTCAAGCAACAGACCAAGGTGGATTCAATGGCGGGATCATACGGGGAATCCTCAGCGCCATCCCATTGGTTGCCGGCAAAATTGGTAAGAACCCGTACAGAAGCCACCTTCCTATACATCCAGAGCTGCACCATGCGCTCAGACACCCAAATGCCATGGTGAGCAAGTTGCTTCCGGACCTGGGTCAAGGAAAGCTTGGGATCCCGCTGGAGGAGGTCAAGCATGATTGGGTATGCCTCAGTTATCTGGGACTCTTGGGCCTTCTTGGGCTTCTTGGCCGCCCTAATCTGATTCCCCCTGTTCATCATGCTGTTGAATTCCTGCATGACAGTAGCCCAGGTAAATTGCAATTGGTCAGTGATCTGATCCCAGGACAGACCCTGCAGGTTGAGTGCCACAATTTCCTGAAGAATTTGGGCAGTGATGATTCATCACTTGGGGCGCTGGGCAGGGGGATCTGAAGCCTGATTGGCTGAGAGAGGGGCAGGTTGGGCGATGGCAGGAAGTTGTTCCAAATTGAGGTTGCCATCCTGATTGGTTGGTTGGTGAGCAGCTTGTGCAGGGGTGGGTGTGGGAGCGGGGGCAGCACTAGACGCAAAGTGACTCTCAAACAAGTCAAAGCCATATGGGTCGGGGGACAGTAACAGGTCAGCTTCCTTGTTACCCGCCTCAAAGGCTTGGGTATAAACAGGTGCCTCCACGTTCTGAGCCTCGCCTCCATTGAAGCTGGCTTGACTGCTGCTGGCTTGGCTGCTGGCGCGGTTGAAGATGTTGCTATTGAAAACCATTGTAAAAAGTTTAGGATAAAATCACTAAAAGTAGAAATTTTAAAATTTAATGAATTATTTTTATTGTAATCACCATTCCATATTTGGAAGGTTCTCAAAACCATTCCATACAAATCTGGAGCCATGAAAATGAATAAAATGCCTCTGTTCCTAAATTGGATAGCTGTTGATTGGCTGTTATACTGTTATATTTCTATTTTAGGCTGCTCATACTAAACATCTTGTGTGAGTTCATTTTGTTTTATGTTTGTGTAATCTCGCTTCTAGAGTACTCAGATTTTGTTTCACTTTGGTCCTTCTGTTGGTGTCTCATACAAATCCTGATTGGACTATAATATACTCTGGAATAGCATCCATCCATTTCACTTGTTGCGTCAGTTCATTTTGTTTGTGGGTTGAACTACACCACTTGATGTTTGATATAATTTCATATAATGGGCGAGTGAAATTTTGTTTTTGGTTTGACATTTCATTTATTAACCGACAATATTTAAATTATTTGAATCCTGAATCTCGCGCGACTTGGATTTTGTTTAAATCTGAGTTCATTTCTCTTGTTGCCATAGCTTTTAAAACTACTGTACAGAAGATTGTCCATAATAGCAGTGATAAAATGGAGAAGGGGTGATTCTGACACCATATATCTACCCCTGAATGTCCCATCATAAACCATATAATATTGTACACTAGTTTTCAAAGCTATGGCACTAAGCAAAACAAACCTATCTGTAAGCGAAATCAACTCATCTGAAGGCAAAATGAACTCTGATGAAAACAAAATAGAAGTGAGCCCAAATCTATTGCTAAGCAATATAAATTTATTGGGATTAACTTTTGTTTGCATCTGAGTTGATTTTGCTTAGTGCCATAGCTTTGGAAGCTACTTTATTCTTAAATAAAGACACTTTCTAATCAGTACCATTCCCCTATTCTCTGTAGCTCTGCTAAAAGCAGCAGAGTTATAACAGCTTCTATAAAAAATCTGGGTGAAACTCTTCATATTTTTAACATCTGATTTTGACTGAAGGAGTTGTTGAAGCAATACTTGGTGATCAGAATGCTCATCTTGAAATAGTCCCTGGGTACTCTTGGGAGATCTTTGTCATGCTTTTTAATTAGAAGCCTATTTGAGTTAAAATTGATATTGATCTGAGAACTGCTCAGTGAAAAAATGGTTTTAAGAAAAATTATAAATTAGAATAATGTGACAGCTTATTTTAAAACCAAGGAGTATGGAGGAGTAGCCTTTTATGAGTCCAGATCAAGTAGATGGGTATGGGGTATAAATAAGGAAGTATTTACAAATTCAGACAGGATGCAAGCTACAGATGCTTGCTCCTGTACTAGCGATTTCCAAGTAAACCCTATGACAATGACTACTGCTGGGTGAAAGATGTTTGCCTTCGAAGACCATCTCGCGGCGGCTTGGGGATAATTCAGGATAGATGATATTAGAGGGTTCAATGAGACCTTGGTGGTTAGAACGCATAGAAGGGTACATACTTTTGCTTTGGGAATCTAACAAAGCCAGGAGAGCGGCTCTTTCCGCTTTGCCACAAACAGCTACAGGGTGAACTTTATCCATGATTTCAGAGACAAGACGGTATTGATCAGGCAGCTGAGGATGATGAGTAAGTATGGTCAACTGTTACCTTTTTCAACAAAGAGAGAATTTTCTCTACAAAGAGTTCAGTTTCATTGAACTTGTCTAGGAGAATGCTTGGTTCAGGATCATTCCAGGGGTGGAGTGCAAGCTGAGTGGCAAGAGTCTTGAGGTGAGTGTGGGCCAAAGGCAAATCAGCATGGGGGAGAGCTTCAACAAGGATATCACATGCCACCAAAAAAACAGTGGGAAGTAACAGCCGCAGAAGTTCAAACACAGTGAGATGCTCTAAATAATGCAATGCCTTCTCGCCTTCAGTGTCTGGACTGAAAAGCTGCTTTTGGCGGTAGGCAGGCACAGGCTCGGCCTTCTGCCAAAGCTCCTGCCAAATGTTGTCGGGGTTACCCATACGAGCAGACAATGCTCCCTGAGGATTATCGGGAACAGCAACCCAATCACGAGGTGAATACCAGCGGACAAAGTCACCTAGCGCTGCACGTGGATTGGCTGCCTTAAATGCTTCCATGTCCGAAAGAAGGTGGGCGCCTTGTATTTGTGCGCGACGCTGAGTGGCTTGAGCTGACGTACCTAGTTGTTCGAATAGAAGCGCCTGTTCTTTAAGCATATCTTCTGTCATGAAGCCGGGGTCTTGAGTCACGGGGATATAAAGAGGCTCGTCATGAAATAAAAGGCGACAATCATCTAACACCGATAACCTTCCTAAACTCGATGAAGGGGGTTGTGGTATTCCTGCAAGTGAAGCATAGGAATCAGTGCTGGACGGGCATACTAGCTGCACAAAGCTTTCACTCGCCAAGCTGTTCTCGCGTGCTGGGCGTGGAAGCCGACGGCTGTCGGAATCCGTGCGGATCGACTGAGTGTTAGTCACGAAAGAGGCAGTCCTTACAGGAAAGCTAGCAGGAGGAGACAGAAGCTCAGGTGACCCCGCCAACCCATAGCTTTCGATGGGCTTGACGGGACCGCCGCTGCTAGATGCATTCGAAGACGGAGATTTCTTGGGTGCTAGTTGACGGCGCTCGGTACAATAGTTGATCATCGATAGCTTCTGGTGCAAAAGGTTGAAGCGTAGGTCAACCTCGAATTTACCATCGGAACACGTGGGTGGATTGACATTTGGAATAAGCGTATTGTTTTCCCAGCTTTGGCGAATCTTGGCAGTGAAACGCTTCCAGAGCGGTTCAAGGAAGCTCCGTAGTTCTACTTGGTTTTCAAGCGAAGCAGCAGATATACAATAATGGGTTAGTTGCCATAAGAGACTCTGATATGGCACTGAGTTATGCATAGCCGCCCCAGCTCCAAGCCGAGATTCAACGTTTGCGTCAAGCTGCGAAGTTGCATTGGGAGAAAACAAATGCTCAATAATTTCAACACAATCCCGTCCCTTTTCCCTATTACCATGAGTTCCATAAGGCCTAGAAAACAATTCTGCATTTGAACGAGTGCTACTTTCTGATTCAAAGGAGAATACGCAGTTGTAGTCTTCGTCAAAGCAGAATTTGATTGCGTTTTGAAGAATCTGTGCCAAAATCGCTCCTTCTGGTGGTGAATAATTAAAAGCCGCCCCAGCAAAAAGCAATGGTGCAGTGTAAAGACTTGGTTCCCTCTCAGGAATAACACGAGTAGGGAAAATAGCAGATATTTCAATCCTTTTGATTGGGTCAAGCAGGGTACCCCAAGCAGGACTGGGAGGTACGAATGGCCTAGCAGGCTCAGGAATAGAGGGACTATTGGCGGGAATGAATCCTCCCAGTCCAAACTCGAAACTTTTGAATCCCAAACTTTCCTTTATGGGTATTCTGTAAGTCTTGGTTTCAGAAGAGGGTCTTTTAACGTCGGTCCAATTTGAGTCATCTCCAAAATTGATCAAGTACTGATACTCTGCCGAAAAAGACGCATTTAAGCTGAAAGTGGAGTTTGCTGTGAAATCTAAACCAATAGATTTAATAAATACATCCAGGGCAAGAAATATATCATCACATTTTTAAAAACCAACTGCGGTCATAAAATAATGGGTTGGAACTTTCAAAAAGGATAAAGAATTAAAGTGAATAGCAACCTTGTCATTAAAATTCACGACTCGCTTGTAAAATAAACGCCAAAACAGTCTAGTTTAAAATACCTCCGAATTGGCGCTGAGTTAAATTGGAACAATATTCTCTTATGCCCTTGAGCGTTTTAAGTGAGATAAGGTCGGCGGAAGGCAATTCATTCAGGACTAACTGATAGCATGCATCCTCTTGTAAAGTTGCTGACTCCTTTTGATTCTCGGGGTTGAGTAAGACAACTCCTTTGAATTGAGGGATATTTTTTGCATCTGCTGGAGTAAGGATAGGTACGTTTTTTGCGCCTAATTTAAACAATACAGCCTTTCCTATGTCTATAAGGATCTTGGTTATTTCGGGTTTAAAATTGTTTTTCTGTTTGCATTCTCGGCTGTGAGGGTTCAAAGGAAAATGATTCACTGGTTCCAATATCACCAAGGAGGAAAACCCGGTGTATCGAAGAATTTGGTTATTAGGGCGAAAATACTCTATTCCAGGTTCTGGATAACAGAAGAGATGGCTTGGAAATTCAATCTTGTCGCTGCCTAGAGGAGAGTCCTTCCAATAGGATAGCCTAAAAGAGAATTCTCCAAGGTCTATGCAAGAAACTTTTTCGGCGAACCGAGATGAATCCTGGAACCAGCTCTTAAGGCTGGCAGTTGCTTGAGAACAAAGATTCCCTTTCTGGGCTTCTGTGATATACTCTACCATCTCAAAGCATTCTTCTACTTTAGTTACCTCTCCCCCAAGAGTTTCGTCATACGGCATCTGGAGCTCCATCGATCTATGACATGGACTTACACAGAGTGAACAGAGTAGACTTCGTCTTCCGAGCAGATAGGGGGAGGCTTCAGACAGCGTTGAAGCTACTTGCATAGTGCAGGTATTTCCTTCAGCTTTACCTCCCCAGGTGTATGCCACCAATAAGATTCGAGTTCGCTGGCTTCTTGAGACGACAGCATTGGTTTCGAATAGGATGCTTATAGATTTGCATCTGTGGATGTGACAGGTGGAACAGAAAACGTGACTGGATTAAATACCAACCAGCTGAGATACAATAAACTGCAGCTGCATTCCTTATAAATACTGATATTGCTTATATAGTGATACATCGATCCCTTTTCACATGACAACCCTCCCTGACTATTGAATCCATTTATAGCACTGATGAATAAAAGTTGAAACAATCGACACAAGATATTTAGGAAACGTCAGCTTGCGTCGTGCCAGGAAATCCTAATAAATTCACAATCTAAAGCAGATCCCGCTAAACCAAGGACTCCAAAGCAGCACCAGCCATCCCTTCATACAATCTCTTTCAATACTTAGAATATGGCGTTAACAAGAAGTGATGTATCTGGATTTATTATCAATCCCTTGTCGTCTTTTCATGTGCTGCTATTCGTTTCAGTTGTTAGCTATTTCATAAGACTGATGCTAACGCCACAACTAACTGTGGTTAGCCATACTCTTGCTTTGGCTTCGCTTAGCAGTTTTTGGCTTGGGTGCATAATCATAGTATCCTTCATGGAGGCCTGGGTTAAATTTCTCGCCCCTACACTTTCAGGCTCTGCAGGAGTTGATGTTGGTCGGCACGTTTTTAGTTGTCTTAATAAGGTTGAAATTTGTATTTCTATTACTCTGCTTCATCTCCTTGAAATGCAATGGACAACCCCTGCTCTTCAACTCCCCTACAAAGTAGCTGATCTTGAGTCTCTTAACTTATCTCTACTTACACCTATTGTATTGGTTGGTTTCTTACAAACATGTTGGCTTTTACCCGCTTTACTTCATCGCTCACAATCTTTAATTGCGTCTGCTGCTATTCCCACGTCTATCTCGCGGAATAGCGATAGCTATCGAGATGCTGAACCCAGGGAGGGTTCCAGACCTAATGAAGAAATGCGTTCTCGTGGCTCTAGCGACAACCCTTACCGGAATGCCTCGGGTAGTTCAAACTCAACCAACGGGCTACGCAACCCTGATTCACGGTCTATTTCCCATCTACTATACGTCTCTACCGAAGTGGTCAAAGTCTCTTGCATATCGTATGCTATATTTCTTCTAACCTGTGCCTTAATGGCCTATGTCGAGGCTGTCGCTAGGGAATAAACTTAGTTTTATTGAAAAGACCTCTAGCGTAGTGCAACCAATCCGAGATCCAGCTATAGTTTGAATACCTGATTTAATCATATGGGATTGCGTGATCTCTTAACCAGCCATCTTTCAGGCCCAGTACTTTGTTGAGTCTTTTAGGATTTTTATGCTGCCGTTCGGTCAGTTTTTCTCATTACTCTAATTTTTGCTAATAGAAAAAGAATAAGTTCATAAATAAAGTTTTCGGGATTTCTTATAAACAAATAGTTTAAAAACACATAAGCTGTTGTTTTTTTGCATTTTGCATATACAACAACTACTCTAAACAACCTGATAAAAATTTATTACATTTGGTCGGAATTCGAAGCCAACTTTTTATTTCATCTTTTCTTTTTAGACCTTTAGATTCCGTGGGGTTTAACCTGGTTTTTTTCAATGAAGTTCATTAACGATTTCCATCTTCAACATCCAAATGATCCAAGGATCAGCCCTCCTTTTATAATACGATTGAAAATAAACGCCATTGCAACTAACTCTACGCCTGCCGTGTACAGATAATTTGCGATCTGATTGACATTAAGTTTGGGTTTTAACGACGGAATTTTTCGAACCATCCTCTCGGAGCACTTCAAAGCTATTATCTGCACACTCAGATAACTTTTTCAAGGCCTGAGGCGTAAATGCGTTGAATCTAGCTATAGGTCCATAGCTGCCTATCTGATCCGTCAATGGGGCTAACCCCGGTCTAGTGACCAGACAATGCTCACATCAGATATTTTCTAATGATTTGAAGAGCTACGCTTTATATGTCAGAGTTTAGACTATATATCAGAACAAATTTAGGTGGGGATAAAAATTAAAGTAATGTATCAAGAGCCATGAAAAGTCTGGTATTATCAAGTCTATCTCTATTTCTTAAAAGCAGTCTTTATAATAATGTCAAGTGTATACTTCTGGGAAGTATATAAAACAAAATAAAGGGGGAAATTAAGATGAGAGTGATACTTTATTGGTATGAGTTTTGAGGATTATATAGTATCAGGTGAAGCCACATATCATCCATGTAATTCATGGGGCTTGTCCAAGTAGTTTTCTGCTTAGGACTCAAAAGTTTTGATCCCTATATAAGATGGGCGGCTGATAAGAGTGCCACTGACTTAATTATTAATTTGAGAATCACTTGGGGAATTACTTTTCTGAGAGGGAGAAATTAAAGATGCCACAACATCTCCTCCTGGGGTGCTGGAAGGCGGAACCTTGGGAATTTTCTTGAGAGTGTTGGGGATTTGGGCTTGGTACTGATCCAGTTTGGCGTTGGGGACAGGTAGTTGAGAGTTACGTTGTGCTGTTCTTGCTTTTCATAGGCAGAGTTGGTCATGATGCATACACTTGAGTTCAGTATGTGCACCAATTTCCTTGATAAGGTAGGTGTTGTTTGATTTGACTTCCATGATGATTCCTGGTCCTTGTAACCCTGGTTCCAATTTGTGCATGTCATGATTAACAACCCAAATCTCATCTCCAACTTGAAATTGTTCCTGTTGTATGAGAATTTTTTCTCTCTCAATTCTTTCATTTTCTTTGGTCTCCTGGTCTCTTCTGGTGTGTTGTATGCCAGGGTCATTGTTGTCTGGTACTTTCTTAGGTAGAGGTAATTGTGGCCCTAGCTTAGTTCTGACAATGGCAGGCTTGTGTCCATAGACAAGTTCATATGAGCTTTTGCCTGTATTACAATTGACTTGTGTTCTGCACACAATTAGTGCTGTTGTGTAATGGTGGAGTCGCCGCAAAATTTGTAAGTGCTCACAAAATGAGGTATAAATACCAAACGCTCAAAGAATTGAGAATGAGGAAAAATTGTAAAGTTGAAATGCCCTGGCAAAAATCTTCAAGCAAAGGCCCAGGTAAAGTGCAGCCTACAAAAACCAAACCAGACAACAAAAAATCAGAGATTGGGAAATAGTCACTGGATTTTGCACGTAGAGAATCTCGCAAATTGGTTTGACAATTTCCTCAATTTTGAGATCAGGAGCGGTGAAAAACAGAGCAGAGGCCGTGGAGACCACAAAATCAACGCTATGACCAGCAAGATATCTCACAGGCATGTACGCAAGGAGAAGCTTCATATTCTGTAAGCTTTTTAAAGCTTATTACTGTAAAACTAGTGGTAAGTTATGATGTTTATTGAACTACTGCAGTAGTTCTGGTAAATTTTCAGGCAATATTGGGCTTTGAAATAATGCTGATGTGGCAGGGGGGATTTTTTCTCCGGGCCTCCAGGATTGATCAAAAATTGTGTGATATCATAAATTGGTTTTTGGGCTGAAAAACACCAAATTGCTTGGTTTTTGGGCCTTAAACGGCAGATTTTTGGGTCCCGTTTGAAGGTGTGCCTGCTTGGCCACCACCCACTTCCTGCCAATTGCTTGATTCAGGTCAGTGTAAGTCTTCATTGGTATTTTCTACCTGGAAGCTCCTTTTTGTTGGGATTCTTGGGGCAAGTGATGCCGACCAAGATATTTTTATACATGACATTTTAGAAGCATGTCAGCCCAAAGCTTTGGGTTGTTGACAGACATTTTACTGAGAGCTTTCACAATGGAACCATTTAATCTTTCAACTATAATGTTTGCTTGTTGGTGATAGGGGCTGGCAATGGTGTGCTTTATTCCATTTTTGGCAAGGTATATGTTGATTTCAATAGCCTTAAGTTTGGTTCCTCCATCTGTGATTAGGAGCTTGGGTTTCTCAAACTTAGCTAAGATATATTTGTCAATAAATTGCCTCACATTGTTTTCTTTGTGTTCTTTTGTGGATTGTGCTACAGGGCATCTAGTTGCATAGTTGATAGCAGTGATGATGTACTTTTTGCTTTTGTTATTGCCGGGCATTGGTCCCACAATATCCAGTGTCCATACTTTGAATGGTTGTGTGACTGACACTGGTATAACTGACTTGGGCGTGCCTTGGAGCGGGTGTATTTCTCATAGACTTTGCATTGGTCTAGTACTTTCTTGATGTTATCCAGTATGTTGGGCCACCAGTAGCATGTCTTGAGGTATTCATGCAGATTCCTACTACGTGTGTGTGGCCCAGGTCTCTGTGATTGCAAAGAATTATGTCAATCTTTTGTGTTGACAGTACATAGTACACTGTATTGCTGCTCAGTACTATGCAGTGTAAAGTGCCTTATATGTTTTTGGGCAGTTGTTTGTTCTTAAGGACTTTCTCTTGGATGTACATTGGTTTAACAGGTTGGAACCTCTCTTAGAGATTTCCCATGATAACATGGGCCAATTGGGGTCCTCTTTGGTAGTGCAGAGTAAGTGCTTATAGTATAGCCTTGACAGAACATCTGAAGTAAGTAGCTCCTTGCCCGGCTTATATTTGATTATCATTAGATACCTTTGGATGAGGTTTATCTCTTATGATTGTTGTCTTGATAGGTGCTTTTGTGTTTTAAATAATTCAGTGGTGTGTGTTTAGTTAGCACTTTGAATATCTGTGCACCTTTCATATAGCAATGTCACTTAATTAAGCAGAAGATTATGGATATCAGTTCCTTGTCATTAATTGGATATCTTTGTTCATCTGCAGACAATTTTCTTGATTCATACACCACAGTGAGAAAATTCTTTTCTGTGGTTAGAATCCTAAGTACTTCTTTTATTGCATAATCTGAGGTTTGTGTCTCTAATTCATAGATCTTTTCTTGGTTGGGATACTATAGTATGGGACTGCAATCATGCACTCTTTTAGTTATCAAAAGTGTTTATTTTTCAATGATGTCCATAAAAATCTTGTCATTTTGTCAGTTATTGCAGACAGGGAGGAGTTAGTGCTCCCCAATTGGGGATTAATCTCCTGACATATGTGAGTATCCCCAAGAAAGTTCAGAGTTCACTGTTGTGAATCCCAGTATTCATGCATTATTGATTTTGCCTTTGATGGAAACATTTTGAGTGCAAAATTCTTCAGTCTCCTTTCTCTCCTTGGAATGGGTTTCACTTCAAATTGGGTGAAGGACTCATTTACATTCCAACTGATGGAATGAGTGATTATTGACCCACTTATTGGAGTGTCCAGTGATGTAAGGTCCTTCCTATAGTGGTGCAAGGTTATTGCCGTAAATTAGACAACATGTGTACAGTAGTTTTAAAAGCTATGGCGACAAGCCAAATGAACTTAGATTTAAACAAAATCATTTCAGATTTAAACAAAATCCAAGTTGCGCAAGATTCAGGTTTCAAATAATTTAATTATTGTTTGTTAATAAATGAAATGTCAAACCAAAAACAAAATTTCACTCGCCCATTATATGAAATTATATCAAACATCAAGTGGTGTAGTTCAACCCACAAACAAAATGAACTGACACAACAAGTGAAATGGATGGATGCTATTCCGGAGTATATTATAATCCAATCAGGATTCACATGAGACACCGACAGAAGGACCAAAATGAAACAAAATCTGAGTAATCTAGAAGTGAGATTACACAAACATAAAAAAAATGAACTCACACAAGATGTATAGTGTGAGCAGCTTAAAATAGAAATATAACAGTTTAACAGCAAATCAACAGCTATCCAATTTAGGAACAGAGGCATCTTATTCATTTTCATGGCTCCTGATTTGTGTATAATGGTTTTGAGAACCTTCCAAATATGGAATAGTGATTACAATAAAGATAATTCATTAAATTTTAAAATTTCTACTTTTAGTGATTTTACCCTAGGGTTTGTTTCAAGATGGTTTTCAACAGCAATATTTTCAACGGCGCCAGAAGCCAAGCCAGCAGCAGCCAAGCCAGTTTCAATGGAGGCAAGACTCAGGACGTGGAGGCACCTGCTTACACCCAAGCCTTTGAGGCAGGTAACGAGGAAGCTGACCTGTTACTGTCCCCCGATCCATATGGCTTTGACTTGTTTGAGAGTCACTTTGCATCTAGTGCTGCCCCTGCTCCCACACCCACCCCTGCACAAGCTGCCCACCAACCAATCAGGATGGCAACCTCAATTTGGAACAACTTCCCGCCATCACCCAACCTGCCCCTCCCTCAGCCAATCAGGCTTCAGCTCCCCCGCCCAGCACCCCAAATGTAGAATAATCACTGCCCAAATTCTTCAGGAAATTGTGGCACTCAAACTGCAGGGTCTGTCCTGGGATCAGATCGCTGACCAATTACAATTTACCCGAGCTACTGTCATGCAGGAATTCAATAGCATGATGAACAGGGGGAATCGGATTGGGGTGGCCAAGAAGCCTAAGAAGGCCCAAGAGTCCCAGATAACTGAGGCATACCCAATCATGCTTGACCTCCTCCAGTGGGACCCCAAGCTTCCCTTGACCCAGGTCTGGAAGCAACTTGCTCACCATGGCATTTGGGTGTCTGAGCGCATGGTGCAGCTCTGGATGTACAGGAAGGTGGCTTCTGTACGGGTTCTTACCAATTTTGCCGGTGACCAATTGGATGGCGCTGAGGATTCCCTGTATGATCCCGCCATTGAATCCACCCTGGTCTGATGTCTGACTAGTCTGTCAGATGATGTCATTTTCATCTCCTACTACAAGCTATTGTTAGCTTTCGATGACTTTGGTGAGATGGGAAAAGCTGCCACCAAGAACAGAAGGAAGAAGGTCAAAAAGGGGATGTTCATTGGTGCATTTCTGGCTGTGTCAGCCAAGGGTTTTGTCTATTATTGGACAAACCCTGATTTTGTCAATGGGTATTCATACGGCCACATCCTCAGTGGATTGCTCAACTCCTGGAATGGCTCAAATTCCAAATACCAGGGTTTCTTGAGCCACCAGATGGAGGGAAGCTCCACTGCCCTTGAGGCCATCCAGGGACGCGGGCATCAAGCATCTGTGTACCCAGCCAGCCACGCTGACGTCCATCTGGGTGATGTTGTCTTCTTTAACATTGGAGATACACTACAGGAGCGCCACCCTCAGGCTTTCAACAACCTCTATCTTGGGGTCCTTGATCATAATTTTCTCTTTGGTTGCCAAATAGTGGCTAACTTGTTTGTGCAAATGGTTTTCCGTGTGAACATGGGCAGCCAATCACGTAAGGATAAGCGCCTTCCACCTTGGGATACTGCCACTTACCAGCCCATCCAGCCAATGACCGATGAGGAGTACAATGAGCGGTATATGGCGGCCATCACGCAAAATCCTCCTGCCTCCACCCCCACCACCAACACCCCTAACCCGCAAGCCCAACCCACCCAATCCCAGACCCCCAGGCCAGCACTGCCTCTACGTCTTCCTTCCCGCGTTATTCTGCCTCCTAGGCATCACTCTCTCCCGCCTCAATAAACCCCCTGTCACCAAACATTTATATTTATATTATCTTTATTTTGAATTTAAATTGTTCATGTTCTCTTTGTTTATAGTTGGTTTTATTCTTTATGTTCAGCTTATTTCTATAAAATCATATATTTACTATGTTGTGTATCTAGATACTGAACACAGTTATTTTTAGCACCAAACCATAGCCCATTGTGAAAACATTAACAACAATTTGATGATCAGCTAAATTTGAATTAGAAAATTATATTGTTGTTGTAACTGTGCTGTTTTAGCAGAGTTACACAGGGAAAAATATTTAGAAGATAGATAATAATCTTTATTGTGAGATAGTGATTATATAGCTAATGTGAATCAATGGATAGCAGGAACATGATTGGTGATCACACGGTTGGATGGCAGAAGGGGGTGGCTTGATCCTGCTAATGAGTCAAGAACCAAATCAAGGTATCCACCGTGAAGTATCATTGTCTGTTCATGTTGATGGATTTGGTAATCCGAGTCAACTTCCTAGTCTGGCTTTGAGTGACCGGGTAATTGGATTGCAGGTCACAAACCCGCTTGGTTGGAACCTTGCTGGCGGGTCAAGCCTGCAGTTTCAACACACACCCCCAGCTGAAGGTTGGCCTCCTCTGGAGGCAGGTTTTCAGGGAGGTCATCAGGAGCCTGGGCGCTATACTGAACCAGCTGTTGTTTGGTGGCGGGCAGGGCGGTTTCACATTGTTTCTGTCTTTCTTTACAGGGTTGTAGGCAGTTGTGGTGTAAGGTCTTGTCTTGCTTGCGTTTCCCAAGCCCTTGTACGAGGTAAGTGTTATTGTTGTTTACCTTTAGAATGATTGCTGGTCCTACTTTTTTTGGGTTGTAGTTTGCTTTTGTTGACATTCATGACCCAGACTTTGTCCCTGACTTCATGTCTTTGACAGATGAGGATGAAGGTCTTTTGTAATCATTCCTTTTCCTTGGCTACTTGTTTGCTGTTGGCTTCTATTACTTGAGGATATGAGCGAGGGTGACTTGACTTGGAATTTCCTGTTTGGGTTCTGTCAATTCTTGAAGGATATTTGGCTGTGTGCCGTATACCAGTTCAAACAGGCTTTTCCCTGTGGATCTGTTCACTTGGGTTTGGCACACAAGTAATGCAGTTGGTAGCTGCTTATACCAGTCTTCAGGTCTCCTGGCAGTGAGTTTGGCTAGGGCTTGCACAAGGCTACCATTAAGCCGCTCCACACGTCCATTGACCTGTGGGTAGTATGGTGTTGTGACGGTGTGTTTGACCCCATTTTTGGCAAGGTACATGTTGGTGTTTTTGGAGGTCAATTCTTTGCCCCCATTGGTTATCAGGAGTTCTGGCTTTCAAACCTACTGATTATTTCCTTGCCAATGAATTGTCAGACGTTGTTGCCGGTGTGCGTTTTCACTGCTTGGGCTACTGGCCACCTTGTCGCAAAATTGATGGCTGTGATGATGTATTTTTTGTTGTTGTGCTTTCCTGGCATGGGGCCCACAATGTCAAGAGCCCATACTTTGAATGGTAGTTGGGTTTGAATGGGGAGTACAGACTTAGGCAGAGTTTTGCTTTTGGCAAACTTTTTGCAGACCTTGCACTGTTCTAACACTTCCTGGACATTGCGGTATAGGGTTGGCCACCAGGCTTTATGTTTTAGGAATTTGTATAGGTTTTGGCTCTTATTATGTCCAAGATCTCTGTGGTAGCAAAGAATGGTATCAACTTGTTGATGTGTGGGAATGTAGGGGATGGTTGTGCCATCTGACATTTTTCTGTGAAGAGTCACGTATACGTCAGCAAAGAGGTGCTCATTCTTGATGACTGTTTCTCTGGTGATATTGGTTGTGCCTGCGGGGAACCCTTTGTCTTTTGTACAGAGCAATAGGAGAGGCCAGTCTGGGTCAAGCCCATTCTCTCCCCTAGAAGCACGGACATACAGGCAGGACAGGGCGTCTGCCATGGCAAGTTTGGCCCCAGGCTTATATTGGATGAGCATGTTAAACCTTTCTAAGATTTTCATCCATTGCGCTTGGCGGCGTGACAGGTTTGCTTGTGTCTTGAAATAGATGAGCAACTTATGGTTGGTTAGTGCTGTGAATTCTTCCTGCCGTTCCAGGTAACAGCGCCATTTGACTAGGCAGAGTATGATGGCCAACAGTTCTTTGTTGTGGATTGGGTATTGACACTTGCCATCTGTCAGTTTGCGCAACTTGTAGGCTACAGGCAGGAAATCACCATCACTATTCTTAATTTGTAGTACCCCCCAATGGATGCATCTGAAGCGTCAGTTTCCATCTGGTATTCTCTGTCTTGTTTGGGGTATTGTAAGATGGGCGCTGTTGTGAGCTTTTCCTTGAGACATCTAAAACAGAGGTCACGTTGGGGGTCCATGTAAACTTGGACTTGGAACCTGTTATGGCGGACAAGGGGGCGGTCAAGACGCCGCAGTTGGGTATGAAGCGTCGTACGTAGGCCATGATTCCCAAAAAAGCGTAGTTCTGATTTGTCTTTGGGAGGTGTCATTTTGCAGATGGCTTGTATCTTCTGACTTTTGGGTTTGATGCCGTCTTTTGAGACTATATGTCCCAAGAAGAGTAGTTGCTCTTGGAAGAACTGACACTTGGAGGGTTTGGCCAACAGTTTGTGTTATGCCAGAGTCGCAAAGACTTCCTCCAGGTCTTTGTGGTGTTGTTCTACCAAGGGGCTGTAGACAATGATATTGTCCAGGTACACTAGTGTGTGTTTGCCTATGTGTGGCGCAAACACTTTGTTCATGAAGGTTACAAAGGTGGACAGGGCATTGGTCATGCCAAAGCTGAGTACCACACATTTGTAGGAACCGTACTTGGTGTGGAAGGCTGTCTTGGGGATGTCTTCCTCCTTGATACAAATCTGGTTGTAGCCTGCAATTAAATCAATCTTGGAGAAGACAGAGGCTCCTCCCAAGGCGTCAAAGAGATTGTCAATTAGTGGTAATGGGTAACAATTCTTAATGTTGACTTTGTTTAGGGCGCAATAGTCTGTGACCAGGCGTAAGGTACCGTGCTTTTTAGCCACAAAAAAACGGCGGCCCCAAAGGGAGACTGTGAGGGGCGGATAAGTCCTTTTTCCAGTGCCTCCTTGAGATAGGCGCACAGGGTGTTGTCCTTGTTTGGGGTCAGCCTGTAAATGGGGCGTGCCTTGGGTACAGCCCCCTTGAGTTGAATAGAGTGTTGAATGTGTTTCTCAGGGGGCAGCCCAGGTAACGCCTCCTTGAAGATTTCTGGGTGCTGTGCCACAATGTTGCAATCTTGTGGTGTGGAGGTGTCCTGGTGGTCCTTGAAGTGTATGATTTCATACTGGCAGGAGTCCCAGTCAATTGTTTTCAAACTTTCTTTCTTGTCCAGGGTCTCTGTGATGCGTACAAAGACGTAGTCTCATAGGAGTTGGTCTACAGAGTTGGGGTAGATCTGGTGGTTGACGCCTTCACGCTTGATGGTCAACACTGAGGTCGCCCAGTCCACGTGGGGGTTGTTTTTCCGTAACCATTCTAGTCCCAGTACAATGTCAAACTTAGGAAAGTCAATGACGGGCCCTTGGATGGTGGAGTGGAGGTTCTCAAGCATGACAGAGAAGGGGGCAGTCTCTTTTGTCACGGCAATGTGATGTTCATCAGCCAGGACCACTTTTTTAATCCGCAAAGGATTAGTGGCCAGCTTGAATTTATCCACAAAGCTGCTGTTGACTAAGGTTTGATCTGCGCCCAAATCTAAGAGTGCTGAGCCTGTTAACTGCAAAAGCAGAAAGGGTAAGACATCAATTTATTGGGATGTCTGGCAATGGTGTACAGTACCGGGTCTTCCGAGGGCACTTGGATCATTGGGCATTGGTCCACATCCTTGGGTTGGTATTCATTGTTGTGCAAGTCAGGAGTTGCGTGGGGAGAGCTTGGCTTGCTTAGTGCTCTCCCCGGGCTTTTCCCTTGTCTTGGTTGCCTTGGGTGGCAGTGACACGGAAATGGGTACAATTTGATTGGCCGTTATTTCCATTCCCATTCCCATTCAAACCCGTGGGCTTGTGGTTTTTGTTGTTACTGTTGCCTCCAGGAGGTGGTCAAGAGGAGCGGCTGCTTGGATGGGAGCCCTTGGGTCTTCCTTGTTTCCCAGTCTGTGCCTTGTGTAGAGCGTTGGATGTTTTTCCTGCTTTTTCTGCTTCACAGTACAGGCTTTGCAGGTTGGTAACCCAGGACAGGTTCACATGTCTCATCACGTGCAAATTGAGAGCGTTGTAGTACATGAGGTGTGTTGCTGGGGTGTCAAAGGCCATATCAGATGGGGCACGGAGACAGAGTTCCTTGTAGGTGCAGGTGAGTTCTTTGATGGTGCCTGTCTGGGTCAGGTTCTTTACTTGACGTATGATCATGAGTGCTGTATCCTTAAGCAAAAACCTTGCCAAGAAGTCCTGTTTGAAGGTGTCCCAGTTTTTGTCAGTGTGTTCTTTGTGCCACTTGTCACACCAGGTGCCAGTGTCATGGGTCAGAAAAATAGAAATCTCTGCAATCCAAAATTGCTGTGGGCATTCCATCTGAGCCAGATTGCTTTGGGCAGACTGGATCCATGCGGCAGCATTGTTGTTGGCCCCTGCAAAGGGTTCCAAGGCAGCGTTGCAAAGACTTTGTGCAACATAGGCGAGCATGGTGGTTTTGTCAGCTGGTTGTGGCATCAAGGACGGCGTCTGAAAGAACCCTTGGGCAGACAGGGCGTTGAAGGCGGGTAGCAGGATCCCTGTGTTTTGGTAGAGAACAAAGCCATCAGGTATCTTGGTACCAGGAGTATACAGCGTCCAGTCAGGTGGGAGGCCAGACATAATTCTGTCGAGGATTTGTTGGCCGCGGTGTGTGCAGGCAACATGCAGAATTTTTCAAGATAAGGTAGGATGGAGAGCCTACCTGTGCTACAATGTTGTAACTGTGCTGTCTTAGCAGAATTACACGGGGAAAAATATTTAGAAGATAGATAATAATCTTTATTGGGAGATAATGATTATATAGTTCATGTGAATCAAGGATAGTAGGAACAAGATTGGTGATCACACGGCTGGATGGAAGAAGGGGGTGGCTTGATCCTGGTAATGAGTCAAGCGCCAAATCAAGGTATCCACTGTATAGGATCATTGTCTGTTCATGTTGAAGGATTTGGTAATTTGAGTTGACTCCCTAGTCTGGCTTTGAGTGACCGGGTAATTGGATTGCGGGTCACAAACCCGCTTGGTTGGAACCTTGTGGAGGGTTGAGCCTGCGGTTTTGACAATCTGCAACGTGAAGCTGGGGGAAAGCGGCAACAACGTAACCAGGAGTTTCAAAAAGGTGAATGAAAATTAAAATTTCTCTAACTTTAAAGTAGAGAATATAAAGCTAATAGAATAGCTGAAGAGCAAAAGACAACAATAATAACGTCAATTTGAAAGCAAATTGATGTGAAATAAGGTAAATTACTTTAAAATACTTAAATATTAACTATTAATTCAAAATTTCAGTATTAAAATAAAGAAAGATTAAATCAATCAAAAACAAACAAAATATGATAAGTTTTAAAAAGCCTGCCCTTTGGGGCAGGGCATGACACCGGCGCAGCTTAACTCCTCCAAGCAGTACTGTCAGGAATGCCTTTTCAGACATTCTTGACATCAATTTACTCTTATTTAAAGAGGGAGATTTGTGTTCCCCTTCATCTTCTTTTAAACCTCCTAAAGGGAATGGGTTAGTAAGTAGTATCTGTTCTTTATTACCTTTTGGATTAGGCCCAGAAATGGCTTCTGAGCCATTGTTTTCATCAACAGGTTTCAAACCCAGGTTGTCTTTTGATTCAGTTGTGACAGATCTAATTGAAAGCAGTTAAGAGTTAGCTTTTAACCAATCATTACCTTTTTATCCTGCCTCTAGCCAATCAGAGGTTTATAACCATTGTTTGAATCCCTCAGTTTTAACTTCTAGTGACGTTGGCAACACTGGCAACTTTCCTGGCCTGGTTTCAGGTAGCTGTTCCCCAGTTTCTTACTGTTCTAAGCCAACTCCTGGTCCCCATTTTGTGGAGTTAACTGCCATATCTGAAAGCTACAATTAAGATAAGGAAATTGTAGCAATTCTTTTGAGGAGATTCAGTTATAAGGAAATAATTTATTTTCCCCAGTTTCAAGATCCTAACTGCCCTTTCTCCAGAATCATCTCCAAATTTTCTCATCTCCTTTTCCTATTTCCACTTTATTACTTTCTTGCTACCATGCTATAAAAAGCTGGTAATCTATCTTTCTTTATTTGTTCAATCAATAAAGTCTACATTCACCCACTGTGAATCATTTTGCTAATTATTTTACAACTTGATCTTAAGCCTTAACATTCAAAACCATGAGATTACTCAAGACTCCTCCTATGGAGTCTCTTGGGTATAAATGGTTGTTTTGGATAATCTTGCTGCCAGCTGCAATGGCCAGCATTTTGATGGATTTGCACGCAGATTCAGGAATCTCTCCAGAAGCACAATTCCTCAACAGCTCTTGGCGCCGGGTTATACCAGGAGTATGGTATACTGCTACACTCTTATCTCATAACCCACCTCTCAGAGAAGAGACCAAGAACTATCAATCTGCATCCAAGATCCCCAAACCCCAAGTCTTCTGTCCCTTGGCTTCTACCTTCCTCCTGTGTTACTTGGGGGCATACTTCTTTTTGGGACGTTTCAACCCACTGTTGGGCAGATATCAAGTGTTTGGAGAATTATTCCATCTAGGAATGGTGTCCTTGCTTGTAGGATCCTTGGTAACTAGATTAAATTCCTCTGCCATCCTTCATCACCTAGGAATATTACTTCCTAGTGGGTGGTACCTGACAAGTACTCCTGGCCCACACTAGCACTGCCCCATTCCACCCAGTCCTTAGCCATATACACCTGTATATACTTTGTACTCACGTATTTTGCCAGTAATTTTGGACGTTATACCGTACACACCAAGGTCTTTCAATTGATGATGGCATTCTATCCAATTATGACAGCGCTCACAGGTTTCCAAGTTGCCAACTTGGTACTTTTTTTGCTAAAGTACTTCCCCAATTGTTGGGTCTTTACAACAAGGTTGTTGACTTGGATGCTCTTTCCTTCCTGACAATGATGGTTGGCCTGGACCTTGTAAGCTTCAATAGCCTTAGAGAGATTCTCCTTTAAGGAATTCCGGATGAGTTGTAGCTGCATCAGAAACTCCTCAGCTGACAGGAATGGACAGAGGAGATGCCAGAAGGGACAAAAGCAGGAGTATAGCCTAAATTTGCCATGAACAGAGTCATCTTGGTAGAGGAATGAGAAGTAGCATTGTAGGAATACTGGGCTAAAGGTAAGTGGGAAACCCAATTTTCTTGTTTTTTGTTAGAAAAACAGCAAAGGAAACATTCTAGTGTCTGGTTTGTACATTTGGTTTGCCCATCAGACTGGGGATGGTAGGAAGTGCTAAGAGAGAGGTGAGCTCCTAGCTGGGTCATAAACTCCTTCAAGAACATGGAAAGGAATTGTGATCCACAGTTGGAAAAAATATCTCTTGGAGTGCTGTGGTGGATAAAGACGTGTTTAACAAACAGGGAAGCAGTCTGCTTTACAGTAATGTTGGGATTACAAGGAGCAAAAAAGGACTATTTTGAGAATCTTTCTACAATGACCAGTATGGCGTCAAAACTCTCAGACTGAGGAAGTTGGACAATGTAATCCAAGGAGACAGACTGCCAAGGACCCTCAGGAACTGAAAGAAGACATATAAGACCCACAGGTTTCTGAGTGGAATGTTTGTTTCTCTGGAAAACCAGGCAACTGCTGACATATGACTTGACAAAAGTGGACATCTTTGTCCACCAGAAGCGATTGTGAAGTTTAGAAATAGTCTTCTTATAGCCAGAGTGGCCTGCAGCAAGGGAATCATGGAACATGATAGTTAGTAACTGTTAAAGGTCCAGGGATGAGACTACCAAAAGGTTGTTGAAGTATAACACATCATCTAGCAGGGAGAAGGAAGAGTTTGTGACTGTCTCATTGTTTGTAAGAGTGTCAATAATCTGGGATGAGGCTTTGTCAGAATGCTGGGATTTGTGGATTTGCTTAAGTATGTCAGGAGTTGTGGTGATGATAACGTTAAGTTTGAGGAAGCTCTTGGGAGGAAAAACAATCTTGGTATTGAGGGTTTTGTAATCTTTGTGCATGTCAGACAGTAGCGGATGGCAACTAAGTGCGTCAGGGAGGGTATTGAGTATACCCTTCTTGTAAATGAGTTTGAAACAGAAATTTGATAGTTCCAATACCCATCTGGTGTGTCTCTGGGAGATGTGGCACAACTTGGTGAAGTAAAGAAAGTTCTTATGGTCTGTGTAAATGAGGAATGGTTTGTCAAGTCCCTCAAGGTAGGGACGCTAATGCTTGAGTGTTTTGATGATGGCAAGAAATTCCTTGCCATGTACAGGGTAGTTTTGTTCAGCTGGAAGGTGTTTTTGAGAGGAGTATGCTACAGGGTGTTGCATCTCATCCCCCCAAGCTGAAGAAGAACACCACCAACGGCATAATCACTGGCATCATTCTCAACCAAGAAGGGTTTGGAAGAATCAGACATAAGGAGAACAGGAGTGGAGACAAAGACGGCCTTAGTAGCAACAAAAGCAAGCTGGGCTTCAGGTGTCCAGACAAAAGGAATGGAAGGGGAAGTGAGGGTAGTGAGAGGAAAAACTAGAGAAAAAAATTTTCTACAAACTTACGGCAATAGTTTTCCAATCCAAGAAAACCACAAAGTTGTGAGCAAGTCTTGGGAACAGCCCAGTTCTGGATAGTATCCAACTTGCTAGGAGAGACAGTGAAACTGTTTTGAGTGACAATGTATCCAAGAAAATTAACCTTGGTGCAGAAGAATGAGCACTTTGAAGATTTTACAAATAAATTGAATTCTTGAAGTCTCTGGAGGACCTGGATGGCGTGGGCAACATGATCGGAGAGGGAGGAGGAGTATATGAGAATATTGTCAAGATAAATGACAACAAACTCCTTAAAGAAGGGAAGAAGTGCCTCATTCATTAAGGCCTGAAAGGTTGACGGAGCGTTACATAATCCAAAGGGCATTACATTGTACTCATATAACCCAAATGGGGTACAGAACGCGGTCTTCCATTCATGGCCAGGGGGGACTCTGACCTGGTCAAAAGCGCTTTGGAGGTCAATCTTAGTATATACAGATCTACCAGCAAGACAATTGGTCAAAGCCTCAGCAGAAGGAATAGGGCATTTATCCTTAATTGTGATCTCATTGAGAGCTCTATAGCCAACACAAGGGCGCTTAGAGCCATCTGATTTACTGACAAAGAAGATGGGGGAAGAACATGAAGACGTGGATTGTGAGATGAAACCTTTGGAGAGTTCCTCATTGATGTAGTTCTTTAGTAGAGTGTTGTCTGAGTCAGAGAGAGGGATAAGCTTTCCCCAGGGAGGAGTGGTACCTGGTTTAAGGTTTATCTGGATATTGTAGGGCCTATGAGGAGGTTGTTAGAGTGAAATGGTAAGCTGCGTGATTCAAGGAAATATGATGAGGATAAAATAAACAAATTGTGAGTTGCTTGACAAGCAGGAGGCCAAATTGGGAGGACAGGTTCAACATCTTGTATCCAATGGTGGTGTAGCAGAAGATTGAGGTTAAAATTGTCAACAAGCAAATGACTTGTAAAGGAAAATTTGAGAAATATTTGGAAGGCATTGGCATGTAAAGAGCAGGCCAAGTTGCAGCCATGGAGTCGACGGCAACCTTGACGGCCACAAAGGCTAGTCTTTTGGGGACAGGGGCAAACAGCCCCAGATAGGCCATCATTTTGGGATAAACTTTCTTTTATTTCTGAGGAAAATTAAG
The DNA here is from genome assembly GCA_014839935.2 of Entomophthora muscae. Classification (NCBI taxonomy): domain Eukaryota; kingdom Fungi; phylum Entomophthoromycota; class Entomophthoromycetes; order Entomophthorales; family Entomophthoraceae; genus Entomophthora; species Entomophthora muscae. The sequence goes on from QTSX02000110.1 coordinate 225,445, forward strand.
CTATCTAGAAACAAGTTTCTAGAGGGGGAATGGGAAAGTCTTAAGGGAGTTTAGGATGGGGCAGGAGGGGATTCCGCGGCTTCTGATTGGCTGGCAAGAATATTTTCAGCAGTTGGTGGTCCTGCGTTGGAATTCAAGTCAATGACGTCATAATTCAAAAAATTCTGGCAACCAGCAGGTCAAGTGCTGCCATCCCCAAATAGCATATAACACGTAATTTTCTTGTCATAATTATTTGGGGAAAAATATGGCAGGTCCAGATTTTTGAGGGCTATTTGGGCAACCCCAGCTTTGACCCATTTTTTTGTCTATGACAGCATTTAAGTTGTTAATTTCTTTTAGGGGTTTGGCTGCAGTTCTTTGCTGATTTTGAGTTTTACGAGGGCGCACTATTCCTTCCATTTGATTTTCTACGTAACAGAGGTAGCAAGTTACATTCCTCTTCACTAAAGCAATCCTTAAAGCCAGAGTAACAATAAGGTAATACATCCTTGTCCTTGGCAGAAAGAGTATCCAGAACTGTACTAGATATGATAGTCAGGTTCAGTTTGAAGGGATTTGGGCAAAGAGTACCAGATACAAGAGGTAGTGATTTGACAACATCATTGCACATGAATGAAATCTTGTTGTTTGGGTGATCAAAGTTAAGCAACAACTCTCTCATCCACAGAAATCCAAGGACAAAGGGGAAGGATAAGTTGGGGGAGGAGTTACACATGACACGGAATGGAGAGCCCTCCAAGTCAATGGTGACGGGTTGGAGGATAGGTGTGGCGCCATTGAGGGTGCTATTACCCACTTTGACATCAAGTGATCCAAAAGCAGGGAGTCCAGTTAAATTAGCAAGTTTCTCTTCAATGAAGTTGGCATCAGTGCCAGTATCAAGAAGAGTGAGGACCTTGATTTTTCCCAAAGGCCTGTGAATAGTCACTAAGACAGTAGGTGACTTGGAAGTGTTGCTAAGGGAAAGCAAGGTGAGGGTGGATGTCAGGAAGCCAGTCATAGGTAGAGGCATTGGGCGGCTCAGGATGAGGCGCGGCTGAGCCAGCAGGTAAGGCCCACCATAGAATGGGTGCTAACTTGATAATATAAGATACAGATTGCCCAAGTAAGGACCAGGGTCTGGAGTTGGGGACCATGAAATCCACCAATCCTGTCAAAGTAATGTAGAGTACTCCAAACAGTTGGGTAGAGGTGGTCTTGGCTGCGGCAGTAGGTTCCAGTGGGCAGTCTGGTCTTGGGGTTAATAGTGGAGTCATGGGAACAAAGTACGCTGGTAGTTAGTTGTACTTGTCTTTGAACAATAAGGGCGGTATCTTGACCCTCTTTCCTTTGTGTCTTATGTACTCAGTACTTCTAGTCCTTGCCAAAGGGTTGGCAATGAGGATGGTTTCCAAGTTGTACTCTAAATAGACTAGGTTGGGGGTATTCAGTAAAGTGCACAGGTCCAAAGGGGGCTCCTGAGGGACAGTATAATGCCTGGGGCAATTTGGCAGATTGGTCTCAGGAGGGGGCAACGGCCTGGTAGTCTACTTGACCGGAATTAAGATGAAAGATCACTAAGACTAGATAGGGTAAGATTTGTTCAAACCAAAGGTTCATAAAACTTTATTATTGAAAATGACAATGTGGTCTTTATCATACCGCCAGGGTTTTTATACCATGGGACTTTGCTTCTTCAATTTTTGCAGGGTTCAGGTTTGCAGACAAGGCACTGGTGGGGCATAGATCTTGGCTTAGAGTCTTGAGGGCAGCAGATCCAGGTAGCGCCTGCTCTGGTGAATAGAAGTGGCAATGCTTTGTTCCTCTGCCACTGTTCACTATGTCACCTGAGTAGCTCAATTGCACTACCCTCTCTGGACAGAATGCTGGCAGTTGCTGGTGGTCATTGGCAGAGTTAAAAATATGTTTTGTTTTAACCTCCTTAAGGCAAGCTGCAACCTCTGCATAGGTTTGGATCTTTGGTGGCTCAAGGTTGACATCAATCTGATGACCATTTGGGGAATTGTCCTTGGGAGACTGGCAGGTCTTGGAGTAACTCGTCAACTTGGGTATGCAATTTAGCAAGTGGGCGGGTTCCTGTCCACTTTGCGTGACTTGAGTAGTCTTTGGAGGATCAGGGTTTGATTCCAGGGCTTCCAGCGTTGATTCCAAAGCACCAGTATTGGCTATTAGCAGGTTGGCAGTTGATCCTTCCCCAACCTCTGTTAGCCAGGTTACATTTCCTTTGTAGGTATGGGTCTTCATTGGCACCAGTTCAGCAGCAGACGGGCAACCATTCAGGGAATCCTCCTAGTAGGCTGGCAGGTCGTGGAGTAATTCAATGATTTGAGCCTGTAACTTAACGGATTGGCAGGTCCTGGACTGTCCTGGAGGGTTTGATCCGCCTTCTGGGAACTGGGGCTCAACTCTTGGGTTTTTAATACAAGTATTGAAATGTCATTTATGAGATCATCCCCTTCCTTCCCAAGGGTCCCTTCCTTCCCAAGGGTCCCTTCCTTCCTGGCCTTCTTCTCAAGGTATTGTTAGATTTCTAGTTGGGCGTTGGGTAGGTTGCTTAATGGTTCCCAGGTCTTTTCCTTGGGTGGGTATCCCTTCCACTTGACGTAGTACTGGAGGGTTTTATAGTGGGTATAGTCCCCATGAACATATTTAACTTTGTATTCTTCAGAGCGTCCTACTTGGATGGGAGGGGGTCAGTCTTGAGTTTCTGGTGGGAGAGGGAGTTTCCTTCTTTCTTGAATAGAAGCGCAGTGGAAGATGTTATGTATTTTCCACAAGGGGGTAATTCTAGTTCAAATGCTACTTCACCTACTAGTTTGGTGATCTTGTAGGGGCCACTTCTTCTGTGGGCTAACTTCTGACAGGGGACAGTCAGAGGCACGTTTTGAGAGTCCAGATAGACTTTGTCTCCTACTTTCAACGGTTTCCCAGGGGTCCTCTTTTTGTCCAAAAACGCCTTATAAGTCTGGACAGCACAAGTCATATTCTTAAGACAGTTTAGTTGGGTGTCGGGTATCTGTTCAGTCCAGGTTTGTCCTGACGGGTTTATTTCCTTACTACTAATACTGGGGTCCCAGGATGGGTCAAAGCCATAATTGGCTTTGAAGGGGGACATTCCGTTAGATGTGTGGTCTTTGCTGTTGTAAGAATACTGTGCCATGGGTATCATCTCAGCCCAGTTATCTTGGTTGGCGTTGGTGTAGCATTGTAGGTATTGTTCAAGTATTTGGTTCACTTTTTCAGTCTGGCCGTCAGTCTGTGGGTGGTAGGAGGTTGATACACAGTGTTTTACCCCCAAGTCCTTCATCATCTGTGTCCAGTATTTGGAGGTAAATTAGGGTCCTCTATCAGTGATGATTTCCCCCTGGAGTACCATGTTGAGTTAGGGTGCGGTTGTGGAAGTGTCTAGCTGTCTCTGCGGCAGTGCAGTGAGTGGTGGTAGGTATTAAATAGGACATCTTAGTAAACCTATCTACCATGACCAGGATGGCATTGAACAAATTGGAGAGGGGCATTTCTACAATATAATCCATTGAAACAGACTTCCATGGTCCCGCTGGTATGTCTAGTGGTCTTAGCAGGCCTTCAGGTTTAGATCTACAGGTTTTGGTTCTTCCACATGTCTCACAGCTTTTGATATAGGCAGCCACGTCTTTGTATATTTGGGGCCAAGCATAATTCTTCTTGATTTCTTGGAGTGTCTTGAGTCTGCCAGGGTGGCCGGCCATCTCTGAGTCATGATAATCAACAAGTACTTTGGTCCTTGTTTCACTTTCTGGTACATAGATTTGGTTGTGTAATAGCAGGGTGGATCCTTTCAGTGAAAATCCTTTCTTGTGGTGGCAGCTCTCTGGGTCTGAGGTCAAGTTGTCAACAAGTTCCGCTGAGTATTTGTCTTGTTTATGCGCCTCAATTATGTCAGGTTTGTGGGCCATGATCTTCATGTACATCAATTGAATGCCTAGGCTGGCAGGGTCAAGGAGTACATGTGTGTTGTAGTCCTTGGTTTCTGCAGAGGAAGGGGTCAGATCAGCTCTTCTACTCAGGGCGTCAGGTACCACGTTTACTTTCCCAGGCTTGTAGTTGATGGTCAAGATGTAGTCAGCCAGTTCTAAGGCCCATCTGGCCTGTCTTTGGTTCAGCTGTCTGGGTTTAAAGAAATAAACCAGGTTCTTGTGGTTGGTTAGGACCTTTACTAGAAACTTGGCGCCACATAGGTATTGCCACCAATATTTCAAGGTCTTCATTATAGCAAGCATCTCCTTGTTGTAGATTGGATAGTTTCCTTTGGCAGGCAGTATCTTCTTGGAGTAATATGCTACAGGATTTAGCATACTATCCCCTCCTTCCTGAAGAAGGACCTTGCCCACCGCAAAGTCAGATGTGTTGGTTTCCAGTATGAATGGCTTGGATGGGTTGGGCATGGCCAGGACAGGGGCAGAGGTGAAGGCAAGTTTCAGGGTCTCAAAGGCAGTGGTGCATTCCGGAGTCCAGGCAAAGGCAACCTTGTCAGAGAACAGGCAGGTCAGAGGCAGAGTGATGTGAGAAAAAATTTGGATGAAATCCCTGCAATAATTTGCCAGGCCCAAAAAACTTCTCACATCTTTCCTACATTTGGTCATTGGCCAAGACGTTATTGCTTCTACTTTTTCCTGTGCCATTGCAAACCCGCTGGTCTTTACTATGTATCCCAGGAATTCAACTTCAGACTGGAAGAATTCACATTTCTTAAGCTTGGCGTGTAAGTTTGCTTGGGAGAGTTTTTTTGAGTATGAGGTCCAGGTGGCGCAGGTGTTCCTCATGAGTCTTGCTGTAGATGAGGATGTTGTCTAAGTACGCAACACAAAAGTGGTCAAGATATTCCCCTAGGACAGTGTTAATCATCCTTTGGAAAGTGCTGGGGGCATTACACAACCCAAACAGCATGACTAAGTACTTGTACAACCCATATCTAGTTTGAAGGCTGTCTTGTATTTGTCCCCCTCCTTGATTCTGATCTGGTTGAAGGCGTCTCTTAGGTCAATTTCTGAGTACACCTGGGCTCCAGTTAGTACGTCACAAAGGTCATTGGCGTTGGGGATGGGATAGCAGTTCTTCACAGTAATATCATTCAGCTTCTGGTAGTTCACACGAAGATGCATTCTGCCATCCTTCAACCCTAAAAACAGCATTGGTGACAAGCAGGGGGCCTTTGACACTCGGATGAAGCCCTTTTTGGTCATATCCTCCAAGTAAGCTTTCAAGGCCTCTTGTTCTTGGTGGCTGCAACTATAGATGGGGCCATGATGTGGTTGGTTACCTGGTAACAGGTCTATAGCGTGGTCGTAGATTGAGTGGCTGGGTAGTTTTGTGGCCTCTTCTTTGCTAAATACATGGTCCCACTTCTGCAGGGGGATAGGTTTTGTCCCAACGCTGGGTTCCATCTTTATGGTTAAGAGTCTGTTGGTTGGGGTTCTGCCATGGCTCATACAGAACAGAACGGTTTCACAAGATTCAGGTTGTCCCAAGGTGGCGGTCTGCTCACAATAGTTTAGAATCAGGCCATGTCTGTCAGACCATGAGTCCCCCAGTACTAGAGGATGAGGCAATTCTGGCAAGAGGATCAAGGGGGTTGGATACACATTCTGTCCAATTGTCAAAGGAAGTTCCTGTTCACACTTGTAGCCAGTGTCCAGGAAACTGTTTCCCATGGTTACTTGTAGGCTGTGCTCTGAAGTTGTTAATCCTAGTTCCTTTGCCAGATTGGCGTCAATGAAGCTTTCATCAGCTCCTGTGTCAATAAAGGCCTCAATCTGGCGCTTGATTCCCATACAGTCTATGGTCACTTGGGTGGATTTATAAGATTGCGCAGAGGTGTTTATTTGTGCCAAGGATACAGGAGGTGTATTCTTCTTAGGGCATGTTCTGGTTAGGTGTCTGGCCTCATGGCAGTAGAAACACAACCCATCTCAATAGTGGTGTTGTAACTTGTCAGGGGACATTCCAGGTTGATTGAGCGTCATGGCCCTGCCGGCTTGGGCAGGGTACAAGTTCTGTCCTTTTTGGTTTAGACTCAGGCCTTTGCATAGGGGCATTAGTTCCTCCAGGCTCAGTGTAGGCGGGTGGTGCTTCAACAGGTCTTTCATGGCTGAATTAACTCCCTTTCTGAAGATAATGGCAGATAACTCATCTTCAAGTTGGGTGCGCATCTCAAGTTTAAGGAACTCATTGATATAGGCTTGGATAGGGCGGTTTGCTTGTTGGATCTCTAACATAGAGTTCAGTGCATAGTATCTGGTGTCTTGGTCATTGCCAGTGCTCATGAGTTTGGCCTCAAATTTTGAATAGTCAAGGCAGAATTCAACATCTTCAGCGGTGGCTTTCCCAAACCAATCCAGTGTGTCTCCTGATAGCATGGCAGCCACCCCCAAGACTTTCTCAGTGTCACTGGGGTAAGCGTTGGCATTGGTTTAGAAGTGGAGGCGGAGGACTGGCATGGTTTGGTGAGCTTTTTCTAAGGTGAGTTTTCCCATCTGGGGCAGATCTACCTTGGTCGTGGTCTGGTTCACTATCACATTTTGCACTTGTGACGTGGCTGGGTTATGAGGTTCTGCACCAGGTGCAGGGTCTTTCAATTCTTTGGTGGGTTAGTTCTTCATCCATGGGAGTATCAGGGAGGTAATTGCCTTATGGGTGTAATAAATTATTATCACAAAAAAAGAGCATACAAGTTGCCCCAAGTGTTAACAACATCTTGGGGCCCAGGTTACTGTGTTTGTAAAAGATTTTCATAATTTCAGGAAGCCAGTCATAGGTAGAGGCATTGGGTGGCTTGGGATGAGGCGCGGCCAAGCCAGCAGGTAAGGCCCACCATAGAATGGGTGCTAACTTGATAATATAATATACGGATTGCCTGAGTAAGGACCTGTGACCATACTACAGTCACATTGGGCTGTGGTTTCACAAAGAGGTTGAATTGTGATGAATTTCACAGGTTGAAATTCAAAACAATAGGATTGGCTTTGGAGAGACTTTCCAGCGTAGTAATTGTTACCCAGGAATCAATTAGGCTGTACTAATTGAGGGCCAGAATGAATAATCTGAGCAATTCAGATTATGAGACTAGGTTTCTCAAACAGTCTAATTAACCATGGAGGTTAATTAATACCCAGGAATCAATTAGGCTGTACTAATTGAGGGCTGGAATGAATAATCTGAACAATTCAGATTATGAGACTAGGTGTCTCAAACCGTCTAATTAACCATGGAGGTTAATTGATACCCAGGAATCAATTAGGCTGTACTAATTGAGGGCTGGAATGAATAATCTGAACAATTCAGATTATGAGACTAGGTGTCTCAAACCGTCTAATTAACCATGGAGGTTAATTGATACCCAGGAATCAATTAGGCTGTACTAATTGAGGGCTGGAATGAATAATCTGAACAATTCAGATTATGAGACTAGGTGTCTCAAACCGTCTAATTAACCATGGAGGTTAATTGATACCCTGGAATATGATTGATGGGGATTTAATCATAAGGCCAAAATGGACTTGACTGTGTCAAGTAAAGACTTGTTGTCTTCAAACGGATTAATTAGATGGGAAGGTTAATTAATATATGCTTGGAATATAATTAAGGAGAATTTAATTATATTATTTAATTGCCTTGACTGTGTCAAGAAGTTTGGTTAAGGTTAGCCAAAAGCAAACCACCAAATTGTGGTTTAAAAGCACCACGGTGGTAAATTCATTGGGTTAAAAGCGCCGCCTAATGGATTTGCAAGGTGTCGCTATCAAATTTTCTCAGGCGCCACGGCGCCGCCTGGGAAAGTTCCTGGGCGCTGCAGTGGCGCCTGGTTCAAGTTTTGAAGTGTTTTAATGGGTTTTTACTGCAAAAAAACATTAAATGCAAAAAAACAGCTAAATGTAGACAATGGTGTCTATGCATTCAGGATTGATCAGCTGGTTCCCAGTTGGAACAAGGATAGCTTGGGTCAGGAATACATATATATCACAGGGTTTTGGCGCCAGAAGTCCAGAATGCTTTAAGCCAAAGTGATACATTTCTACAGAAGGAATCAGGTGATTCTGGAATGCATTATGACACATTCTTATAGGTTAAGAGTGTGAAGATATTGTTTTAAAGATCTGGATTAAATGGCGCTGTTATGTCATAAACCATGTGATAGGAATCCAGGGTGATTCTGGAACCGGAGGGGTTTTCAGCCAAATGTACCCTGATTGGTATATAATGGAAACAGGATAATAATTAATAAAGAATGATGCCTATTGTGACAATGGTTGCTTTCCCCTCAATCTTTTTATGTTTTATGTTTTTGGCTTTTAACTGAAATAAGTCTACCATGGAATGCAAGAGATGGTCTGCAGCTAAGACTATGGGAAGCAAAAAAAACGTGGAAGTGATCACCAGATGTCGACAAGTTTAACGCCAAGATTGCTTGCCTGGAATCCAAGCTCATTGAAGCTTATATAAAGGATTCCCTGTCAAACCGTAAAAGAGTCAGACTGGGATAATGAAAAAGCAAGTATGAATTTTCTGGATCCATCACAGGACCAGGGTCTGGAGTTGGGGACCATGAAATCCACCAATCCTGTCAAAGTAATGTAGAGTACTCCAAACAGTTGGGTAGAGGTGAACTTGGCTGCGGCAGTAGGTTCCAGTGGGCGGTCTGGTCTTGGGGTTAATGATGGAGTCATGGGAACAAAGTATGCTGGTAGTTAGTTGTACTTGTCTTTGAACAATAAGGGCGGTATCTTGACCCTCTTTCCTTTGTGTCCTATGTATTTGGTACTTCTAGTCCTTGCCAAAGGGTCAGCAATGAGGATGGTTTCCAAGTTGTACTCTAAATAGACCAGGTTGGGGGTATTCAGTAAAGTGCACAGGTCTAAAGGGGGCTCCCGGGGGACAGTATAATGCCTGGGGCAATTTGGCAGATTGGTCTCAGGAGGGGGCAACGGCCTGGTAGTCTACTTGACCGGAATTAAGATGAAAGATCACTAAGACTAGATAGGGTAAGATTTGTTCAAACCAAAGGTTCATAAAACTTTATTATCAAAAATAATGATGTGGTCTTCACCATACCGCCAGGGTTTTTATACCATGGGACTTTGCTTCTTTGATTTTTGCAGGGTTCAGGTTTGCAGACAAGGCACTGGTGGGGCATGGATCTTGGCTTAGAGTCTTGAGGGCAGCAGATCCAGGTAGCGCCTGCTCTGGTGAATAGAAGTGACAATGCTTTGTTCCTCTGCCACTGTTCACTATGTCACCTGAGTAGCTCAATTGCACTACCCTCTCTGGACAGAATGCTGGCAGTTGCTGGTGGTCATTGGCAGAGTTAAAAATATGTTTTGTTTTAACCTCCTTAAGGCAAGCTGCAACCTCTGCATAGGTTTGGATCTTTGGTGGCTCAAGGTTGACATCAATCTGATGACCATTTGGGGAATTGTCCTTGGGAGACTGGCAGGTCTTGGAGTAACTCGTCAACTTGGGTATGCAATTTAGCAAGTGGGCGGGTTCCTGTCCACTTTGCGTGACTTGAGTAGTCTTTGGAGGATCAGGGTTTGATTCCAGGGCTTCCAGCGTTGATTCCAAAGCTCCAGTATTGGCTATTAGCAGGTTGGCAGTTGGTCCTTCCCCAACCTCTGTTAGCCAGGTTACATTTCCTTTGTAGGTATGGGTCTTCATTGGCACCAGTTCAGCAGCAGACGGGCAACCATTCAGGGAATCCTCCTAGTAGGCTGACAGGTTGTGGAGTAATTCAATGATTTGCGCCTGTAACTTAACAGATTGGCAGGTCCTGGACTGTCCTGGAGGGTTCAATCCACCTTCTGGGAACTGGGACTCAACTCTTGGATTTTCAATACTAGTATTGAAATGTCATTCATGACAGTGGAGGTCTTGTTGGCAAGGGGGGAAGACTTAGAGAGAGAGCAGGCTGGTAGAAGATGATCCTTTGATCCACAGTAGGAGCAGAGGTTATTGTCCCTTCTTCTGAGGACTTTCTCAGCATTAAGGCAAAAACTTCATCCAGCCTTTGGCTTGGTACCAGGTGGAGGGGTTGAAGAAAGAGGCACTTTGTCTGGTACAAACAACCAAGCTGTGGGGGATAGGTTTGAAGGAGATTGTGTTTTTGAGGAAAGCTATCTTTGGTTCCACTTAACCACCTCTCTTATAAGAAGCTCTAACTCATCAGGGAGGTTGTGGTGGACCAAAAATTCCTGGAGCAACTTGTTGAGGCCTATCTTGTAGAATCTGCAAGCCTCAGCATCAGAGGCTTGTAGTCTTGACTGAAGAGAGCAAAACTTCCATTTGTATTTGCCAAGTGGGAGTGAACCTTGTGTGAGGCCTAAAAATTGGGAAGCAGAGGGAGTAGATGGCTCTTTGTCTTCTCCAGAGAAGGATAGGAGGGAACTGACAAAGATATCATAGTTCTGGAGGATACCTGGGTTGTGTATTGAGTAAGAGCTAAACCAATCTCTGTAATGACCGGTGAGCTTCTCCGCAAGATAGAGGACCTTCTGGGAGTCAGTAGGGAACTCAGATCCATAAGCAGTGAAGTGGGCCTGTGCATAAGCTAAAGTGTTAAAATACTATGGGGTGGAGAACTATGAGCTAAGGTATTGAGAACTACTTTTTGGTTGGTGTAGGAAGTAGGAGTATATTCTTCTTTATTATAAAAAACTTTATCATATAACCAATTGAGTAAAAAATAACTAAAGATAACAATGTTACAATAATAATAGAGAGAAACAAGGCTAGAAAGATGATAGAAGAAATGGAAAAAATATTGCCTGGGTCAATCCCATGGGAAGCCAAAATAATGTAAGGTCTTGCCCATAGTGGTGCAAGGTTATAAACTAAAGTGTGTAAAGCATTAGGGTTAAGATTCAAAAGGTATAAAAAGGTAGGAACTGTCTGTAATATAATCTTACATAATCCTGCTAAGAACTTATAATGGGTTACAAAAGGAGTGATAGAGTTTAAAAACCCTAAGCAAAGAAGATAAAACAAGGTATTTAATAGTGAAAAATTAGTAACTAAGGGAATGTCAATATTGGGATACTCTCTATCAGCAAACTGATACATATAACTATTAAAAGATTCCTTAAGGGAAAATAATGGATACAACAAGCCTAAGGCTTATTGTTTTACAGTTTCCATTTATTTAAAAAAGAAAAGAAGGAACTTTAAAACAAATTTAATAAAAATGTATAAATTTCTAAAAATTAAGATCTGAAGTTTAAAATTGGTAAAGATTGAAGGGTAGAAATCACTTAGAATTTTGGCTTAAGGCCTACTCTTCAAAAGCTCTTTATTTATAGAAAAAGCCTTTTCAGTTGGGAATTGATGGTCAGGGAGAAAGCAGCCAAGAACAGGAGCAACTGGAGAAAGTTTGGAAAGGAACCTGGAGGGGAAGGGGAAACAGAAGCCCAGTTTGAACGCAGATCAGCAATGTGAAGCTGGGGAAGAGCGGCAACGATGTAACCAGGAGTTTCAAAAAGGTAAGCAAAAATTAAAATTCTCTAATTTCAAGTAGAAAATATTGAGCAAATATAATAGCCATAAAAAAGAAGAAGACAACAACAACATTTTTAATTCAAATTGACGTGAAAAACAAGGTAACTAACTTATAATACATAATTATTAATGGTTTAACTTAAAATTTCAAATATTAAAATAATAAAAGAAAGATTAAAAAGAACTAAAAATAAATAAAAATATCTAAAAAGCCTGCCCTTTGGGGCAGGGCATGACAAGTGGTCTATAAGTCCTTCTACTGTTTTGTGGTAAACAATTGTCATATAAGAATCATTTAGATTCACCCAATAAAATTAAGTTCTACTTACACTCTTATTTTGTGTTTATTTTTGTATTTTGGCGCCATCTTCATAGTCTAGTATAGAGGAGACTTCTGATAATTATCATTCCCAGGGCCTTAAGGTAAATTCCTTATTCATCTCTGAAGACTAACCTCTGGCTTAGTATAAATCCAATCCTATAATTAGGATTTCCCATTGTATTTCTTGGCTGTGCCCAAGTACACAACATTCACTCTTGTTAGATGGCGCTGGCATGTCTTTGATAGCCCTTATGTGATAATTCACATGGAAGCATTTTCAGGCAAGGTCTTTATTGGCTAAAATAAAGATTCAATCCTAGAAACAGGTAAATGTTGGGTATTTTATTGATGTATATAGCTTGCACCAAATGAGGAGCAAGATCTAAGCCTGGGAAGGGATCAAGTAGATCTTTGGTGCATGTTGTAAAATGGTAGGAAGGTCTTGGCTATCTGGAGAAGGATGTGCTGAAGGAGCTCTGGGATCCTAGGACTATGTAAAGACCCAAAAATTGGGGAAGTATTCTAGAAAAATAAGGGACCAAGCTGGCAACTTGGAAGCCTGTGAGCGCCGTCACAATTAGATAGACTGTCATCATCAATCAAAAGACTTTGGCGTGCACGTTATAGCATCTGGAATTACTGGCAAAATATGTGAGTATGTAGTATATATATGTGTATATGGCTACAGACTGGGTGGAGTGGGGCAATACCAGCGTGGGCCAGGAGTACTGATCAGAGAAGTTGAGCTATGCTGGCTCCTTGTAGTAGTACTTGCCAGGTGGTTTGTTAAATGGCCTATGCTGTTGGTTATATTGGTGGCCCCCAATCCCTAGGCAGGCTGTGAGAACAGCTGAGAAGATTAGGTTATTCATCTTCTGATCCTGGGGAAGGGCAGACAAAGCTTAGTGTCTTGTTTAAATTCTTGTAGGTAAATTTTTTAATTGATTTATGTGATACTATTGAGGGGTAATTTCACTCAATGATAGCACAAACTATCATCAAGTGATTTGGCTTTATTATATACTATCATCCTTGTGGGGCATGAATAGTGCAAAACATTGGACAGGGAACCCCAAACACTTGGTTTTGTCTGGAATTCCCTTTTGGGAGTGGGATGGGAATGGATTGGCAGTCAATGAATTGTTAATCTTGGCATTGCATGAATTTTGAGCTTCTTCAGGTACTTTCATGCAATTGCTTTCAACTTCTGTAGTTGATGCATTAATTGTCATGCTGGGCACCTTGTAAACCCCCTCCAAATTTGGTAGGTTCCAAATTTGGGCAGCAGTTCCCCCATTTTTGGGTTTGGGGAAATTGCCTTTTGGGGGTTCCCAATTGGGTGATTTCCCCATTTGGCGGGGGTGGATGGTCCCGCCGTAGGGGGTGTGCCGTCCCGCCGGCTGGCTGGGGGGCTGACTGGCAGGAGCAGGTGGGGGCTGGCTGGCGTGCAGCCAGGGTATAGCCCCTGTTTTTTCCAAAAATACATTTTTTTAATTTCTGTTTCTTCAACCAGGTGTTTTGCGGCAGTTTCCCCAATCAGGGGGAACTGCTGCAATTTTTTATTTTGCTCTTTGAGCCCAATTGTGCCTAAAAGTTTATCTTGACACAAGATGTTGTCAGGAATATTCCTGACAGAATAACCTTGAAGGGCAAGCAGTTGGATAATTTTACCTTGGCTAGGGGTAAGGTTTATCTTTCCATGTCTTTCTGGTAGCTTTGAGGAGGTCTTGAAGTTTCTAGACAAGCATATTTATGCCCAGAACTATCATTCAGGTGAATGCCTAGGGAAACAGCTTCAGAACTTGGTGATTTAGAGATTTCTGGTAAGTGAGGTTGGTTACTTTGAGCTTGAAAGCTCAAGCTAATCACTAGAGGATTTAAAAAAAGTGGTGAGACATAAGAATTGTCTGCTGCTGATGACCTAAAGTTTAGATCACTTATGGGGGTCAAGTCTAAGATGATTCACTTATGAAGACTTATTGCCTGAGTCTGAGGTGTTGACTAATGGAGACTACCATGATAGAGAAGCACATATAAAAGCTATCTGTAAAGGCTTCAGAAGTGACTTAATAGTTATTTGAAATTCTATACAGAGAGAAGAAGTTTGGAAAATTTTGGGAAATGCATCAAAGTTTCTCTGAAGTGGTTTGGTAAGAGAAGGAACAGAAAAAAGCAATCTGGAGAAATGTAAAATGTTTTTCTGGATTAATTTGCAGAGGTAGTAGAAGGCAGAATTTTTTGCCTTGGTTTTATTTCAGTAGTAAAATCAAGAAGTAATGTTGAGGAAATTGCAGGTAAGAGGTCTTTTTTTAAGTTCCTATAGTAGATGAAGGTATTTTTCTATAAAAAATAGATACAAAGCTGTCTTGGTGGGACGTTTTCCTTGCATTTTACTATAAGAGTAAATATATGTGCAAAACGTTGAAGAAAATCAAGAAGACACTTAAATTGTAATATAATATTAAAGCTGTTTAATTTTTGATACATGGAAGACTGGTGCTGGAACAGTGAACTGGTTAACGCTTTTGTATGCAAGGTGTTGACACTTCAAGCAGTTTTAGCAGTGGAAATGATTTCTTAGTTGAATTGTGGTGGAAATTCAGAAATAATCTAGTTTTATGCTCTGCAATAATTAGTTGAGTTGAGGGTGTGTTTCCTGATGAATATGATTGGTTGGAAGCCAAAAGCTTAAATTATACACAAGAAAACAGTGGATCAATACTTTAAACTTCTGAAGAAGTAAGTGTGTAGGCTTATTTTATTATTGAAAAAAGTGAGCGCCAATAGTTTAATCTTTTGAAGAAAGCTATTATGAAAGTACAAGCGTTGACAATAAGGTACTATAAGTAAGAGGTTGTCTGTAAAGCTTATGAGGTATTTTGGAAATATTTTGGTTGCAAGCAGAAGCTTTGTTGGGCGCTGGATCTGCTTTTAAAGGTTAAATTTCTGATTGGGTTGGAGTAACCAGAGGTCTTCTAGAGCGTTAAAAAAGACCTTTCTGAAGGAGTAACTTGTCAAAAGGACTCTAAAATGGTGGCAAATAAAAAGGTTTCTAAGAGGATCTTCCTTGTGTTAATAAAGACTATCTTGACCACCATTTTCCTTTTTTGTTAGAGAACTTCCCTATTGATAATGATTTTGGAGCTGATCAAGAGGATCAGAAGAGGTAGAACTTTATTATGTTCACTTGTAGAAAGCTCCTGGTTAAGGAATGAGTAAATTGGGGCAAATAATCTTTAGATCTGGGATATTGTTGTACTGAAGATTATCATGCAAGCGGCCCCTAGATGATGAAGCTGCTTTGGTAGCTCATGCATTACTGTGAAATATGTTTCTCCCAGCTATCAATTACCAATGGCAATTGGGGGCATGATGAGCCCCTTAGGGAGTGTTTAGATTATTCACTTTTGATTTTTCCATAGAAAAAGTATCCCTGAGGATGTCACCCCAACCCAGCTAGTCCCTGGCTTTGATCCAGGACACACCTTGGTGACCTCCTAGCAGCAGAAGCGCCATGATGCCCTTTAAATAAAAAAATATACATGGTATAAACCAGCTGCTGCCCCTCTAAGTTTTTCTCATGCTTGATTTGCTGATCCTCCCTTGGTATTCAATCCCCAGGGATGGAATTGAAAAAAATTTCAGCAGATCCAGCCCCTTCATGTATCTCCCTTGACTTCCCTATGGAGTTTACCACATTGTTGATAATTGTTTATGGTTGGCTACTCTTAATGGCTATCATTAAATGATTAGGATAAAAGGTTATAGCTATCAAGTGAAATAGGACTGCTCTTGAAACTAGTCATACCTATTATCTAGCAAGCATCCATTGGCCACTACAATTTCTACAAGGGATATAAGGGGTCTAAGGTGTAGTGATACTATCATTGATTTAGGGTTTAAGATGGTATTAGTAACCCACCTGTATGGAATATGGTATTGTGATTTTGTTGATTTGATATGTAGAGATAGATCAATTAAAGTTTCAATGTTTTATTGGTACAATAAGAGTGTTGAGAGTGAATTTATGATTAGGTGGAACAGGGAGTTAAAAAATAAAAGAGGATCAGGTGTCAGGAACCCATCTGCTTGGAAACATACCACCCAAATGGTGTATGGCCGCGGATGGGTTCAACCCGGTGAGTAGAGAACCAATTGGAAGGGAAACCATCCCCATATGGAACAATTCCCCAAATAGACAATATTGACCCAAAAGTGGGTTAAATCTTCCCAACAGGAAGTAAGCTCCAAGATATCCCAGGAGGAAAACTGAAGCCATGGGGCAAAATAAGGAAGAACTGGGCGGACTGGATCCCATGACCTTTGGTTCCTCTTTGATGGGGGGATTTGATGACAGTGGGGTGGCAGTGTACCATACGCCTGGTACCACTTGGCGCCACAACTTGTCCAAGTGACCAGGTGGAGGCAAACCAGAATCTGCTCTGGTTCCCAAAGAAAGGCTTGCAGTAATGGACTGAACAAGTAGCAATCAAACCAACCATTTATACCCAAATGATCCCATTAGGGATGACTTGGGTAGCATCCTGGTGTTGATTTTCATGATGTGAGAGCAGGCAAAAGAAAAATCAACTAGGTTGGAAAATTGACTTTATTAACTGAAAAAGTAAATAGAATGGGGAATAGGGCCTTATATAGGCTATCATTGGAGAACCATTTGTGTTTTTTTTCAAAAGTCAGTTGTGAAAAAGGAGGGGAAAACTTGGCAGGAGAAGCTTAGGATCTTAAGATGCAATTAAAAAAAGATTTTTGAATCTTTATCCTAGCTAGGACTCCCCTAACAGCTAGGAGTACTTTTCCCCAGCTGTTAGTGAAGTCCCAGCTTGGGAATCCCCCTGGTGGTTGAGAAACCCACCAGAAGGAGAGGCTCTGTTGTTTTGATTACTCAAAACAACTACAGAGCCTTGTTCTTGTTCTTTGTAACCGTCCCCTGGTTTAAAATTGGTTTCAAAAGGCCCAGCTGCAGGCGTAAAATCTGATTGGCTACAGCCCGTAAATTTGAGCAAATTTGAAGGTAAGATTGAATTCAAAGTATTAACGTTATCTAGGTGATAGGACAATGAGCGCAAAGGACTGGGTTTGATCCCCGTGTTGGGAAAAGGGAAGGCCTCCTGGCTTGATTCCAAGGCAGAAAAAGGTAATTTTGAACAGATATTACATGCTAATAATTTCTTTTTAGGACCTGAGAAAACCCCCAAATTAGGAGAAAGACTTTCAGACCCTGGGTCAACCAAGATTTTGTTAATGTTGTCAGGAAAGGAGGTAAAGGCGTTCCTGACATCAGGGGTTAGTTCATACCAAGGCTGTAAGCTTTAAAGAGATGGTTTTAAAAGGCTTCTTATATGGTCATAACAGAAGGGGTCAAAAAATAATTATCTTTCAGAAGCCTGCTGATGTTATGGGGCTTAAACTCTGGGGGTAGAGCTTATTGGATTTCAGGGATACTTTCTTGGGTGGAATGATATCAAAGTTATGCAGTACATAGGTTGGTTATTTGAATTCTTAATTGAGGGAGGGTTATAGAATACTTGTCAGTATTAAAGGCTTAAAAGCCAAGATAAAATTGTAGTAGTAAGGTGATTTTTACATATGGATGATGTAAATATTTCAGAAGCATTATTTTTGGTAGGTCAATGTTGCTTCTTAGGGGAATAAAACAGAAATGTTAGCAATTGCATACATGAAAACAGAAGGTTGAATGGTTTTGTAATAAACTGGTATGAGATATATTAGTTTAGTTAGAAGGGGGGTTGTTGATGGTCTGGATGTACAAGCATTCTGGCTACCGTCAACCTACTTAAGATCCAGTCATTGCCTGATTTGGTGCCCCTTTAATATACCATTTGACATACCAAGAATGGAAACCAAGCAATATCACATGACTTTCCAAGTATCCAGTGGCTCAAACCCATCCTGCACATGGCCAACCCCTAGGTTCAATCCAACTAAATCTCTGCCACAGCCAAGTCCATATAAGTCTGAAGTATTACCCAATAAAATATACTTCTCTTCTTTCCCAATTCCATATTTGAAGCTTCCCCAAAAGGCGCACCTTATCACTGGTAGCAGCTACAGTTTTTTGGCCACGCCCATGAAAGAGAAAATGACTGACCAAAATCCGCCCATCTTTGCTCACGTACTCAACCAGGCCACATCCCAGGAGACCTGAAAAACGTACTTCCGCACCCACAACATTGGCAAAGATATGCCTAGTGGATGCACCGCATTCAAAGGTCTGGTCATGCCCAAAGAATGCACCAAGATAATTTAATACAGTTGCTCTCTTCAACCACAAACAAACGCACAACCACCTATCACAGGTGAATTTACTAACACCAAATACATTGGTATTGACAAGTTCTTTGGAAAAAACAAAGAAAACATCATTAACTGGCTAGACCACTCAGCTGCTAAACTCTGTGCCAGCCACATCCCTCATGAGAAATGGGTCCAGGAAGCCAGCAAGCGCCTTTAAGAGGCCGCAGCTAACTGGTTTGCCACCTGGGTTGGCTCACAAACTGCCAACCAGCTTGACAACTGGGAAAAGTTCAAAGTGGACTTCACGCACAATTTCCGCATCAATGAATCCCTCCAAGACATTGCAATACAGCTCAGTGATCTTCCTCAGAAGACCACTATCACAGCTTACACCAATGAATTCTAGGAAATACGTTGCAAAATGAAAAACCCAGAGCAAGATGATAACATACACACCAGAGCATCATTTATCAACAGAATGAAACCCTCTGTTGCGGCCCTCATCCTCTCAGAGGCTAACATCTCCATGCCCGTGCTTATTGCAGAAGCCAAGCGCGCGGAAAAACGCGCAAACATGGAATATGCTGCATGCAATGGCAATTTCTCCTCAAACAGCAATGGCAGAGAAAACTCCAATGGCAATAAATGCCAGAACACCAATCATAGCAATGGCAACTCCAATTGTAACAATGTCAATTGCAGCCAAAGCGCAAACTGCTCCTGTCCCAAGAAAGAGGACACCTCCAAAGTAAACAATGCTGAAATAGCAACCCGCTATGAATCTGAACCCACATTCTCTGACCTTGAAGGTCTTGAAACAGAGGAACAGGGAAAAGAAGAGGGGTAACAGGCTTAAGTGCCCCTGTCTCACCCCAACTTGACAAGAAACTGTACCAAGGCACAAACTTTGCTGCTCGCATCCCACGTGTCCCGCAATCCTCCATTTTTATGAACATAAAAATTAAAGATTGCTCACAACTTCTTGTCTACCCATGCACTTAAAAATCACATACACATAAAATTTTATTTGACTCTGGTGCACAACGCACTATGGTTAGCAAACCTTTTTTAACCAAGTAAAAAATACCAGTTGTCAAATCCAACTTCAAATATGCCAGAATGGCAGATAAATCAAAGGTTCTACTCAAAGGCAAAACAACTCCCTTCAGAATTGACCTCCAAGGCATACAAACGTCCATCAAAGGACTCGTCATGAACAACACAAACTATGACATTCTAGCAGGCATGGGCTGGTTCACCCAAGTGAACCCCAGCGTATGTTAGAAAACAAAAACCATGACCATCAAATGCAACAGAGTCAATTTTAACATCCTCAAAGAACCCAATGACCTCATTCTAAGAGACACAGTATTTTTCCAGGTCATAAACCAAGATATCTCAGAAAATCTAACCAAAGATAGTACCCTCCACATAATGAGGTACACTGAATTCAATAACATACAAACAACCAAGATCCAATGCCCAGAACTTGCGGCACTTCTAAATGAATACACCCATGTATTCAAGGAAGAACTCACCAAGCTACCCCCAAACAAGAGGTCAAACATGGCATCAACCTATGTAAAGCCATGCCCAAACGTTCACCCCTCTACAGAATCTCTCACATGGAGACCCAAACCCTCAAAACACACATTGAGGACAATCTAGAAAAAAGATTCATTTGCCCGTCTGAATCCTCATGTGGACAGCAGTGTTCTTTGTAAAGAAAAAGGAAGGCACTCTGTGTCTAGTAACTGACTACAGAGCACTAACTGCAAGCACAGTAAAAAATAAATGCCCTCTTCCACTTATAGAGGATCTGTTTGCAAGACTCTCAGGAGCCAAATTTTTCTCCAAAATTGACCTCACCTCAGGTTACAACCAGGTTGAAGTAAAGGAAAATGTCAGGGTATGTAGAGAGAGCTTGTTGTAATTGATCAAATGGGGTGTCAAAATTGCAGGCTCAACCTGCCAGCAAGGTTCCAACCAAGCAGGTTTGTGACCCGCAATCCAATTACCCGGGCACTTGAAGCCAGACCCAGAAGTCAACTCAGATTACCAAATCAATCAACATGAACAAATGATGATCCCTCATAGTGGATACCTCAATTTGGCGCTTGACTTATTAACAGGATTAAGCCATCCCTTCTTCCATCCAGCTGTGTGATCACCAATCATGTTCCTTCTATCCATTGATTCACAATAGCTATATAATCACTATCTCACAATAAAGATTATTATCTATCCTCTAAATATTTTTTCCCTTGTAACTCTGCTAAAACAGCACAGTTACAACATTGGTAGCACAGGTAGGCTCTCCATACTACCTTATCTTGAAAAATTCCGCCTGTTTCCCGCACACGCCGCGGCCAACAAATCCTTGACAGAATTATGTCTGGCCTCCCGCCCGACTGGACGCCGTAAACTCCTAGTACCGAGATACCTGATGGTTTTGTTCTCTACCAAAACACGGTGATCCCGCTACCCGCCTTCAACGCCCTGTCTGCCCTAGGGTTCTTTCAGGCTCCCTCATCAGCGCCACAACCAGCTGACAAGACCACCATGCCCGCCTACGTTGCACAAAGACTTTGCAGCGCCGCCTTGGAACCCTTTGCGGGGGCCAACAACAACAATGCTGCCGCATGGATTCAGTCCGCCCAAAGCAAGTTGGCTCAGATGGAGTGCCCACAGCGGTTTTGGATTGCAGAGATTTCCATTTGTCTGACCCACAACACTGGCACCTGATGCAACAAGTGGCACAAAGAGCACACTGACAAGAACTGGGACACCTTTAAACAGGACTTCTTGGTGAGATTTGTGCTTAAGGATACGGCACTCATGATCATATGCCAAGTAAAGAACCTAACCTAGACAGGCACTGTGAAGGAACTCACCCGCGCCTACAAGGAACTCCATCTCTGCGCCCCATCTGACATGGCCTTTGACACTCCAGCAACACACCTCATGTACTACAACGCTCTCAAGTTGCACGTAATGAGACATGTGAACCTGGACCAAGTTACCAACCTACAAAGCCTGTACTGTGAAGCAGAAAAAGAGGAACAAACCTCCAACACTCTGCACAAGGCACAGACTGGGAAACAGGAGAGACCCAAGGACTCACATTCAAGTGGGCGCTCCTTGCAACCACCTCCTGGAGGTAATAGTAACAACAACAACCACAAACCCACAGGATCAAATGGGAATGGGAATGGAAATAATGGCCAATCAAATTGTACCCATTTCTGTGTCACCGCCACCCAAGGCAACCAAGATGAGGGAAAAGCCCAGGGAGAGCACTAAGCAAGCCAAGCTCTCCCCACGCAACTCCTGACTTGCCCAACAATAAATACCAACCCGAGGACGTGGACCAATGCCCAATGATCCAAGTACCCTCAGAAGACCCGGTGCTATACACCATTACCAGACATCCCAATAAATTGATGTCTTACCCTTTCTGCTTTTGCAGTTACACAGGCTCAGCACTCTTGGACTTGGGTGCAGATCAAACCTTAGTCAACAGCAGCTTTGTGGATAAATTCAAGCTGGCCACTAATCCTTTACAGATTAAAAACGTGGTCCTGGCTGATGAACATCACATTGCTGTGACAAAAGAAACTGCTCCCTTCTCTGTCATGCTTGAGAACCTCCACTCCACCATCCAAGGTCCCGTCATTGACTTTCCTAAGTTTGACATTGTACTGGGACTAGACTGGTTGCAGAGAAACATCCCTCACGTAGACTGGGTGACCTCAGTGCTGACCATCAAGCGCAAAGGTGTCAACCACCAAATCTACCCAGACTCTGTAGACCAACTCCTACGAGACCATGTCTTTGTACGCATCACAGAGACCTCAGATGAGAAGGAAAACCTGAAAGGTATTGACTGGGACTCCTGCCAGTATGAAATCATACACTTCAAGGATCATCAGGACACCTCCACACCGCAAGATTGCAACATTGTGGCCCATTACCCAGAAATCTTTAAGGAAGCGTTACCTGGGCTACCCCCTGAGAAGCACATCCAACACTCTATCCAACTCAAGGGGGCTGTACCCAAGGCACGCCCCATTTACAGGCTGACCCCAAACAAGGACAACGCCCTGCGCGCCTATCTCAAGGAAGCACTGGAAAAAGGACTTATCCGCCCCTCACAGTCTCCCTTTGGGGCCGCCGTATTCTTTGTGGCTAAAAAGGACAGTACCTTACGCCTGGTCACAGACTACCACGCCTTGAACAAAGTCACTATCAAGAATTGTTACCCCTTACCACTAATTGACAATCTCTTTGATACCTTGGGAGGAGCCTCAGTCTTCTCCAAGATTGACCTAACTGCAGGTTACAATCAGATTTGTATCAAGGAGGAAGACATCCCCAAGACAGCCTTCCGCACCAAGTACGGTTCCTACAAATGCGTGGTACTCAACTTTGGCATGACCAATGCCCCGTCCACCTTTGTAACCTTCATGAACAAAGTGTTTGCGCCACACATAGGCAGACACGCCCTCGTGTACCTGGACAATATCATTGTCTACAGCCCCTTGGTAGAGCAGTATCACAAGGACCTGGAGGAAGTCTTTGCAACCCTGGCACAACACAAACTGTTGGCCAAGCCCTCTAAATGCCAGTTCTTCCGGGAGCAACTACCCTTCTTGGGACACATAGTCTCAAAGGACGGCATCAAGCCCAACAGTCAGAAGATACAATCCATCTGCAAAATGCCACCTCCCAAGGACAAGTCAGAACTATGCACCTTCTTGGGAATGGTGGCCTATGTACAACGTTTCATACCTGACTGTGGCGTCTTGACCACCCCCTTGTCTGCCATAACAGGCGCCAAGTCCAAGTTTGTATGGACCCCCCAACGCAACCTCTGTTTCAGACGTCTCAAGGAAAAGCTCACAACAGCACCCATCTTACAATACCCCAAACAAGACGGAGAATACCAGATGGAAACTGACGCTTCAGATGTATCCATTGGGGGAGTACTAAAAATTAAGAATAGTGACAGTGATTTCCTGCCCATAGCCTACAAGTTGCGCAAATTGACAGATGGCAAGTGTCAATACCCAATCCACGACAAAGAACTGTTGGCCATTGTACACTGCCTAGTCAAATGGCGCTGTTACCTGGAACGGCAGGAAGAATTCACAGCACTAACCAATCATAAGTTGATCATCTATTTCAAGACACAAGCAAACCTGTCACGTTGCCAAGCGCAATGGATGAAAATCTTAGAAAGGTTTAACACGCTCATCCAATATAAGCCCGGGGCCAAACTTGCCATGGCAGATGCCCTGTCCCACCTGTATGTCTGCGCTTCTAGGGGAGAGAATGGGCTCAACCCAGACTGGCCTCTCCTAGTGCTCCGTACAAAAGACAAAGGGTTCCCCGCAGGCACAACCAATATCACCAGAGAAACGGTCATCAAGAATGAGCACCTCTTTGCTGACATATATGGGACTCTTCACAGAATTATGTCAGATGGCACAATCATTCCCTACATTCCCACACATCAACAAGTTGATACCATTCTTTGCTACCACAGAGATCTTGGACATACCAAGAGCCAAAATCTGTACAAATTCCTAAAACATAAAGCCTGGTGGCATACCTTATACCGGAATGTCCAGGAAGTGCTAGAACAGTGTGAGGTCTGCAAAAAGTTTGCCAGAAGCAAAACCCTGCCTAAGTCTGTACTCCCCATTCAAACCCAACTACCGTTCAAGGTATGGGCTCTGGACATTGTGGGCCCCATTCCAGGAAAGCACAACAACAAAAAATACATCATCACAGCCATCAATTTTGCAACAAGGTGGCCAGTAGCCTAAGCGGTGAAATTGCACACCGGTAACAACGTCCGACAATTCATTGGCAAAGAAATAATCAGTAAGTTTGGAAAGCCAGAACTCCTGATAACCAATGAGGGCAAAGAATTGACCTCCAAAAACACCAACGTGTACCTTGCCAAAAACGGGGTCAAACACACCGTCACAACACCATACCATCCACAGGCTAATGGACGCGTAGAGCAGCTTAATGGTAGCCTCGTGCAAGCCTTAGCCAAACCCACTGCCAGGAGACCTGAAGACTGGTATAAGCAGCTACCAACTGCATTACTTGTGTGCCAAACCCAAGTGAACAGATCCACAGGGAAAAGCCTGTTTGAACTGGTATACAGCACACAGCCTAATATCATTCAAGCATTGACAGGACCCAAACTGGAGATCCCAAGTCAAGTCCCCCCTCGCTCTGACCCTCAAATAATAGAGGCCAACAGCAAACAAGCAACCAAAGAAAAGGAACGCTTACAAAAGACCTTCATTCCCATCTGTCAAAGACATGAAGTTGGGGACAAAGTCTGGGTCATGAATGTTGACAAAAGCAAACTACAACCCAAAAAAGTAGGGCCAGCAATAATCCTAAAGGTAAACAACAAATACACTTACCTTGTGTAAGGGCTCAGGAAATGCAAGCAGGACAAGATGTTACACCACAACCACCTACAACCTTGTAAAGCAAGACAGAAGCAACAAGAAACGGCCCTGCCTGCCACCAAACAACAACTGGTTCAATATGGCGCCCGGGCTCCTGACAACCTCCCTGACAACCTGCCTCCTGAGGAGGCCGACTTTCAGCTGGGGGGTGTCAAAACCGCAGGCTCAACCCGCCAGCAAGGTTCCAACCAAGCGGGTTTGTGACCTGCAATCCAATTACCCAGGCACTCAAAGCCAGACCCAGAAGTCAACTTGGATTACCAAATCAATCAACATGAACAAATGATGATCTCTCACGGTGGATACCTCAATTTGGCTCTTGACTCATTAACAAGATCAAGCTACCCCCTCTTCCATCCAGCCGTGTTATCACCAATCATTTTCCTTCTATCCATTGATTCACAATAGCTATATAATCACTATTTCACAATAAAGATTATTATCTATCCCCTAAATATTTTCCCCTTGTAACTCTGCTAAAACAGCACAGTTACAACAGGGGAATGTACACCCAAATTAGGATGACATTACCAATGAGGAGGAGACAATGTGTGTTTAATCAGAAATGATAACCCTTGAAGAGTGAATAAGGAAAGGTGAAGCAGAAGATTATGTACAAGTACATCAGGAAGACCTTAATTTGGCTCAATGCAAGGAATCAGCAGCATAGATAGGCTCCCATTCAATTTTGCAGGTTTCAGGAATCATTTAAGCAGGAGGTGGAAAATTACCAGGAAATCACAGAGGTGAGAAAGCAGAATCTAGCAGTCTGGCTATTAAAAATCTGATTGGGAAATATTGAAATAAGTGAATCATTGAGGCAAGATATTTATTGAGAGTAAAATATCAAACTACTAAGGTAGTTTGGTGGGGACAATTGTTACTTAAAGCCTTTGGGTACATCTTGATGAGGTGGCCTTCTTGAATACAATATTTAGACAGCTTACAGATACCACCAATGGTGGTTCTGTAAACTGTTACCTGACCTCCAAGGAGGTCAGGATTTTGTGACCAACAGGTCAGAGAGGGAAAAATTGGGTGTGGGGCATCCACGCCCCACTTGGACCCAATTTCCTGTGCCATCACCCACTTGCAATTGATTGTTAGATTTAAATCTACAATTGCCGCAAGCAGGCAGGGCTTTGGGCCGGATTTCCCCAGGTGGCGGCGCTTTGGCCAAGCCACACCCGGGAAAACTATGGCCATGACAGAAAAGGACATACCAAAAACTGTGTTCTGTACACAATTTGGATCCTTTGAGTGTAGGGTAATGAACTTTGGGATGACCAACACTCCCGCAACTTTCTGTCATCATGATGAACCAAGCACTAAACAGTCTCTCAAATACATTATGCTACCTTGACAATATCATCATATTCTAAAAAACAAAATAGAAACACCTCACACATGTCCCCAAGACACTCAATTGACTTGCCAAGCACAAACTTTATGCAAAACCAAGTAAGTGCCAATTTATGGAAAAGGAACTCCTGTTTTTGGGCCACATTGTCTCTGAAAGTGGCATCAAAGCAGATCCAGACAAAATTAAAGCCATAAATAACATGCAACACCCCACCTCTGTTAAACAAGTTAGAGGCTTTCTCAGAATGGTAGCTTACCTAAGGAAATACATCAATGACTGCAGAAAACTAACTGCACCAATCAATGATTTAACCAAGGGTAATGCCAAAAAGAAATTCATCTGGACTCCAGAATGTGACAATAATTTCCAATTACTAAAACAAGCTTTTATTGAAGCACCAATCTTGCAATACCCTAACAATAACGGGTACTACAAGCTTGAGTCAGATACCAGCAACACTGCCATTGGCGCAGTTCTGCGCAACCCCAGCCAGGGCAGCAAGACTTCCTGTCATTATGTTAAAAAAGCAGAAAACTGACCAACACTGAGCAGAGATACCCAATACACAATAAGGAATTTCTAGCAATATATCATGCATGCAAGAAATGGAGATGTTATCTATAAGGACATTTAAACGTCCAAGTACTAACTGACCATAAATCCTTAATATATTTCAAAACTCATAACACACTTGCATGGTGACAAGCCAAATGGATGTCCCTGCTGGAACAGCTTAATTTGGACATCCAATACAAAAAGGGGGCAGAGATGGTCACAGCTGATGCTCTCTCTAGACTATGTCAGCCTAGAGAGGACCACCCTGACCACCTGGACCCTGACTGGCCAAACCTGTACAACACTGAGTACAAGATAAAAGGAAAAAGCCCTCCACACATCAACTAACTCATTATACATTAGTAAGGAACAAAAACCACTTCCATGTATCAAATGGCACTGTATACCAAATCATTAACAACAAACATGTCCCGTACATCCCACTTGCACAAAGAGTTGACACCATATTAAGACATCACTGCCTACTAGGATATACAAAGGCTAACAACCTATACCTCACATTAAAAGAGATAGTATGGTGACCCAACCTCAAACAGGATATAGTTGATGTTCTGAAAAAGTACACAGTGTGCAAGAAATACACTAGTACAAAGGCTTCTCAGCCAACGGTCAACCCAGTACCAGACCATGAACCATTCAAGATTTGGGGACTGGATGTAGTGGGCCCCTTCCCAGAAACAAAAACAAACCAATGCTTCTTAATTGTAGCTATCAACTTTGTCACACAATGACCCATCTGCTGGGCAACAAAGGACCATAAAGCAGAGACCATCAACCAATTCATTAACAAAGCAATCATAGCCAACTACAGCACTCCAGACTACATCATGACTGATGGAGCAACTGAGTTATCAGGTCACATAGTAAACAACAACCTAAAAGCAAAGAAAATCAAGCATTCCACAACCTCTCCATACAGACCACAGGCCAACGGCAGAGTGGAACGCCTCAACGGCAGCCTTATCAGGACCCTAGAGAAAATAATGGATGACAAAGCCAAAGACATATGGCCACTATACGTGAAACATGCATTACTAGTATCCCAAGTCTGCACCAATCAAGGAACAGGCCATTCACCATTTGAGCTAACCTACAGATACAAACCAGAAATAATTACCTGCAACAAGCAGCCATACATAAAGATCCCCCCAGGGAAACCCCCCACAGTAGAACAAGTACCAAATCTACAACACATATGCCTCAAAGCTAAAATAGCAGAAATAAAGAGGCTCAAAACACAAAAGGTAACCTCCACAGAGGAACCACTTCCCATTGACTCCACTGTCTGGGTTCTAGCTGGAAACAGAAAGAAACTAGACTCAGTACACCAAGGACCAGGAAGAATCATCAAGTACAGACCAGATCACAACATCTATCTAGTGAAATTCCAAGGTGCCAAAACCCCAATTGTCAAGAAATACCACAGAACCTGTCTCCGCCTCAGTAAAGGAGAACACTTGACCAGACTGGTTCCAACTAGTAAACAGCTCCAGGAGCATCAGGCGGCAGCCGTGAAAACAAAGCCCCATCCTGATATACCAGAGTAACCCTTTAAGGGGGTGTCAAGGGTCCGGATGTACAAGCATTCTGGCTACCATCAACCTACTTAACATCCAGCCATCACTCAATTTGGTGCCCTTCCAATATACCTTTTGACATACCGAGAATGGTAACCAAGCAATATCACATGACTGTCCAAGTATCCAGTGGCTTGAACCCATCCCACACATGACCAACCCCTAGGTTTGATCCAACTAAATCTCCGCCACAGTCAAGTCTATATAAGTCTAAAGTATTATCCAATAAAAAATACTTCTCTTCTTTCCTAATTCCATATTTGAAGCTTCCCCAAAAGGCGCTCCTTATCAGGGTGTTTATTTTTGTAATTCAATTTATCACTTGAAGTGTGTGGATTTAAATAAGTTTGAATAAGTGATCCTTTTTAGGTGTGAGTAGACCATGTGCCTTTCCAAGTCTATGTATAGCTATTTAATCCATACAGAATGGTGGCAGGGGGACAAACTTATTGAAGGGGAGCATATGTCTCCGTGCCGAGTAAGAGCCTTCGGTGCCGTAGGAGCAGGCAGGATCTTCGTCAAAATGGTCGTCGCAGTTGATGAAAGTAGACTTCCCATCCTTGTTTGCCTTCTCGTGGATTTCATGGCCAACGTGAACAAAGCCAAGGGACCGTGGCGGGAGATGGCTAACAATGTCATTGCGGTTGGTATAGCGAGTGATGGGCACTCGGAAGCTTGCCAAGTACTCGGCAAGCATCTCGTTGCCAGGACGAGGGCCGGCATAGGCAATCACTTCAAGGCCGCGGGTGTCTCTAAGGGTGTCCAGTATTTCAACCCAGCCTGGCAGGCTGACGATGGCGACGGCTGCACCCAAGCTGTAGCCGACAATCTGGATGGGATAAGTCTTGTAGCGTGTATCACGAAGCAGGCGGCGGACACAAGCGGTGGACTTGAAGATGGTTGAGTTGTAGTATCGGTAGAATCCCTGGTGGACTTGAGCGCCGATGGGGGTGTTTGGCATATGCACAAGAGAATAGGCGACATTGTCCTTCCAGTTTTGCCAAGCCATGGTTGGGCGGTAGGAGATGACAATGCGCTGTGTCTTTTGGTTGATTGCCACAACAACAACCGATTTGGACTGCTTGTTGACGATAACCTCGCTTTCCTTGTATGAAGAATCACATATGCATGGAAAGCCAAACACATGCTTGTGGCTGCAGTATGAGATGGCAGCATCCATAAAGCGTTGCTGCAGCGTGGAAACATCTGACATTCCTGAAAACCTTGGGTTTGGAAATTCCTTGATTGGTACCTGGCGATTCAACTTGCCCAGATCACTCCATATGCTTGGCTCGTCATCAAAGCAGACTGCCCTTGCCACCAATCCCACCAAGACTAGCTTCATGCTCCAAACAAGGCTGCCTTCTCAAATATATCCCTCCTCTAGAATGCACAATTCCGATCTTCGCCAATAACATCACACGAAATCTAATTCATCTTGTGCTAAAACTTAACCACATCAAAGACCCTTAAAACCAAAACCATGTATCGTGGATAAAACATATGGGTCATTATTTTTCTTGTTATGCCTAGGCGCCAGATTTATCCTTTTATAACTTAATTGCATTATTCATATTCAAATTATTCAGAAAGCTTAAAATACAATCAACAAATTCCAAAACTTTAATTGATCTTGGGCTTAAATGATTTTTTTTAAAAATAAGGCATCAATTTTAGAATTGAAAATTGCAACTTATAGTATTACTGAAAATATCTTAAGTGCTACTACAAACCACAAATCAAAAATATTTATGATGAGTTGCATGGGAAAGTAATAGCAGCCCAAAAGCTATAAATGCTATTACCCTATCTTTGGCTCATCATAAATATTCTTAGTTTGTTTCAGAAAAAAAGGTTGTTGTTTTTGAAAGACTGATAACTCTATTTAAAATACACCCTCTAGTAAGCTGCCCTACTTCATGAACTTGCCCCAATACACTACTAGCATCTTCTGATATTTTTGTTTCTCTGGTATCATCACGTGATTTCAAATGATAAGTTATCTCAGAATATCCTGATAAACTTTCAAATGTTAGAGGTGAAGTATATAACTTCCCATCTTTCATCAAATATGAAAGATTAATGCGCAGATTTTTAACTTCAAGCTCTCTCCTTATAGGCCTAACTTTTCTCTCATAAATATAAAAGAATGACTTTTGAGAAATATTTGAGCCTGATAGCGCTGATTTATATAATTCTTTTCTTTTTCCTTCTTGCTCAAAAATATTTTTAATATCATTTATATTTTTAATATAAAGCTGGTTTTCTTTCTCTTTTAATGTTTTTGATATTACACCAAAGTGACCATCAACAATGCTTTTTCCATGACATTCTACAAAACAATTATATTTTATAGAACCTTTAATATATTTAGGTGCCTCTTTAAATAAGTAATATAAAAATTCATATGATCTAAAATGATTTCCATTATCAGACCATACTTTTATATATTTTATTTTTTAAATCTATCTAATTTAAGAATTTTTATAAGACACTCACCTGAAAATAAAGAATCATGTGATAATATTTGAGACAAAAAATCATGATATTCATATTTAATTTTATTGTTTTCCTTAAAAACTAATGCAAACCCTAATAATGAGATTGGTTTTTTTGAATAAAAACAATTATTGGTCTCAATTGGACCACCTCCAACCTTTAAGTTTTCTTTATAATCTATAACTACAACACAAGACTCATCATATAATTCATTAATATATTTTTTATATTCACAATTTTGATGAACATAAAAGTCTTGGTGCTGATTAATAGTCTTTAAGTCATTGTCTATAGATTCTGGTAATGGTAAGTTTTTACTTTCACACTCTTCCTTCTTTTTTTCTAGTGAATTTTTTAAACTACAAATATTGCACATATCAGTTTATTTTTTACTTTTTATTATATTTTTAGGGATTAATTTATAGTAAGTAGAAATTGAAACTGAAATTTCATTTTTTATTTTCATATTTTCATATATATCTTTTTTTGTTTTAAGTAGAGAGTATTTAATTTCAGTTGAGTAATTACTCATCTCTTTTTCTATATCTTTATAAAAAATTTCAGGCACTTTTTTTGTAAACTGGCTTGTTTCAAAAGAATTTTCCAGCAATTTTTTAATTATTTTTTTAGTTATTTCTTTTTTTAATGAATAGTTATTATTTTTTGGCTTTTTTGTTTAAACTTACATTTTTATTTTTATTTATTTTTCTTGAGTATTCAAACTCACTTTTGGTTATATTAAACCCCATATCATTAAGCTCTTTTAAAGAGTAACTGGAAGTAACCAGAGATCACAAGGCTGGGAGATGTTTTTGGGGAGAAGATTTCATGAGATCCTTTAAGTTTTCAATGAACTCATTGCCTTTTTGATTTTGAATAGTTGGCAGGAACTGAGTTTTCCCAAATTCAGTTTGAGTAAGGAAGTGCTTGATGAAATTATCAAGATCATCACCAGCAATAAAGAGGAATGCCTTTTTTAACATTGCAATTCTCTCTATTGTTGTTGAAACTCCCAAGGAAAAAAAGGGTAGCATGGCAGAAGTAAATTAATGAGGACATGGTAGTATTTTGAATCTGTAATTAGGTCAGATCTCTGAAATGTGCCTTAATGTTGGAGTAGTTATGATCATAATGTGGTCTTTGAATGGGGTCTTTTGGATTAGAAGCTTTGTGGTGCTTTAGCTCTTATATACCAAGCTAAATGACACCATTCTGAAAGAAATGGTGTGATAGCTTTTATTATAGTTTGAACTTGAATTTATGTTTGCAGAATTAGTTAAATACCCAGTTTTCATGCACAAGTGATACATGTGAAGCAGCTAAACATTATTATTACATCATATCTTCTTTGTAATCAATGCAAATCAATTAAATAATGTATTCAGTTAATTGTAACTCTTCCACATATTTTTAAAATGATAAAATATTAAAGAATTCCATTTAAAGAATGCTTAATTTGAGGTTCGAAGCTCACTTGAACCTTAAAATCAATCTAAACAGTGATAAAAACACCCTAACTTCAAACTATTATAAAATCCTAAAGAATTGAGCTTTTTAAATAAAATAAAATGCGAAAATAAAGCTCTCAATCTTATCTTTAATTTTTTTGAATAAAAAGAATCTGTTGTATGTTAAAAAAGAGTATTTATTAGCTTTGAAGTGATCTACTTTATATCATTAGATATAATCATATAATAAAATCTGGATTATACTCTTTTAAATTACTTTTGCTTTAATATTGAGTATAGTATACATATTAAAATTTTTATACCAATAGAAAGATAGGATTCTTAGCTTCATTTTGATAGTTTACAGTGTGAAAAAAGATTAATTTTTCATTGAGTTATTAATGTTTTAAATATAAAATGTTAATTAGTTACTTTTTCAAAATCGAACTGTGTTATGCTGCGACTTGAGCAGCATGTGTATTAGAAAATGGCCTAATCCCTAAAATAATGACCCATATATTCAACTCTAATAAACCTTAACATCATCCTTGGCTTATAACCAATCCATTGCTAGCGGCTTTAGGGAAATATTGAGTAACCTCAATTAGTAAAACGCCAATCATTGAAACAAGGGTAAAGATTTAGCTTATTTCCGCATATAAAAACCCATTTAAAACCAATTTTCAAAAATCCATGTCAGAATGAGGACCCTTTTTAACACTGAATATAAATACTAAACTAAGCCCGTTTTTGGATTGGTACAGTTAAACCCATACAGCCTTAGCTAGAACCTCCCTCTAAAGCGATTCAACTGCAAAGCATTTCTGCCATGAATAGGGAAGGATTCTGGCACAAATCCAAAGCAGTCATTGCTGCTGAGAACCTCATGTAGCTTATTAGATCCCGAAACATTTTTTGGAATAGCCTTGGCTTGGAAGCATATTCTAAAACCAGGCCCTGGGATACTTTTTAAGCAATAGTGGATGTTCCAGGATATCCTAGGAATATTTACCGCTTGGAGATTGAAATTCTAAACAGGGATACCACATCTTTAAAAACATTTATCAAGTTGATCTATTGATCCATCTTGATGATAAATACTGTACTAGCAATCATCTAATACTCTAAATATAATTGAACAGTATGAAAGATTACCCAAATATTTTTTTAAAATATCCCTATTCATTAGCAAATATATTTACCTAATTCATCATTTTATTGGCTGGGGCATCTGGCACAAACCAAGTTTGAGGGAACAGCTCCTCTCATGAACAGATTTTCTGTGACCATGTTCTCTGAGCCATAAGCTCAAACCTGATATGTGGAGCCACTTTTGTATAGAATGTTCCCAGCAAGTTGAACGGGATCCCTATTCACGGACTTTTCAGGATATCCCCAGAATATTTGTCCAAGCACCCTTCTCTAACCATTAAAATATCTATATTTAAAATACGGCTCTTTGAATATAGTAGCAATAATCAATGAGTTAATTTTAGTTTAGCGTTTATATCGGTAAAGGCCAAAGACGAGGCTCAAAATCGAAAAGAAATTTGACGCGTCCAAGGCGATTCTTGGTGGCACCCGATTGACGCGTCAGTCGACTTTGTTCTTCCTAGCTGACCTAGTTAAATCGAGTATTCCAACTTTGGATGGAGATTGACCCAGCTAGGCTTTGGGAACCCGATTTCAATTTGATTTACCGAGTTTCGTGAAGCGTTACTCATATGCTGCTTAATATTATTTCTGAAAATCATAACCAACCTAACCCAGTTCCCACGCTTTTGGTAAATAAAAGTTTCCATTTAATTAAAAAGTTTATGAGAAGATTTCCCTACCATTTGACTTTTTTTTTCTAAACAACCGTGATAGCCAACCTTTCAGATCCTTCATTTTAATGTCACAAGCAAGTCTCAACTCATACCTCGAATGGGAAAACAAATCCTATTCTCAAGAGGATTTAAAAATCGCTCAACTTTTTCGCTCTGGCAAGTTGAGCAGTGGTGAAGTGTACGATATCGAAAAGTATAGGAATGAAGGGATGCTAGCCTTTATACTGCTACCGAAATCCGCCTTGCAGATTGGGCTGGGGTGGTTCAGGTATATCCCGACTTTCCTGGGGACGGATCTGGATGAAGATCTCCGAGTCCGCAAGCATCAACGCCCATAATTTTCAAGTGCAAGATGAGATGGGGCTCACCCTGTTAAACTCGCTTCTGACTGCCGCCAGAAGCTCCTCGGCTCAATACCAACAAGGGCAACTGATTAAGTTTCTTGCTGGAAAAACATTGCTTAGGCCTTCCGGTAACGTTACCTTGGAGGATAGGCATAGCCCTTGCTATATCGATTCTTCGAACCCAAGAAAATACGCGCTTTCGGACTCTCAAAATGCAATCATAGATTTTTTCAAACACATCCAGCAATTTCCCTTCGGCATTCGATATTGAGCCTGAAGATATCAATTTAAGCACTGCCTCGTTAAATGGCGGTGGGGAGGTTTCCAGTACCCTTTCTCTAAATATTACCCCCAAAGCCATAAGGAGCACCAGTTCCAAGCGACTTTATAACTCGGGTGAAAGCCCAAGGCTGGAGCGGGTAACTTACTCTGATAGAGGTAGACCAACGCATTTCATGACCTAAACATATTTAATAGAAGCTACCTGGACTTCTATTGAAGATATGAACTATCCAACCGGTGTACCGCTAAACCTTAAAACCAGCATAACCGATGCATACCTGATCAAGCATGACCCGACAATCAAGTCGGAGAACGAGCAGTTCAGCAGAATCGTCCAAGAAATCTTCATCGCCATGCGTACCCCGGTCAACCGCCCCTATTCAGACATTGATCTCTCGGCCAAGTGTTTTGAGATCGGGGTCCAGGCCCTGGCGAAGCTCGTGACCACTTATGACCGGGATCCAAAGATGACTAGCCCACAATATATCCTAATAAGCAATCAATCATCTTGGGTCCTTGGAAATGCCTCCCTCTCGTGCCCTGTCAACCAGCTGCACCAGCTGAATCTAAAGTATACCAAGAGCCTGAGGAGTTCAGCCAACTTGCCTAGCGACCTCGTCTCCAAAAGCCAGATGGTGGTTAAGATGTGGGGCAACATAACCCCCATCTCTCGGATGGAGAACGTCAGCTTCAACTTCCTTGACGTGCTTAAACTCCTGGGGCCGAACGGTGCTTCCCAGGTAGAAAAGGCCATCGAGCATCTCAACCATAAGTATCCCAGCAGCGTATGATGGGTGCCTATCAGTATCGTTAAACTCTGTGCTTGGTTCTAGTTGATCCTATAACACCCCCAGTCCACCTTATTGCTCTCCCACCGCTAACTTTTGCCTCTGCAATAAACCCCTTTCGTTTGTTCAACCGATTGATCTATGCTTACCTCTACAGCTGGCTTTGACCTGAACAAAAGTTTGAAAAGTGAAGCTAACCATTCAAAAAACGGCTGCCCCATTATTTTTACAGCGCAGATGGGTTAATAAATACGAACTGCAGCTTTGATCCTCGTCATATACACACCAGGACTTAATCTCGACCATAAATGAACGATGATACATGGTGACTTTAATGCATTCACGTGAGGGATCAAAAGGAATTCCAACTGTTTTGCAACATCTACAATTACTCCCTCTTGGGAAAGTTATCCCCGAGTGATTCCCTGATTAATCATTCAGTCGGGGCACTCTTATCAATCACCCATCTAATATGGGGATCAAACCTTTCAAGTCCTAAGCAGAACATCACTTGGACAAGCCTCGTGACTACCATGATGTGTATGGACAATATGTGGCTTCCCATGATACTATACAGCTCTCTAAATTCATATCAATAAAGTATCATTTTCTTCTCAATTTCCCCCTTTATCTTATTTATTATACTTCCCAGAAGTATATACTTGACAACTGTAACCTTGCTCAGAATATGTTGGGTTGAGATATGTGCTTGCTCGGTAACCAACATCAGTTGCTGAACTGATAGCCCTCCACTGATTTGTTTATAAAGACTTGGTGCAGCATCACAATATCCCCTGAGGTATATAATCAATCAACCCAACTATACCAGAAGGATTTGGTGTCATAAGAGTAGGGTTGGTCCTTTAGTAAGCCAAAGCTCAACCAAGAAGACCTATGACTTGACTTGATCTACCAAGCTCTCAAAGCCAGGACATACCAACTCAAGCTCACCAGCTGAGACTTCATGGCCAAGCATTTCTTATCAAGGACCATAGCCAATTTTTTTAGGAACAGTGCCTCATCTAAGTGGATATGACCCCCTGAAGCTGCATCCTAAACTATATAACCCCTTCATTCTATAATAAAGCCATAGTCTAGTCCAATCTATCTGGTTCCCCTCTTGTAGCTCTGCCAACATAGCACAGATATGCATTGGTAGCACATCTAGACCCTCTATTCTACATCCTTGCCGGCAAAATTTCCCAACTCCCCCATAATTACCACAAAAGATCAACTCACAAGAGTATCAGGAAAGTATCTTCACATGCTAAATACCTTACACTGTGAGCTCCACCATCCCAAAGGGCCTACAGCTTTTCAAGAATGGTGGAACTGCTAGCCAACTTGAATCCTCTTTCCATATCAGGGTTCTTTCAAGCACCCACATAGCTCCTGTCAACACCAAGGGATATCCCAGAATCCATATAACCCCACATGGCCCAGCAATACCCAGCGCTGCCATAGAGATTTCCCCACCAGCCAACTACCAGAACACAGCCAACTGGATGTAGCTCACCCCAGGCAAACTGGCAAAGATGGAGTCCTCATGATCTCTGCTGATTGCACATGCCGCCATGCAACCTACCCACAGCACAGAAACTTGATATCATCCCCAATAACCCCAGAAATGTTGGCAAAGTATGGGTTGGATTAAAAGCTATCCTAAAGCCCACTTTGTGCCTGAGCCCACCACCCCTACAATAATGACAACCGTCAGCGTTTAAAACGTCTACCTGCAGCCTCCTCTAAGCCAGCAATCTCAATTTTCACTTTGGCTTTATTTTTTCCAACCTCACTTGAAGCTTGAAAATCAGAACCAAGCTTAACCTTTGTCATTAGGAACCGTTATCCAAGGTAAATAAATCAATAAATTTGTAACAAAAGTACAGAAATATTGTTGGAAGTTATTGGCATGGAGGATGTTACATGCAGACAGTTTAAATGCTGACGGTTACCACAATCACCCGGGAGGTAAAGGACCTGTATAGGTAAAGACAGCTGAGGGGATGGCCAGGGCTAAAGGGGCATCTGCCACTGTACGCTGCATACAAGAGTTGACAGATCATTGTACATCTCACCCACTATGGCATACTAAATGCACGGATGATGTGCCATTCAGACCTCAATAGCGCTACCAACCTCTCAAGCTTTTACCAAGAAGCAGAAGTAGCAGAAAACACCTTCAACACTCTCTAAAAGGTACAAGGAAAAAGGTACAGGTGCCCTGCCTAAAAGAGAGATGAAACTGTACCAACCACTATCATGCCTGCCCCTATCTTAGAGATACCAGATAAGCTACAGGTACCCCCAAGAACAGCCTATAGAGCTGTATACACTTGGGAATGACCCAGACCAATGCCAAGTGTTTTCAAGCAGAGGGAAAGGCCTGACAAGAGAACTGAGAAGGTCAAGCTTTTCTCAGCTATTTCAGTACTTGTACAGTAGGGAGTAATGCCCAGAGGGTATTGGTAGGGATATAATAATACAGGCCCTCCAAGATTGTCATGAGTGAAAATTTGCTGGTAATGATAAATTGAGGTCCAGAACAGGAATCAACCCCTGAACCCTACCCTCTGCAGTCCACAATCTTTCAGGCTCAAATATGAAAGTGATTCAAATAAAAACCTTCTGGTGCAAAAATATTTGTCAGCATCACAAGAAATTGCAAGAGAAACACCAATACATTTCACCAAAAGTTATTCCAAAGTGGCAGCAAATAACATCAATAGGTTCAACAGAGAAACTTGGCGCCTCACCAATAAAAGCCACCCAAAATTTCCTCCAAAGCCCAAAAAATGGCGCATGCCTTGCATCCCTGCCTGCCCCTTTTACCCAGGCTGGTGAAAGGAAGGATCTAGTTGTCTGGTCTCCAACTCCAGCCAATGACAACCACCCACACCTGATACCACCCTGCCTCCCCCAAGTTTCTGCTGTCCTCCCATCCAAGTTTTCAGAATCCTGATCTAAGGATGAAACCAGCTAGATGATATTTATACCTTGCCAGGTTAGAGCCAAATCCCATCATTATCCTGAATAATAAAGTAGTGATCAACCTTTGGATCAACCAGATCTGACCATATATTATACTTGTTTTCTATCACCTCCAAACCAAAACCACAGGCTCTGCTGCTCCTGCTACCATGCCCACAAAATATGCAGACTACACACCCAATTTATTCTGTCCTCTTGGTGCTCCCTTTAGACCAATTTATTTTAATGAATACCCTGTGAACCTGGCATACTCCAAGTTTATTCCAGAAGACATCTTTATTGTTGATCCTTTGGCAAGAGCCCGCCAACTTGATACTTTTGATTGTGAAGGCTCCTGGTACACTGTACAGCCCTGCCTCTTCAAGGGCAAGTACAACTACCTACCTGTGTACTTAGCCACCATAACCCCTGTCTCTTCCCAGCCCAATCACCTGTAGGATTATGAAATTGTAAATTAGACCATGTCCACCCAACTCTTTGGTGTGATGCATATTACCCTGACAAGATTGTTGGACTCCATGGTCCCATCTACTGGCCCCTGATCCTTGCTAAGAAGATCACTCTACCATATCATTAATCTGGCGCTAATACTGTGGTGGGCATTACCCACTGGCCTGGTAGTCCTACTGCCTGCGTCCACTGCTGCACCGCCTTGCACTTGGTATCCTGGCATACTGGCTTCAATTTTAACACCATTTATTCCAGGAATAAAAATCAACGTTATGATACTATCCTCTGTTTTTTAAATGGAAAGTTATATTAAAAAACTAGAAAATGTTTCTTAATATTGTACTTCTGTTCCTAGGGAAAATGGTCCCAGAATCAAAGCAAGTGCGCTTGATTGGCCAATAAATGTTATTATTGGTGAATTTTTTGTTATAATTTAAAGAATTTCTAAAAATAGTTTCACATATTTTTGATAAAACAAAGGACTTTGCCTTTCTAGAAACTATTCATGAATCAGTGTGAGGCTCTGTATCAACTCAAGCACTTTTATCACTAAACATATGCTTTTATTCCAACATTAGCTACATTTATAGTTCATAAGTCTCATCTTATATATAGACATTCTAAGACAGTTTAAGAACCAACCTTGAGAACATTAAATGTCACAAACTTAAATAGTTAAATAAAAAATCATTTCTAAAGAAGTAATAAAAACAATTTCCATGAATGTAGCTTTATATGCAAATTATATAGTGTTGAATATCATGCATGCTGCTAGATATACATAATTTTTAACAAAAATACCTGATTTGGTAATAGTCAAACACTTTAATAGCCATTCAAGTCTGAAACCTGGCTTGGATTTTAAGAATACTGACACTTTATCATACTAATATCAGTAAAGTTGCAAAAAACAGTGAATAATTTATTGGGTTTAATAAATGTTATTCTTAAAAATTCTAACAAACAATGGTAAAATATCAATTGAAAACTATAATGATTGTTGTAACTGTGCTGTTTTAGCAAAGTTACAAGGAAAAAATGCTTTAAGACCAGATAATTATCTTTATTGGGATATTGAAATTATATAGTGTGAGTGAATCCTGGATACTAGGAACATTATTGTGATGATCAATAGGTTGGATGGTTAGGGGGTGGCTTAATCTAGGTATTGAGTCAAGCGCTGAATCAAGATATCCATCCTTTAGTGTCATGGCCCATACCAGAGTCTGGCTGGACTCCCGCAGGGGAGGCAGGCCAGGCCTGGAAGGCCAAGTACACAATATGCGCAATTATGACCAGATAGTTGACTGCAGTAGCTAGGGAACACCAACTCCCAGTATGGGGCACAACCTGGTCAGCCAGCTCCAATACTGTGATATAGACAAAACCCAACTTACTGAAGTCCTGGGCAGGAGGCACAGTTGGCAGGAGGGAGTAGGAGGAATCTCCAGTATGAAGGCAAAATGATCACTCTTGGTGACCAGGAGGAGCAGATACATGAGGTTGTAAAGTGTAGTGGAGTTACAAATAAGTGTGAACAGAATAGTTATATTGGTGCAAAAGTAGATAGATCTTGCAAGAAAATAAGGAATCCTGAGCATAAAGTTGTTTATTTTAAGATGTCAACAGTGAGGAGGGCTTTTCCTCCCCCCCACTTATATTTACTGATAATTTTGAGGCCTCTTGTGCCACCAGAGAACTGATGGCATCAATTTCAGTTAAACTTACAATTTGGCTGTAATTTGTGTACTTGGGCCTGGAGGTGGATGTTCATTGGTTGATATAACAGGAACCTTGCTTGGGCTGCAGCAAGCCAGGTGCCACTACTATTTATAGATCCCATAAGCAGTCAAGCGTCCAATTGCGTGATTGAACAATCATGCTCCTGATGTCTTGTTTCCCAATATTTAGGATGGCCAAAATTGTTGCTGGAATCAAATCCTGGGCCATTTGTTACTTGAAAGGGGGTTTTCCCACTCTGAGAGGCAATTTGTGAGGGTTTTCAGGCTATGGGTAACTTGTCCTCTAAGAAGGCCAGATGGTTGTCTAGGGCTTTCTGGGCCCTGACATTTAGGGTCATTGATTGCTTGTGTTGTTGTTGTTTACCTTTAGTATGCTGGTGGGGCCTACTTTTTCTGGCTGCAATTTGATTTTATCTGTGTTCATCACCCAGACCATGTCCCTGGCTTTGTGTCTAGCTTGAATAGGGACAAACATGTTTTGTAGGCGTTTCTCTTCCTTATACACTTGATCACTGTTGGCTTGTAGTACCTGGGGTGCTGAACAAGGGGGGAATTTGTTGGGTATTTCCAACTCTGGTCCTATAAGGGCTTGGATGATATTTGGTTGTGTACCATATACAAACTCAAAGGGGCTGTTTCAAGTGAATCTGTTCATCCAAGTAAAACATAAAAGAATTAAAAGCACTAGTTGCTTGTTCCAGTCCTCAGGTCTTCCAGCTGTGAGTTTGGTAAGGGCTTACACTAAGCTGCCGTTTAGTTGCTTGGCTCTGCCATTGGCCTGAGGGTGATATGGTGTTGTTTATGTGTGTTTGACCCCATTCTTTGTGAGGTACATGCTGGTGCTTTCCAAGGTCAATTATTTGCCTCCATCTGTGATCAATAGTTCTTGTTTACCAAACTTGCTAATAATCTTCTTGCCAATAAATTGTTGGACGTCATTGCCAGTATGTGTCTTCACCACTTGTGCTACTGGCCAGCAAGTGGCAAAGTCAATGACGGTGATGATATACTTTTTTATTGTGTTTTCCCAAAAAATGATTCAACAATGTTGAGGGCCCACAGCTTGAAGGGTAATCAAGAAAAAAATTGGCAGCACAGTGCTGTAAATGCTGCTATTCACACTGTTTTGATTTTACTTTTGTTGGGTTATTTTGAGGACAAATCCATTGCTTTTGCTCCTCAAAATGAGTCTGTTTTCAAACTGGGGAATTTAATTGTTTGGGTTCCTGATTATGTGTATCTCACTTGCCCCACTCATGCTTGTGGCAAGTGATCCTACCGTCCTAGTATTTTTTTGTGGTATTGCTAAACAATATATATTCCCAATCTTTATATCTAATAAAATTTAAGTCCTATTCACATTTATGTCTTTGTGTTTCCAAGTACTTTGGAGCCTCTCTCTAGCCAAAACTAGGAGAGATTAATCATTCAGAGCCACAAGGAAATACAATAACCTTCCCTTCCAACTAACCAAGACCTATTACAAATCCAATCCTAAGGTTAAGATTCCCCGTTGTGTGTCTGTGCCGCGCCTCAGAACACAACAAAAATGGTGCTCACTACAGGGTCTGTAAGCCCCTCATTTATCCCTTTTGACACCACATTTCCAGGTCCATTACCTCCTCTTATACAGGAGCCATCTTTACCTGAAATCACCAGTCCTCCTATCAAGGAAGACATCTCATACCTTCCTATTGTCCCCACTGTAGTGAACCTTGGAAATGATTCCTGTCTAGTAGCATATTCCATGAGTACTCCTGATCTAGAACAAGTCATGGTCATTGCCCTTGGAATAGCCCACAATGGGGCCATTCCTTGCCTTCAGTTACAGTTCAATCAAGCAGAATACTGTGAGTTGATTATTGCTCCACAGTTTCCACAACATCTCCTTACAGCAGCTGGTTCCACCAAACATATATTGCCATCCTTTGCACAGGCTGCCTTAGCCCATGTCTGG
Organism: Entomophthora muscae; assembly: GCA_014839935.2. Classification (NCBI taxonomy): domain Eukaryota; kingdom Fungi; phylum Entomophthoromycota; class Entomophthoromycetes; order Entomophthorales; family Entomophthoraceae; genus Entomophthora; species Entomophthora muscae. The sequence continues at coordinate 267,912 of QTSX02000110.1, forward strand.
AATATTCCTGAAAACAACCTTTCACGTGACAAGATTGTGTGTACAATGGATATCAAAAGCAAAAGAAAAAATTGCAGCAGTTCCCCCTGATTGGGGAAACTGTCACAAAACAACAGTTTTTGGTAAAAGATATCAAAATTTTGAAATTTTGGAAGTTTGGGTTTTATACCCAGCCAGCCAGCTGGTGGGAGGCAGCCCATCATTCATGACGGGTCTGTAAGAGAGGGGGGCTAAACTAACTAAGTTTGGCTCCCATCCTGGCAAAACAGACCACCAGGATGCCGCCCAGTGGAGGACTGGAACAGCCACTAAGAGGGGGGACCACAGAGAGGACACAGGGGACAGCTGAGGGAAGTGCACATGAAGTCCCATAAGCATCAAACTGGTAAGCAACCATGGAGTACAGGAGGGAGTGGGAGGGAGCATCACTAGCGCCAGATAAGGCCCAGAGTCACAGTTTTCCAGATCAAGAAGGAGGACACCAACGTTTCCTCACCTGCAGGAGCGGGCAAAGCATAGTCAACAGCCTCTAATTCCAGGCCGTCACAATTCAGGCTCTTTACAACGGCCTTTCCAGAAAAAAGGAGACCACTGGGGAGATTCAGAAGGCTGGAAGGATCTTTGCCCACAAGCTGTGCAGAAGAGGAAATTTTTGACCACAACTCTGGCAATGTCAACCACAGGAGTAGAAAAAAGGGAGCCAAGGAAAATACAACAAATTTTAGGACTGGGAGTATTATGGTTGTGATCTCCAATTTTTTTTGAATATGTTGGTAAAGTTTCCAGGTTCACAAATAATAAAATCAGAGCAAACAAGGGCACCCACAAGCAAGAAACAAAGTGGGGAGCAGCAGAGTAGGTGTGGGTAGCTTGACAATGGGCTTGGGTGGCTTGGGAGGATGGATAACCAAAAGCGGGTTCAAAAGCAAAGAAAATTAAAGAAAATTCAAAATAAGAATCAGGTTTATATTAAAAATTAGTTAAAACTTTAGATTTGAGAGCTGCTTTCAAAAGAAAAAGTGTAAAAGAGCAATGAATATACACTGAAGCTTCTTCTGAAGGTCCCAGAAGAGGTGCCAGGTTCAAAGCAGGTTGACACAAGGTAAGGTTTAGCAAAACGGCTAACACTTTAATCTCTAGATGATAGGAACTCCAAATAGGGATTCCAACCAAACTATAAATTTTTTAAAAAAAGGTGCAATAAGTTCCCAAACTTTAATAATATTGGAAATAGACAAGCAGGGGACTGAAGGTCCCCCTGTTGTATTAAAAGGAGTGGGTTGCAGGAAAGTTGAATCATATGACCTCATGACTTGGATCCAATTGGATGGTTGAGAAATTTTGCTGGTCAGGACCAGGTGGACTGGACAGTTTCATCTTAATTTCCACAGTCCCATATGATTGGCTAGAGGAGATCCCAGACATTTGAAACTCACTTGGTTTCTTGAGCATTGATGTGGCGTCACTTGATTGGTTAGATATAATGGTTTTCAAAAGTGGGCAACACCATGCCAACAAATAATCCAAATTAACCAATGTTTCTTCCCAGGAGGGGGCAACCAGGGGCAAAAAATCCACAGGATAGGCCAACACAAATCTCTCATCAACTGTATGTGCCAAATCCCCTAAAGAATTAAGGGATTTGGCTGATATTTTTGGACCTTTCTTAGTGCGGCGGGGGAAGATAGTGTGATCCAATGCCAGGGGTGGCAGTGAATTTACAGGGACTGTCCACCCCCTCCAGATGGGGAAACTTCCAAATTGAGAAACCAAAAAAGGCAATTACCCAAACCCAAATTTAGGGGAAAGTGCTGCCTAAAATTGAAATCTACCTAATTTGGATGGGCCAACAGGCTGCCCTGCAAAGTCACCAATGCAGTAGTTGCAGAAGTGGAATTTGGGTGCACGACAGTGCTTGAAGAGTTACCAAACCAATGCAAGTCAGAGATTAGTAATTCATTGCTTGCAACTCCCCTCCAATCCCACTCCCAAAAGGGAATCCCAGACAACACCAAGTGTTTGGGGTTCCCTGTTCAATGTTTTTCACTATTCATGCCACCCCCAGGATGATAGTATATAATAAAGCTCAATCACTTGATGATAGTTTGTGCTATCATTGAGCAAATCACCCCATAATTCTTATCACATGAATCAACCAAGATTTTTCCTTCAGAAAGTTAAAGACACTAAGCTTTTTCTGCCCTTCCCCAGGACTAGAGGGTGAACCACCTTATCTTCTTGGCTGTCCTTACAGCCTGCCTTGTGATTGGGGGCCATCAACACTATCAACCGCATGGACCATTCAATAATCCAAATGGCAAGTAAATTTACAAGGAGCAGGCAAAGCTTAACTCTTCCAATCAGTATTCCTGGCCCACACTGATTTTGCCCCCACTCCACTCAGTCCATAGCTGTATACACTCTTTTATACTACATACTCATGTATTTTGCTGGTAATTTTGGTTGTTATAACGTTCACACAAAAGTCTTTTGATGGATGATGACAATCTATCCCATTGTGACTGTGCTCACTGGGTTCCAAGTGGCCAACTTGGGAACTTATCTTGCTAAAATACTTCCCCAATTTTTGGGTCTTTACAGCCCATCACCAAATGGTGTTAGACTTCATGTCCAAGAGATTTTATCTCTTAAAGCAGCTGTCACTAATCATTGGGATCATTCTGCTGCTTATTAGCAGTGGATTCACTCCCTGTTTTCCTTGGTATCTGATAACCAACATGACTCCATTACCTCCAAGACTTGCTTGGTTACTTCCATAGAGAAAATGCATCATTCCATCCCTGAGTATGTCAGGGAACGTCTGCATGAGGTTCACCAGTTAGAACAGCCTTGGCAAACTCAAGTAGACTCCACCCTGAACACCTACTTATCTGATTTTGAACGTCTTGTACAGCAACTTAATGTGTTTAGTGCTTACTCCTTTGACCAATTGCAACAGGTAGAAGAACTTTCCACTAGAGGTCTCTTCAATTTCAATGAAGAGTTTGATCATGAGAGGACTACTACAGCTGCCACCATTGCCAAGCTTCAAGCTCAAGTAAACAAGTTGTCTGTGCCCAAGCCAGATATTCCTCCTTCTCCCTCATCTGATGACCTGATAGATAGAGAATAGAAGCTATGAGACGCTACTCAAGAGCTAAGTGCGTCCACTTGTAGTCAAGGATGCCCAGCAGACCCGCCACAGACAGATCCTCAGGTTCTTGCTTTGACAACTCAAGTTGCTGAGATACAGCAAGAAGTTGCTGCTCTGTGCAAGATTGTGGCAACTGCCGCTAGCCCAGTTGAGGTCATCAACAGAGATTGCTGCTGCCCTGGACTGCCTGGGAACCCCCAAATCCAATGTGCTAGAGAGTTGATTGCTCTAGCCAATGAATCAGACCATAAGAAACAGGATCACTCCAGTCTTGACAAGGATTTTCAAGAAATGAGTGAGTTAATTGACTCAGTAAACAACAGTCTTGCCCCTTGCCTCTCAGTGGGACCTTCTATGACCTCCCAGTTGGCTGAGATTTCTACTGTGGTAACCACAAATGATCAATGCATAGATGTTACCAAACAAAAGACTGACCTGGCCCACAATGTGGGTGCCCGCGCCTCTGAGACCTTGAACAATCTTGAAGAGAGCATCTGCCAATTGTGGGCACAACAGCCTCCTTATGAATCTGAGGCTGAATTCTCAATATGTATAAATGTGATCAATAGCAATAATGATGGCCCTACTTCAAAAGCACACTTCAAACCTACCTTTAAACAAGTCTTTGGCCCTAAAACATCCACTATTTCATCATTTCTGACCATATACAAAACAGACATGCAAAGGGCTTCTGATGAGATAAAAATGAGCACATTCTAAACTGCTTGCACCCAACCTGCCAGGAGATGGTAGTGTCAGAGCTTCCCACAATTGAGACTTGGGAAGAGAAGAAACAGCTTTTGATTGATGAGTTTGGTGGCAACCTTAGCTTGGAAGTGAAAAAGGACGCTTTCATGCACATTGCCTTCAAAACCAAAGAGACAATGACCAAGTTTGCAGACAGGTTCTATATGGAAGGACAGCAATTGATAAATAGCAGACAGTTGACAGTACATGAGGTCTACATGGCTTGTGCTCAAGCTCTCAAAGTTAATCAAATTCTGTGCCTCCACTTTAAAGCTCACAAAGCTATACTTTACTCTATGAAGAGCATTAAAACACTGTTTCAAGACATGCACCTCACTCATCTGGAGCTTTCATGCGTGAGAATTGAGCAGCCTCTAACTCTGGTTCTTCTTTCTGTGGCCCCTGCATCCTTACTATGAACTCTCAGAGTTCTCCTAGACGTCAAGGTTGCCACAACTGTGCCCAGATATGTCACCACTCTTGAGTCTGTACCAATTCTTAGGTTGAGGATGCCAATACCAAGGACCAGGTGGGAAAAGAGCAGTCATCCTAGAGGCAGAGACGCTCTTGGTTGATAATACTTCCCAGTTTCCTCCTATTATTCTGCCAGTAGCAGAATCTGAGCCCACCAACACTGAGGCTCATCTCATTCTGCTGCTATTCCATGTTATTTCTAACAACTCTGACATAGAAAAATTGTACATTGATGATTCCAATGCCTACAGATACTCAGTTCTAGCAGTTCCCAAAACTATTGCAGTCCCTTATAAGCTACGCTCTGGGAAAACTAAAAAAATACCAAGCCTCTGCCTGAAGCCAGGGAGTTTGTCTATTGTTCATACATCACACAAGATAAGAGGTCTCCCGTGATTGTGGAATCTTCTGAAGAAGCTGCTGAAGTAGCTGACACTGCTTTCAAGAATGTTTCAGTCTCACTTCCCCTTCAGACTGTCTACAAGAAGTTTCCAGGCTTAAGATGCATTATTAAAAAGTTGGATAAAGAATTAGCAGAAGCTCAAGATATCCAGGCTGTCCTCCCACCCTTTGGTTGTACTACTACTTGTGTAGAGATATCCATTCAAAAGGCAAAAATCAAGGCTGTCTTGGACACTGGATCTCCTGTTAATGTTGTCTCCTCAAAGCTTATCAAGAAGCTTAAAATTGCCCCCAACCTTAATTACCATCAGTTGTATAGTACTGCTGGGTTTTACATGACTTGCACTATAGGGGCCTATTACACTCTCTTTATGTGGTTTGGCAAGCTACTATTAGCTGCGCCTGCTATGGTCTTAGAGAACAAGAGTTTTTGACCTTCTAGTTGTGATGAAAATTGTGGGATAATAAGAAGCTGTCTCCATGTGGTGGGGAATCACCCACCAAATCCACATAGAGTTAATGAATAATCACTAA